>OX459104.1:13592475-13932475 GCA_949775045.1 Metridium senile
AGATTTAAAATGATATAGGTATATAAGCCTGATCGGGCAAATCCAGGGGGAGTTATTCGCGCATGAAAGTAACTTTTTGGGCTTCCTGTACCAGGTAGACCGTGAATTTAGAGACTAGGTCGACAGTAATCTGTGACGACACAAGTTACTCTCACGTGACCAGCTCGATAAGCGTACGAGCTAGCGTATAGTCAGTTCGAGCTTTATAAATATGGATTTATGTATATAATATGCATAAGGATATAATATACATATACAAACACATTGTAAAGTATAATTATTGATATCTCAAGGAAAAAAAATTGTCTTTATAGTGTAGCATTCAACGAGTGTCACTTATACACAAAAATATACGAAATAAACTGATTTATTACGGTGTTTACGTAAATCAAACACACTTCAATAATGGTAATAAACCATTAACTAATGTATTAGTGTGATAATAAGTTTGAAAAATGTGAGTTTTTGCCGAGTTTATTGCCGACAAGCAATCAGTTTTGAAAGCGCTTTACAACATCGGTTGAAATAAACCCGTCGGGCCGAAACACAAACACAAACACAACACTTCGATTCAAATCACGTAATAAAACACATGTTATTCTGTGTATGATTAAACCTAAACACTCCAATAATGATAATAAACCTTTAACTAATGTCTTAGTGTTATAATAAGTTTGAAAAATGTAAGTTTTTGCGGAGTTTATGCCAAGTTACGAAATCGCTTAATATCGAACATTTTATCATGGCGAGTTTATTGTCGAATACCGGTCGTTTCGAGCTTTCTCCTTCCTTACATAGTCTTTTCCTTCCACATTATAATTCTTGTCGAATGAAACTTGCGTGAAATGTTGACAACAAACGAGACTAGATATACTTTTACAACTTCTCTTGAAGTAAAGTTGTCAAAATGAATCCTCAGTTGACACTTCAATGCAGTAACTTGTGTCGTCACTTCCGGTAACTCGCCCCAGACCGAAAAATCCCGGCCAGTGCGTGGTCACAACGATGTTTAAAGATCGATAAGATATTCCCAATTGCTTCAAATTGAATTCTGACAACGGGAATCGATTAACTAAGATGTCTAGAATTGAGAGAAATATGTCCCATTTTTGACTTCATAAGCACTTTAAGCCTACAAAATTCGAGTAATTTTTCATGTATATTATTTATTTAAAGGTTTAATATTGTGCTGTGTTTTATACATTTTGTTCTGATATTTTAAACTAATCCCCAGGCTTTAATCTTAATACGATAACTCTTTCTAAACTTTCTGGATTTACATACCCATGGAAGCCTAGCGAATAATTCAAAGTTCCAGATTGCGGACCGTGAGCATAAGTGAAATCCTAACATAATGTACACATAGTAAGAAGTTGTTAGTTTATAATTAGCTTGGGATTTTGATTTACAAATAATTGTTTGTTTCGGATTAGAGCCGGAAGGCCATAATTTTAAAAGATCATAAAATATTCATAATGTGTCTTAAAATTAATTAGGAGATTTACTAAACATTTCTTTAGTACTAGTACTATATTAAACTTGAACTGATTATATGCATGTGTTTCATATATGATGCAAAAAGCGTGCAATAATTGATAAGCAGGAGAAAGAGTGTTCCCCTTCGATTTCCAAACACGGAGAAGTTAGTTGAAAGAAAAAAAAAAAAAAAAAAAAAACAATGTTCAGCCGAGTCTTTTTACCCAACTAGTTCGAATTGTATAGACAGAGAAGGAAACACTCTTTCAAGTGCATGATCTGGATTTTCAAACAATTAATAAGGAGACTTTCATGGCAAAAATTGGTCAGATTTTATGATACCTAATTCAGATAACATATCCAAACCACCTTTACGGTAGTGATTTCCTTTGTTTTGTCCTCATGAATTATCAACGAGTTTGAGAGGTATTTTTGAAGATGTCTCGTCTGGGTATATATATACTGAGGTTGCCGATTGTACATTGTTTAATGTTATGTTAATGTGCAGTTCTTAAAGGGGGGCCTCGATAAGTTTAACTGTCAATTGTCAAATGAAACACATCAGTTTCTTATATAGATTTTAACCTCCCCCTAACCCCTCTCCCCATTGAGACCGAAAAATCCCCACAACGGACGGACCATTAGATATTTGAGAAGGAGGAGGGGGGGGGGGGGGGGGGTGTTTTACTCGATTTATTCTTATTTCCTCCAGGGTTTTTGTTGTGCACGATATTTTGTTAAGGTTTAAGTTGTGCTCCAATCAAATATGTAATGTTTCGTCGCTAAATAACTCTCAAGCAGGATCACATCCATAAAATTCTACCCTCAATGCGATATTATGTGACAACGTTTTAGGTATTATCCTTACATACTTTGCTGTAATGTGAGGATTTATAGCGTTGTACTTAATGGTTTTCCAATCGGAATTCCCTGTTAGGGCGCTCCCATTGGAAAACGGAAAAAACAGCGTGCTATCATTACTGTAGTTAAGGCTGAATGATTTGACATACGAATAGTGATAACTTCCTTGTGTGGCAATACCAGAAATGTTTCTGACTTCAATGAAAAAAACTTGAAGCCATTGATTTTCATCTTCAGTGCTCGGTCTCCATCCGTATGACCCATTATGAAGTCTACTAGATGAAGGAGGATATGATTCGTGCGAAGAGGACGCACTTATTTGGTCATCTTTGATAGCCATGCTCGTCATGCCAAGTGCGTAGGAACAATGTTGGATTGCTTAAGAAAGAAAAAAGTATTAAAGTTAATCTTCTTAAATGATGGCAAATTTAACATTTGCTAACTCCACTTGCGATGAGAAGAAGAAAATTAAATAGCAATATTATGTACGAAACGAACTAAGTATACAATTGAATTGCTATGTTTCCTTAGGAAGACAAGCAATCAATCAACTAACTTAGTAATTAAGACATTAATCGCTCCTAATCCGCACAATAATTAATTAAATTTCTATACAAAATGAATTGTTTTTTTTTATAACCATTAATTGACCGAATGCAAATATGGCTGCCACTTCATTATCTTATTAATTTTACATCCATGTTTTAATTGACTACTATGTACATTATAGGTTAGAATGACATCAACAAGTGTAAAAGGTTTGATACAAAAAAATGAACTTCTTGAGAAGTTATGAGAATTCCAAAAGTATGAAAAAAACCCCAAGGCTACCAAGGAAACAGTGCACTGAACACATACAAATCTCTGTAATTTTGATTGCAAATAGCTTAAATTACTTAAATTATATCAAAAGTAATAATACTTTCAAAAAATACATTGTTTCTGCTAGCTCTTTTTGATGGTGGTGTTTAATTTTTAAAATTAGTTTTTTTTAGAAAGTCAATAAATGGCATTCGGTTTCAGTATATTGCAAACATAGCTGAATTACAGGTTAATTCAGCGGTTGTTATCGATATATATTATATGTATTTTTTAGGAATTTACATAACAATATAAAACATACTAGTAATATCTAAGTGTAATATGTCAGTCAGTCAGATCACATGAAAGATGACATCATACATATTTAGTAGGCAAGTCCTGGGCAAATTTGTTCGTTTCAAGTTACGAAATCTAGTTGATGAAGACCACATAGTTACATCATATAAAGCGGTTTTCGTATGACTGTGAAAAAGGCACGGTCACCGCACGGTACGGATACGTCAGAAAATTCGAACGTTTTCATAGAAACCACGGCAGTGACGCAGTCACGGAACTGCACGTACGTTTCACAGTCATACGAAAACCGCTCTATATGCAGATCTTAATGAGTACAGCCCGTTTTTTGTAAGTGCATGTATGGCTTGATACCTACTAGTTATACAATGGTTTCCAGTGACATACTGTGGAATATCCAGCGAGTCACTTTAATTGTATTTCTAGTATACACACGAGCCTTTAGGTGAGTGTATACACCTAATTCAAAAAAGGGACTGCGTCGGTAATAGTACGGATTTATTCTTATTCCATTAATGTAAATTACCCCAGCGATGACCTTTTTTACTCCGTTGAAACGCTCGAAACGTCAGTAAAATTAAGTCAACATTTTTTACGGTGTTAGAAATTGCATTATATAAGATGGGTGTCTGCTGAACGGTGGAGGCATTGTTTGGGTAATTTAAAACGAATAAGAAAAACAACGTGTTACCTATAGTTTCTTTCGGTCGTGCGATAGAAAATCACCAATCGCCGTTCGCTCTGTCAACCTTTTTTGAATTAGGCGTATGCAAAGAAATTAATACAAATGACGAGTACGGATATTCACGGTAGGTCACGAGTAAACATTGCAAAACTATGCTATCCCTCATCATATAAAAAAAGAGAACCCGCAATGTCTCATGGGAATAGTTAGTTCAATGCTACTGCCGAATATAAAGCAGATTTCAAGCATTCTGATTTTCTGTGCTTAATATGATGTAGGATAATTGTGTAGACATTGTTCTTGGGGTTCAGTTTGGTGATGATATAAGCTGCAAATAACTAAGTCTTATAGATAATCTACTTACCATTTCTGCATTCATATAGCTCAATTCTCATTGATATGTTTACATGCCATGTCTTAGGGTGTACTTTTATGTATCGTACTTGATCGATGGCTGGCTCAATATAATTGGTGACAAAGGTATCCTTGTCTGTATTCCCAGTAAAGGTTCGATCATTCTCGTACTTATCAAAAGTATCTCCATGCTGACTGCTAGAAAGAGAGTAGCTCTCGACCCATTCATCCAAGTCTAGATCTGAAACTCCTTTTGTTGCAATAGCAATTATCTATCATAAAAAAAAAAAATGTTTTTTTTTTTTTACAATAGATCGTATAAAAGTGTTTATGTCTGTATGAAATATACGCAAGTTCGGTTCGTAACGAACGTTATAACCATAATATAATTATATATCGTCATTACTATATTAATATCGTCGATTCCTGTCATCATTTATTAGTTAAATCACTATGTATCGACATTTTGATAATATATGTTGTGTGTTTTTATTATATAATCACAATTTCAATCAACGTCATCATGATCATCCTCGTCATCAATCGATCGCCAGCAATATCTTGGTCCACGAGCACAACAGACTATTTGCGTTTGTGTTCGCCTGTAATATTTGTGTATTTATAATTATCATTGGTAATTTATTGCTTTGCTTTGGTATACGATTGACCTCTAGCAATATGTCTGGCTCCTAATTCAATGATATTAGTCTATGGTGTCTATAGGTGCGACTGTCTAGTTTGCAAGCGTTGATCTCTTCACGATGTGTGGATAGATTACCTTAGTGATCTTGCCTAGATTAACCATCAGCCATTGTTGTCCTCCGTCCGTTTCCGCAGACCAGGAACCTTCTTTAATCGGTCTTAATATTGACGAAGCTTGGAAGTAGTTGTCGGGAAGTTTTTCATCCTGGATTCCAACAGTTTGTTCTTCATCACATCGCAATTGCAAATTGAAGTTTCCTTCTGAAGAAACAAAAAGTACATAATGTTGGAATAAGCTCACCCTGTACTACGCCGAACCTAAATGTTTCGTATGGAACTCTTATATATATATATATATATATATATATATATATATATATATATATATATATATATATATATATATATATATATATATATATATATATATATATATATATATATATATATATATATATATATATGATAAAGCATCGCAAATAACGTTATTCAAACAATGAAGTAAAATAAATGTATAGTTTTCCTAAATATACCAGAGGGGCTTGTATTTTAAAGAGACCGGTATATTGAATGATGTGTACTTATTGACTGTGTGAGAAGACCGGTTTCCAAAACAAAACAAAACAAAACATTCACTAAATGCCCCTATCACGTGATTTGTTACGGTTTTATTAGTGACAGTCGAGCTGGTAAACACTGCATGTCATATGATAATAATTGATTTAAATGTAGCAGATGTATAACATTAGATTAGTGAGCATGATGACAATTTTTAGTGTTTTCCTTTTTCGAAATATCAATTTTACAGTGAGTGGCACTGTACTCGAACAGTGAACGCTTCTTTGTATAAGGCAATGTGTATTTGTTGCTCGTTATCTAGTGCGCATTTGCTATAAGCTATATCAGGTGAGAATTTTTCACTTAACCAGAGAAGTGGCTACGTGATAACAGAAAACATCCCACGCGTAACGTTGATATCTTTGTTCTTTGTATGTGTTATATGTCCTAGTTGGTGCGTTTGCAGTAACGTAAAAAGGTTTGCTAGTTTGCTGTCTGCAAAAAAAAATATCTTCCCTTTGTACAAGTGGTAGAGGTGATCGGCGCTCCATGCATGGTTGAAAATATATAAGGGTCCTTTTAGGGCTCTAGCTCAAACGCCATGCTAGCTCACATGACATGCTTTCGTACGTGTAAAGTTTATTTCTACTTGGCTTTGTTTGTAGGCTAAGCTGCCGTGATATCAACGAGGCTTTAACTTTTTTTTATTATTTATTAGCACCTTTTAGGGTCCCATGAGGTTTTTTTTCTCGTCGCTTTTAAGGGTAAGAAAAAACAACTCTGCCCGAAGAGTAATTTTGTCCCAATATTAAGGCAATTCCTTTGTTTTGCACCGCACATTTGTCATGCACTTTGCAGAGAGTTTCTTGCAAGAATTTAGTAATGTATATATTCAAACTTACATATATTCATGGTCACCGGCATGCTTTGCGTTTTTTTTATTTTAAGTATTATAATTTATTCAAAACATATAGAATACAACGCTAGTCAATTTATTAAGATCGCAAAATATATCAACATATCTGAATGTGTGGATTTCGGGATTTTCATGGTCCTCGAAATTCAGTCTTTTGCGCGGTGAATGCTGGTAAGTGACATTGGGTCTTTAATTAAGCTATGGATTAAGACTTACCATCTTTTAGGCGGTATATGTAGTTAACGTTCTTTGTACCGATGCATTCTTGAGGGAGGCTGAGATTGCACCTCGCATATGACGATAGTTGCACTGCTTTTGATTTTGGTGGATGTTCTATTTCACCATGTCTGCTATAATTGATCTCCGCTAAAGGACCGCTCCAGCATTCACCATGGTTATGTAGACCAAACACTTTCCAGCCTTTCTTTCTGACCAATGATGCACATTCACATGCCAAACTAATAAAATATGCAAATCAATTCATGGACGGGCTATTGGCTGATTAAACCTTTTTTTAACATATTTTATCATATTTTATTTTTTTGATCTCGTGATGATATTTTATATTGATAATCGCTCTTTGTTTCAACAGAATAGTCATAGACACATTCAAATATTTGTAAATTAAGTTGCTGTCAAAATATACTCGAGATATTCTAATACTCTTATATATAATTATTCTTCTATAAATAGTCCGTACACAACCTCAGCCTCGAGAGTAACACACTAGCTATCGAGGCTAGGATTGCTCGATTCGAACCGTTAAAAGTTATTAAAAAACTTATTTCAGATTGTAACCAAACAATTGATTTTTTTAGGATCAGTTTTTCTATTCTGATCCAGTACGTTCATTTACACGATAAGCTATACAAACTTATTTTGACAAGGCCTTTAATAGGAATCTGAAGTTTCATAAAAATCGATAGACAATTTTCTGAGCTAGGACGCAATATTTGGAAGTATCATTGTTAGAAAATCGGCTTGTAATGGCAAACGTGGCTATAAAATAAAACCTGGAATAAACTGTTAGAAGCCTAAATAGTTGAAGTAACATATATGTAAAATTCAGATTCATTGGTGAGGTTTTGACGCGATACCAGCGAGTTAAAAAATGTATCAAATACGCTTCCAATTATGTTGGAGTCACCTTAAGGCATGTAGACATTCAGCTAGACCTATTGTCAACACTAATATAGTACCTGTAAATGGTCTCTTCATATGCTTTCCAATTTATCAAGTGCCGGCCGTTATTTCTGCTGGGGCATTCGCGGTAAGTTAAAACAAACTTAGTCAAAGCCCTGTCGTTTATTTCTTCTTTGAATGCACCGACTTTGTCGTAATTCCTTTGGCATTTAACAAAATAGGATCCTGCACAAGTTGCTGGTAAAATAAAAATAGACATGGTGTTAATGGGATTGATCTATAAACACATGAAAGGCAAATGCAAAGATAAGGAATATTAAAATATCAATTTGTACATAGTTCGCATTACCTTTGTTGCAACGGCATGGTTTGCATTGGGATGCAGGTTCTCTGACGTGTGCACTACATACAGTATTGTCTGGACAAGTGTTGTTCAAGCAATCATTCTATAAACATACGAAAAGGCTACTTAAGTTCTTTAAAGGCTGATATTAAACTATACATAATCAAGAAATACATAGAAATACATTTAATTATTATTATTACATATATTCGGCCAAAAATTACGCTCGCAAATATAAGCTAGCTTGGGATTCATGGATCACGTAGATAAGAAACTAAGTATTTTAAGGAAAAAAAAAACAACACTTTATCTACATTAAGAGTGGCATAGGCGAAACTCAAAATCGAAATAAAACATTAGGGTCAACATGCTCATCTTAGTGTTGTATGGCACATTTTCCCCTTCCTCAGTCTAAAAAAACAATCTCATTCAATTGTATAACAATAAAACTTCTACAATGATCAGCAATAGCTTTTCTTGACAATATATCCGAGAGCGTGATGTGCAGTAGCAAGCAACCCGAACTACCGGGTTTATTAGGATGTTTATTATATATATATATATTGGGTTATATTCACTGTAAAGCCATACCGTAAATTAAATGTTCGTTCGTAAATAATTTCTGACCAACCGCGTACGATGTTTTTCACTTGTGAGAAAAGTGATACGTCCAATCAGAGACCGAGTATAACTGCAGGGAAATTGTCGTGTTTGTTTGACTAGTGCTCGCTTTCGTTTTCATTCAGCTTCAATCGCTCATTCAGCAATTGTTGTTTGACCTAAACTCCACAAAAAGCGATAAAAAAGTAAACACATGGAGCAAGAACGATTTGTAAACTTTTTTAACGACCAAGAGCGAGGAGCAAGAATTAAGTCAACGAAGTTCCACAAGAACCAGATAAATATCTAGCAGAGCTCATTCGCTCTGTGAGACGAAAAAGATGGAGGAGATTACGAGCCGCCAAGCCTGATTTCAAGCTTTGAAAGATACTTGAGACGAAGAAAGTACCCCGCTATCATAACAATGACATGGAATTCGAGCTAACTCGAAAGTCAAAGCAGAAAGTACCAAAAATGTATTGTAAAGGAAACACTGCTACGGTATTTTCCAATTATGCATGTAGCCGATTCCATATTATAAAATCTATTTTTAAGAGTGAAGCAATTTTTTTTACTTGAGCGAAGTGTTTTTCAACTTTTTTCCACAAAATGTTTTCCTTGAAAAGCTCTAATATTTTATCATCTTAATACAGAATAATACTGTTTTTTTTTACTCCTTTAAAGTTGCCATTGCAAAATTAAAGTGAATATCACTCAGTATGTATATAACAAAGTAAATAGTACATGGAAAGTGCTTCGTACAGAATTTACGCACTCGCTGGCTAGTATCAGAAATCTCACTCGACCGCAAAGCCTCGCTCATTCAATTTCTGATACGGCCAACTCGTGCGCAAATTCCATACGCGCGCACTTTCCATGTTGTATTCTCTATTTATATTATGCCATTGTGAATTTGTGACAGAAAATAAACAAAAAATACCTGAGTGCCAACGTAGATATAACCATCTCTTGGGACAAGATCTGCCGGATGCTGGAATTCATCTGAATCATTGATATCACATGCACCGGTGGATGTATGGTAGTTGTATGACATACACTTGTCACCAAGGTAACACTTGATACGACACACAGTCTCGATGTCGGTTGTCATGCTTTGTACAACATGGTTAACGAGATAGGAGCCTGTTTTCTGGAGCAGGAATTCTGGGCTTGGTAGGTCACATTGGCCTGAATATAGAATTATTTTGTAATCAATAAAATGTTTTTCGCATAGTGAGGTCAATAGATAAGTGGCATGAGTGAGAGCGTTGGCCTTTCATCACTGTAACCTGGATTAGATTCTTGGCTGGGGCGACATATGAATAGAGTTAGTTTGAGGTGCATGCTCTTCTCTATCATGCCACGAGGGTCTTTCTCCGGGTTATCCGGTTTTCCTCCCTCAGTAAAAATCAACATGTGATCAGAGTTTTGTGTTGTAATTATGGAATGTAGTGGTAGTGAGTAGACCTCACGGAAAAGCCCCGACGGGGAGTGATGGTTTTGAAATATTTATTTATTATTTATTTATTAATAGATATGTAAGGAGAACTGTAGATAATAGCAAAAATTAAAGCTAAAACGCCGGAATGTCCAGTGACGTCTTCTTGTACCTGTTTATTTGTTGTATTTGTCATTTTTTTTTCATATAAAGCACACATTCCTACTAGTGAATCATTCTACAATACAAAATGGACATTTTTGAATAAAATACTTTTTGTTTGTGTACGTTAAATATACCAGTAACAACTTTTAAAAAAAAGTTGTTATAACATATTTTTTGGTTAGGTTCTTTCAATCAAGCGTATAAAAAGTATAGATTCCCGTGCAAAATACCAGGGTTTTGTCCTCAAAACGTGTATGGTTCCTAAATACAATTTTGTATTTAATTGAGCAGTTTTTGTGTGCAGGCGCACATTGTGGGCTCAAATCGAACGTTCGAAACCAGTCACCTTAAGGCAGTATACTTATAAAATATGGATCATTGCTACTTCTAATAAAAAGGGTAAAACTAAATTCTGAATTTATTTTTTTAATTAATACCGATACGCGTAACGCGCCGTCAGACAAAAGTTGGCGAAGCGAAGTCGGCAATTATATTCCTTCATTCAACCACAATTTGTTTAGACAACTAATTACTTGAACTGTAAACAATGCTCGATGAGGCAAACCTTTATAATAGTATCGTATTGAATGTATTTAGTTTTAACGATCCGTTATCCAGAATATATATTTAGGCCCCATTTGTTTATTAAACTATTGTGTGAACGAAACTTCAACTCACTTCGAAAACTCTTTGGGCATGTAGTATTGAAATCGGTGGTAATGTCTTTTAACATATCAATTTTATGGGCAAATTTGAAGTCCATCTCTTTGCTTTACTTCCGCTAGCTTATAGAATATTTTTATTTAAACTTCCCATTAAAATATGTCTCAGAACATTCAAAGCATTCTGGTACTGGTAGTAAAATGACGTTCTCGTGGAAAAGGCCTATTGCGCAAACACACTTAGAAAGATATTATGTTGCATTAGACATCTAAACATCAAAACAATGCTAAAATAAAACAATATGACGGGAAGTTCTAAAATCTATAAAAAACGTCTATAAATGATATAAACAAAGAACTTTGTTTTTCTCGTTTTGTTTCCTTTACTTATTAATATCTAATGATATATTTAAATGACAAAACGTGATGATGTGTTTATAATTAAAGTCAGGTACAGTATCTAGTGAAATTAGCTACTCCTTCTTGCTTTTCTTGTGTTGCATATTATAGCAGGTTGGTCTTTAGTTCTTGTCGATCAACGTCATCCTTATGCGTGCATGTCAATTTACGTCACCGCAAGACATCTCAATTCACGATCAGGAACATCACGATTTGCATAAAAATCTGCTCTATATTATTTAAGTTCTTTAGAATTTAACTACGACGCGGTCACTTTTCATTGGAAAAAGCTCAACCAATTTATACTATGTAAAAAGTATGTCAAAACCCTATAAAAATACTGTACATGCATGCAAATTTACATAAAGTTCTCGCCGATCAACTAGTTCCTCGATTGCATGTAATATATCATTTAGATCAAGTTGGCTACGGCTAGTGGTATTTTAAAGAATGTATCCGTAAACAAACCGATTTCAACATTTAAAAAAATTAAACTGTTTAAATCGGTTTGATAATGTGTGCATTCTTTAAGTTACTGGTTCTAGTTAAAATTTAAGAAGATTTTAAAAGTATAATATACATAATCATGGTCGAGGTTGATCGAAGAGAACTGCGAAAATGACCTCTTATTGCTAAATACTGATGCCGCTAAAATAGTTTGATGTCTATAAGAGAACAGCTCATACAATGCCAAGCTATAAAACAAGTATTATCAGTTTAAATATTTTTCTTTTACAAACAATGTAATTTAAAATAATAAAAATAAATGACAATAATTTATTTGTAAAAGTTAAAACACGTAGTCTTATTTAGAATATCGATAGTAAAAACGAGACCAGTTTCAAATGTTAAATGCTCTAAATTATATTGAAAATATATTGGTGAATGCAGGCTTACCTTGGACATTGTGGAAAAACAGAAGTGACACGAGAGCTATAAACATCATTATTATAGGTTTCGTAACACTATCGTGGACAATCATCTAGACGGCAGATTACCTAGACCAGATACTAGATCAGGTACTAGAGCTGTACATTACTGTGCGGACACTTGAACCACGGCCGCTTCGAAGTTCTGTTAACTATGGATATCGGTTCAACCAATCCAAGAGATCCTTCTAGACAATATAAATGACAATCTTTATATGGCAACCAATAATCATCGGATAGGTCGCATCCGTTTTGAAGTCATTTGAAATCCATTATCAATTAAGTTAAGGAGCAACAATTAATGACGTCAGAAAATAATATTTTGTCAAAGCAGATGCAAGAGAATAACATACACTTATGAAATTCAAATTTTGAAAACTTTTCATTTTTATGCAAGATTAAAAATAAATAAATGATATTTTCACAAAACGGTATTTCTCAGTGGCAGAATGCCCTGTAAACGATGTGTTTACATTAAAAGAAAACTATCATTTAATAGACTATCATTTTCGTATTTTCGCACAAATAATTTCAATGTAGTTATGATGATCCCCCATGTGGTAGCCTGTTACCAAGTGATGGACGTAGCATTTAACATTTTTAACGTTTTAATGTACACATATAAAATATTTCGTTCTGCAGCGGGTTCTATCGGTTTTGTTTGAATTCGTTTGGGTTATGACTGTGCTATTTTGTTTCTGATTAAAACTAAATTCATTGAAAATTATACTAATTTTTAAGTTATATTATAGACCGGATGCCAATGTGGCCGCCACCTCATTAACATAATTTTTAAAATTCATTTTTCAATTGTCCACTACATCAAAATTATAGATTAGAATGACATCAGCAAAGGTAAAAAATGTGAGATAAAATTATTTAACTCTTGAGAAGTTATGAAAATGTTAAAAAGGAGTAAAAAAAACTCAACAATGCCAGCAAGGAAACAGTTTACTGAACACACAAATCATTGTAATTTCGATTCAAAATAGTCTGACTTGAGACATTAATAGCAACAGAAACTTTATGAAACTACATATTTCTTTTTGCCATTTCTAACTCATGATGCTTATTTTTTAAGATAAGGTTTTAAATTTTTGAAAGTCAATTGGAATTCGGTCTATAGTCGATAGATACTGACGGTTTTTGACAATGAGATCAAACAGAATGTTAATATTGCATAGGAGCCAGGGGACCCTGCCAAACAATTACCGAATATATATACATCCACCTGCTTTCACAATAGTTGAGCAAATTGCAGTTGTATTGCATTTCTCTTTTAGAATTTGGGTTGTTTTTATAGATACACATATAATAATAATAAACATCTTTATTGAGGATACCAACATCACGATTAGTGGTTTACAGAAGGGTCGTCTATGTTAATTACTAAAATAGAACAAATCATAAGGTAAGAAGTATAAAAAATCTAAATATATACAAATATGTAACCCTAAAACTAAAATACAACAATTCATAAGCTAAGAAGTGTAAAAAGTCAAATATATATAAATATATAACCCCCCAAAAAAACATAAACCCGAAACTTTATTAATAAAATAACAAAATATACTTTTAATATATCCTTAAAAGGATTAAAAATTAGCTCTGCTTAGGCCATGCTTAAAAGTTGTTATTGAATTGGCCTCTCTTAAGGATAAATCGAAGCTATTCCAGACATCAGTTGCAAAATTTATGGTGGTCCAATGGCCCCACCTTCTAGCAGCATTAGACTTTCTTATACACCAATCCACTTGTTCACCACGTTCCCTTTATTCCTATTACATGAATTTTTATTTGGTAACCGCGTGTATGTTTTTTTTTTTTTGTGTGTGTGTGGTTAAGCTTCAAGGCCTTGAAGTTATGAAACACATTTGTCATCCACCATAATGACAACAGTTTAAAACATCTTAACCACTGAAAAGTAATGTTACACTGGGTTTACCAACCTTTACAACCAAAATTCATGTTCTAGTACATATGTATGTTTATGAGCTCATACCATATTTATCTTCCTCTAACCTACACTCATCCTGTTGCTATCATATCCTTCCCTTCAGCGATTACCCATTTATATATCCACAAACAATTGTGAAGAATTATTTATCATGCCAGTGTGGTATAATACAAAACTAAAATAAAATAAGGAAAGGAAATGAAGTGACGGCCACATTGGTATTAGGTCAATGTAGACTATTATGTGTTAATTTCATAATATTAGAATCAATGAACGTTATACTAGCGGCCGCTCAAACAATGTTATTGACGATATTGTGAAAACGGGTCTTATTCCAATCTTGATGATTTAAATTCAGGCCGTTTTTTTTTCTGCGCGTACTACTGCACCCGGCAAGGAACGCCTGGAAAGTTTTTTTTTAGAAAAACACAGCCTCGTTCTCAGGGCCTTTTTCCTTTATCATAATCCAAGCATGCATTGCAGCTTGTAAGTGTGACTCGTGTTGTGTTGTGACTACCATACCGCTGCTAAGCATCATGCCATTAAAATGTGCCCATACATGTAATTTGTCACGTAACAATTTATTCAGTTTCTTGAGTCTAAAAAAAATGGCGGATTCATGGATGTTCAAAAAATCATATCTTTCGGTTTCGTTATCGGAATGGAATTATTCTTTCATATTTGAACTCCTCTCACGCAGCTCTTTCAAATGCGCTAATTTTTACATTGAGCAATATTTCGATTTTCTCTCAAAAATGATGACGTCATTTTCCCGCCAAAATGTCGAAACTCAAAAAAGTAAAACGACAGAGTTTGAGTTTTGGCAAAGGCTTCAACGTTACCAAGTTTCCAGAAATTCCATTGAAATCCTAAAAGGTTATACCATAGATGAGACATTTTAGACCCATTTCAGCCCGACGTGCGGGCAGACGGTTAGTTGACATTTGCTTCAACATCCGTTAGATTTTTGTTCAATGACAATGTTTGAACGCTTTTAAACTCTTTCAACATCAATTCAACATCGATTCAACAGGTTTTTCCAACCAACCATTGTTATTAGAACAAAGAAAATTAAAAAATCCATTATGTTAATGGTTGGCAAATTAGCATCAAAATACCAACACTTGTAAACATTACGCTCACATATAGCTTACGAGATTTTTGAAATAGTTTTGCTTTTCTTGTTTAAGTTCAAGCACAAGGCCCAATACAACCCGACCGAAAAGCATACTTGGAGGGAACACTAAAAAGTCATTCCACATGTAATAGAACGGTGCGTGACTACATAATTATATGTTCAAAGAAAACAATTGGAGTAAAAATGTACGATAACTAGCGGTTAAACTAGTGTGGACTGTGTCAGTGTTTATAAGAAAACAATTGGAGTACAAATGTATGATAACTATTTATCGAAGTAACAATATTTGTCGAAGTAACACTATTTGTAATAGGATCATCCGGGTGAATGTAGCCCTACACTACCAACGCCATACAACCGTCTTGTAAACAAACTTGACAATCAAAACGCCGCCGAAACGGTTCCACCACACAAACAGACTGATGCCGCTAATGACACCCAAAAGGTACAGAAGCACAATAAGACCGATGCCGCTAATGACGCAACATCCATTAATTAGCGTGGGAGTATAAATATCACCCAATATGACTTTTTTATTCACTTCACTCTGAAGATGACTTCCGCACAGGTTGTCGAAACGTTTGTCACATCAAACGGTCCTTCTCAGGGCTACATCCACCCGGATGTTCCTATTACAAATATTGTTACTTCCAAAAATATTGTTACTTCGATAAATATTCTCTCACCTGGGTTCAGACCTTTGAACACTGTATGATGGTTATACTAGTGTGGACTGCGTCAGTGTTTCTAAGGAAACAATTGGAGTAAAAATGTATGATAACTAGCGGTTAAACTAAGGTGGACCGCGTCTGTGTTTCTAACGAAACAATTGTAGTAAAAATGTACTATAACTAGCGTTTAAACTAGTGTGGACTGTGTCAGGGTTGATAAGAAAACAATTGGAGTATAAATGTATGATAACTAGCGGTTAAACTAGTGTGGACTGCGTCAGTGTTTCTAAGGCTAGTAAACAATTGTACTAAAAATGTACTATAACTAGCGGTTAAACTAGTGTGAACTGTGTCAGGGTTGATAAGAAAATAATTGGAGTATAAATGTATGATAACTAGCGGTTAAACTAGTGTGGACTGCGTCAGTGTTTCTAAAGAAACAATTGGGATGAACATGTACGATAACTACAGTGTGTTGTCCAGTTTCTTGACACTTCAGTTTGTAAATACAATATCCTCTCTACGAAGAAAAAATAATCTATAAAATAAGGCCAGGTAAAATAATGATATAGATATTTTCTTGGTATCTTTTAATTTGATAAAATATAAGGAATATTTCGACGGCAACTTAGGTGGCAAGTTTCATGACAGCTGGCCCAGTTCCGGGACACATTGTAAAAATGCATTATTTTCAAAGTAATTCACAACAAAATTCAATAAAACAAATCCAAAACACATTTTCTTACCTTTAACTATATTTTGCTCTAACATTTGGATTGTTCCTTATTTTAATTTTTGAGGATTTTGGAATATGAAACAACTTGAAATGTTTTAAAGTCGTGCTACTTATCACTTAATTATTGTGCATAGAAATGAAGTGTGGACTGTGTCAGGGTTGATAAGAAAACAATTGGAGTATAAATGTATGATAACTAGCGGTTAAACTAGTGTGGACTGCGTCAGTGTTTCTAAAGAAATAATTGGGATGAAAATGTACGATAACTACATTGTGTTACCAAGTTTCGTGACACTTCAGTTTGTAAATACAATATCTTCTCTACGAAGAAAAAATAATCTATAAAATAAGGCCAGGTAAAATAATGATATAGATATTTTCTTGGTATCTTTTAATTTGATAAAATATAAGGAATATTTCGACGGCAACTTAGGTGGCAAGTTTCGTGACAGCTGGCCCAGTTCCGGGACACATTGTAAAAATGCATTATTTTTACAAAGTAATTCACAACAAAATTCAATAAAAGAAATCCAAAACATATTTTCTTACCTTTAAGGAGATTCCGTAGTAATAGATTTTGACATAACTTTTTATTGAAACTTTGTACAGTTATACTTTAAGACATGGGCATTTCAAAAATAAAATAAAAAAGGGGGGTCACCGTGTTGGTTTTGGCACTAGATCACGTCAAAGTTACTCATTTCGACGGCGCGCGGGAGTAATATTTCGATGTATAAAATGAGAATAAAAGGCGATTAAATGGTACTCTTTTTTGATATTAGGATTGAAATATCAGGTTTTATTTCATCTTAGCACCCCAAATCTTCATTCACACACAAAACGTGGATAGAAAAGTGAACCTGTTAAAAGATAATAGCGATAAAGCAATACTCGAAGTTACTCGAGCGTATCGTTCGCGAACACCTGGGTAGCACAATATTACCACAATTCTTGAAATATCTCGAAATCTGGACATAGATTTTTATTAAAACTCAGATATTTATTTGAAAACATGGATATCTTTAATTCAATAAAATAAAAAAGATAGGTC
Source organism: Metridium senile (assembly GCA_949775045.1). Lineage (NCBI taxonomy): Eukaryota > Metazoa > Cnidaria > Anthozoa > Actiniaria > Metridiidae > Metridium > Metridium senile. The sequence goes on from OX459104.1 coordinate 13,610,376, forward strand.
ACCGTATTCGTTTTGGCGCTATGGCACTTTGAATGTACGAATTGTGATCTTTTAGTAATACCGACATAGCGCGCGCAAGGTGCGCGAGCTGTAGCGCGCGCTCTCGCTGGTCAAAATTGTGCGCAGTAGAGCGTGCGCAATGCAAAACTACGGAATCTCCTTAACTATATTTTGCTCTAACATTTGGATTGTTCCTTATTTAAATTTTTGAGGATTTTGTAATATGAAACTACTTGAAATGTTTTAAAGTCCTGTTACTTATCAACTTAATTATTTAGCATAGAAACGATCTGCAGGCGACTTTATCTGCCGTAGTGTTCCATAGCAAAAGCAAAACTTGATTCACTAGACGAATAGAATTCATAACATCTGTGTTTTCAAACAATTTCCAACCATGATTTCCAGCCAATACTTGTAAGTGTATTCGGGCTTTTTGTAATCACTGCTGGTATTTGCGTGTCACGAAACTGGGTACCCAATCTTAGAACGACCTAAATATTATGCGTCTAATATATTTGCAAATATCAAAATTGCTAAACATTCAAGGGACGTAATGACGTTACACTCTCTAGCTATTGTCAGTATAAATCCTGTCTTTATTTTTCTGAGATTATACGATGTAAATCCCTCTTTTCCGAACCCATGTCAGTTTACTTCGCAGTAAAAGGCATACATTTTAGTCAGGAAACCTCCACTACTTTGTCAACCATTACTTCTCTTCGAAGAATCCGTGCATGTAAAAGCCTGTCAAAACATGCATACTGAAGGCTATGTTTACACGGTACCGGACGAATTTTTGATCGGTTAATAAACATCCGCTTAGGATTTCCGTTCACACGGGACAACGTGATACGTGTTTCCGGTTTTTCTAAATTATTAAAAAATACCCCTCACTAAGTAGCTTATATCTCAAAAGTCCAGCACGATAAACTTTCAATTTTTTATTGCAATCCACTAGCCTAAGGTTGGTTAAGGTAGATTTATAAAAACATGTTGTGGTTTTGATCTGTATTCTGTATAGAAACCTCGAACTTTCTGTGATTTTTACAAATTTGATGCTTGAAATATGCAAATTAGGCTGGGAAAAAAATCTAACTAAACTTTATTATTTCCTTTAATTTTATTATATTCAATCTAAATACACTAAGTACAATCTTGTTTTTGATTTCAAACCTCTCAAACTAAATAAAACCCAATTGACAACAGCTTCGGTGAGGTAGATGTACTGTTTTGAAGTTTATGCAAATTACTTGTTAATTATGCAAACTTATTTTAACGAAATTAAAACATTCCTAACTTCATTTCGTTTCTTTTTCTGTCTCGACTTAGAATACATACTTGTTAGTAATACATACAAATATACCTGATCATTTTAGATCACTAATTATAAAGTGTAAGGCAAATATAGTGAAGATATGTCATTAATTTGATATGTCGATAATTTAGAACGTTGTCAATCAGTCATTGAACTTTAGTTATAACACGTAAAATCACTTAGAAATTCTAAGTTCAAGACTACAGTAATAACGTGCTTTTTGAAGTTTTCAAAGCTTTTTGGTGAATATAGCGATTCAAGGGGTATTTGTCTTACTACACTAAATACAATCTTGATTTTGATTTTAAAACTCTCAAAAGAAAATAAAACCAAGCTGACGACAAATTATGTGAGTTACATGTACTTTTTTTGAAGTTTATGCAAACTACTTAATTACAAAATAAAAAATTCCTAACTTTATTCCGTTTCTGATCTTCTGCTGTCTCGAATAGCATACATGCTTGTTAAAAAATATATAAATATATTTGATCCTTTTAGATCCTTTTTTAGCATTGTGTATATATTTCTTGAAAATATCTTTTATAAAAAAGACCATTCTATAAATAAACGACTGAGCCACTGATAGATTAACACCTAAAATTATAATTGTCACGCGATCAGTTTGCTCTATAAATGGAATATAAAATGCATTGAAGGTTTGAATATGTGGTTGATAATGGTTTATTACCTGTATGTAGTATTTTTCAATATTTAGAAAATGCAATTTTTATCTGAACAAACTGGTATAAAAACTGCAAAGATTCGTTGAATTGTCTTTGACATTTCGAAGCTCACTGTGTAACGACTTATGGAACTTTTTTGGCCTGGCCACCTTGCGTAGCGACGGATTTCAAGAGTGACATAGATGGTATTAGGGCCTGTTTACATGGAAATAGGGTCACCCTCCTACCAGAAGGGTCAAAACATAGCCCTAGCTTCTTTGCATGCAAACTCGACAATGGTCACCCGGGGGTAGGGCTAGCGTCATGGCTTGGTCGTTAAGCTCCCTAAACTGACAAAAGGGCGTTCTCTTTTGGCGCTAAATTCAGCTTCCCTCTCCTTTGCATATTTGGCAGCGGTATTTCACTGCTATTTGGCGCGCAAATTACTTTATTTGACGTCATTTGATGCAATTCAAGATAGCGTCCCCGAAACACCCCCCCCCCCCCTCCCCCCCAACCATTCGCTACCTCTCAACGTTCTGCAGAATCTTTTTCATGGTTTGTTTTTGGCTCATTGACAAATGAAGCGAGGCGAGGTGGTTCTGAACTTTCTCACTACACACAGAGAGGCAAAATAGTCCAGAAACACCCCTTGAATCGCTACATTCACCTAAAAGCTTTGAAAACTTCAAAAAGCACGTCTTGAATTAATTGTGTCTTAAGCTTAGAACTTCTAAGCTTAGATCTTCTAAAAGTGATTTTACGTGTTATAACTAATTAAAAGTTCAATGAAATGGACAACGTTCTAAATTATCGACATTTCATTGTATATAGTAAATGACATGTACGTCGCTCTTCACAATTTGCCCTATACCTTAGTGATCTAAAATGATCAGGTATATTTGTATGTTTTTTAAACAAATATGTATTCTAAGTCGAGACAGAAAAAGAAACGGAATAAATTTAGGAATGTTTTAATTTCGTTAAAATTAGTTTGCATAATTAACAAGTAATTTGCATAAACTTCAAAACAGTACATCTACCTCACCGAAGCTGTTGTCAACTGGGTTTTATTTAGTTTGAGAGGTTTGAAATCAAAAACAAGATTGTACTTAGTGTATTAAGTCTGAATATAATAAAACTAAAGGAAATAATAACGTTTAGTTAGATTTTTTTCCCAGCCTAATTTGCATATTTCATGCATCAAATTTGTAAAAATCACAGAAAGTTCGAGGTTGCTGTACAGAATACAGATCAAAACCACAACATGTTTTTATAAATCTACCTTAACCAACCTTAGGCTAGTGGATTGCAGTACAAATTGAAAGTTTATCGTGCTGGACTTTCGAGATATGAGCTACTTAGTGAGGGGTATTTTTTAATAATTTATAAAAGCCGAAAACACGTATCACTTACTATATTGTGCTTTCTTTCCCTTTTGCTTGATATTCAAAATTATTTTTGAATTTTGTACTTCAATAAATGTACAAGCTTTGGATAAAAAAGTTTGGTCAAGCGTTTAATATTTTGTGAGTTGTGGGGTGCCGAAAATGTGTAATTTTGGATTGACGATAGATGCAAATTTAGAGAATTCGGTGGTCTAGGAGAAATGCGCTGTAAAAAAATCATGTTGAGGAATTTGGAAAAACCGAAGTACTTGTGATTACTCACTGGTATGTGCCATTTCATGGTAAAAGTTTGAGGGCAAACCTTTTTCTGACCCGAAATGGAGCGGACCGCTTTTACCGAGACTGCCTCTTAATTATCGACTTTTCACCTAATGAAAAACTAAAACTTCACATACATTGATGTGTTTATATCGAAGCAATTTGTGCCGTATTCAGTTTCCTTAATTTTAAATAAAACCCCCTCTGATTACTTGTTTTTTTTTTATAATTTGAAAGAGTCTCTTGTTTTTATAGATTTTGGATTGTAAAAGTGAAGAGCCTTGGCTTCCTGTGGATGTAGAGCTCCGGCAGGGCAACGCTTTGAATTGTTTTGGTATTTTTTTTGAAATCCCCACAATTTTAAAAAGGAAATTCTTCCTCTCTTCCATTTCGTTTTCTCGTAAAAAAAATCATAAACATCCTCTATATATATTCTCCCAGCTATTAAAGATTATTCGAATTCGCTCTTCTCTGTTTGGTAGCATTTTTTGCAGCTGCTAATTAGCCGATTGATGAAAGGGGGTCATTTAAAGCCTGATCAAACTTTTACGCTGTATTATTTGTAATCAGAGTGAAATTAAAGCTAAATACACCAAAACAGTATAGTCTTTTCACCAATATATATGACGTCGTATGACATCAAAATATTATCGCTTGCAGTTGTTAATGACAATGGTCTTTACAGACTTTGAACTTTTATCTAACACGCATTTGTTGAATTTATTATACAATACAACCAGTCTTTCAGTTAATATAATCAACAAAATGACGTAATATTGCTTATGTACATCCTTCCTTGTACATTCGGTGGTCATACTGCAAGTAGTTTACAAATTATAGCTAGTAAGCGGCCCTCATAAGGGACTCTCAAGAATCAAATACGCATAATGGAAGTATGTGTCTTTATTCCATGCTTCATTTTATTTACATTTTTTTGTGTCCATCTGAATAATAGACCAATCAGGCCTATATCAGATGTAAGAGTGAGCTATTTTTAGTGTGTAAGTGATTTTTTTTGTCGTCTGTCACGCTGAAGCGCGGCCCTCAATGGATCAAATCAGACATTAAGTTTCACATTTTGCGTGTCTTGATGACTGGCTAATATTCGCAAATCTAAAAATAGCTCACTTTGACAAGTGATGTACCATAATTTATTTAGCAGATGGAGATTACTGGTTATAAGCTTATATGTATATGTAATCACATGGTTTCGAGTTCATTTTAGGATTAATTCAAACAAATAATTTTCGTTTTCAAAGAGTGCAAATGATACACGTACACACAAAAGATATATATTTCAAACTTAAACGCGAAACCATATGTGTTTGTATAGTAATAATATAATGTGCATGAATAAATGAAGCTATCTCTCAAGTGGAAGCTCAAAACTTTTCACCCAAAACTTGGTCCGTATTTTTGCATTTCTCCTAAATAAAATGTTTTATTTTTTAACTATCGAGCATTGATAGTAACTAAATTTTATATCAAGATTTTATATTTTAGCCAATAAAAGCGACCATTTTGCTTGTAATTTGCAGTGTAAGTACTTTAATCTGTACTGTGTTACAATTTTCTGCACTGTGTTACACTTGCTTTAAGCCTATAAAATTCGAGTAATTTTTCATGTATATTATTTATTTAAAGGTTTAATAGTGTGCTCTATTATTTATTTTGTGCAGATATTCTAAACCAATCCCCAGGCTATCTATACTTAACAAGAGAACTCTTTCTAAACTTTCTGGACTTACATACCCAGGGAAGCCTGACGAATAATTTAAAGTTCCAGATTGCGGACCGTGAGCATAAGTGAAATCCTAACATAATGTACATATTGTAAGAAGTTGTTAGTTTATAATTAGCTTGGGATTTTGATTTACAAATAATTGTTTGTTTCGAATTAGAGCCGGAAGGCCATAATTTTAAAAGATCATAAAATATTCATAATGTGTCTTAAAATTAATTAGGAGATTTACTAAACATTTCTTTAGTACTAGTACTAAATTAAACTTGAACTGATTATATGCATGTGTTTCATATATGATGCAATAAGCGTACAATAATTGATAAGCAGGAGAAAAAGTGTCCCTCTTCTATATCCAAACACGGAGAAGTTAGATGAGAGAGAGAAAGAGAAAAAATAACAACAATGTGCAGCCGAGTCTTTTTACCCAACTAGTTCGAATTGTTTGGACAGAGAAGGAAACAATCTTTCAAGTGCATGATCTGGATTTTCAAACAATTAATAATTCTGGGAGAATTTCAAGACAAAAATTGGTCAGATTTTATGATACCTAATTCAGATAACATATCAAAACCACCTTTACGGTAGTGATTTCCTTTGTTTTGTCCTCACGAATTATCAACGAGTTTGAGAGGTTTGTTTGAAGTTGTCTTGTCTGGGTATATATATACTGAGGTTGCCGATTGTACATTGTTTAATGTTATGTTAATGTGCAGTTATTAAAGGGGGGCCTCGATAAGTTTAACCGTCAATTGTCAAATGAAACACATCAGTTTCTTATATAGATTTTAACCTCCCCCTAACCCCTCTCCCCCATTGAGACCCTCGAAACATCCTCACAACGGACGGACCATTAGATATTTGAGAAGGAGGAGGGGGGATTTTTTGGGGCAGGATTTTTCTTTCCGTTTTACAAGATTTATTCTTATTTCTTCCAGGGTTTTTGTTGTGCACCATATTTTTTAAGGCTCAAGCTGTGCTCCAATCAAATATGTAATGTTCCGTCTCTAAATAACTCTCAAACAGGATCACATCCATAAAATTCTACGCTCAAAGCGATATTATGTGTCGACGTTTTAGGTATTATCCTTACATACTTTGCTGTAATGTGAGGATTTATAGCGTTGTACTTAATGGTTTTCCAATCGGAATTCCCTGTTAGGGCAATCCCATTGGAAAACTGAAGAAACAGCGTGCTATCATTACTGTACGTAAGGCTGAATGATTTGACATACAAATTATCATACTCACTGCCTTGTGTTGCAATACCAGAAATGTTTCTGACTACAATGAAAAAAACTTGAAGCCAATGATTTTCATCTTCAGTGCTCGGTGTCCATCCGTATGACCCATTATGAAGTCTACTAGATGAAGGAGGATATGATTCGAGCGAAGAGGACGCATTTATTTGGTCATCTTTGATAGCCATGCTCGTCATGCCAAGTGCGTAGGAACAATGTTGGATTGCTTAAGAAAGAAAAAAGTATCAAAGTTAATCTTCTTAAATGATGGCAAATTTAATATTTGCCAACTCCACTTGCGATGAGAAGAAGAAAATTAAATAGCAATATTATGTACGAAACGAACTAAGTATACAATTGAATTGCTATGTTTCCTTAGGAAGACAAGCAATCAATCAACTAACTTAGTTAAGACATTAATCACTCCTAATCCGCACAATTTTTAATTAAATGTCTATACTAAATGAATTGTTTTTTTATGACCATTAATTGACCGAATGCAAATATGGCTGCCACTTCATTATCTTATTAATGTTTTTTACATCCATGTTTGAATTGACTACTACGTACATCAAATTTATAGGTTAGAATGACATCAACAAGTGTAAAAGGTTTGATACAAAAAAATGATCTTCTTGAGAAGTTATGAGAATTCCAAAAGTATATGAAAAAAACCCCAAGGAAACCATTCACTGAACACATACAAATCTCTGTAATTTTGATTGCAAATATTTTAATATTTTAAAAACTACTTAAATTATATCAAAAGCAATAATACTTTCAACAAATATATTGTTTCTGCTAGCTCTGTTTGATAGTGGTGTTTTACAGGTTGTGAATTACAGGTTGAATTGAGTCAGTGGTTGTTATAGATTTTTTTAGGAATTTACATAGCAATATAAAACATTCTAGTAAAATCTAAGTGTAATATGTCAGTAACTGATCACATGAAAAATGACATCAACCATATTTAGTAGACAAGTCCTGGGCAAATTTGTTCCTTTCAAGTTACGAAATCTAGTTGATGAAGACCGCACGGTTACGTCGATCATATGCAGATCTTAATGAGTACAGCGCGCTTTTTTAAGTGTACGGCTTGATACCTACTAGTTATACAATAGTCAACAACGAGTCACTTAACTTGTATATCTAGTGTACACACGTGCCTTTAGGTGAGTGTATATGCAAGGAAAATACAAGTGACGAGTGGGATATTCACGGTATGTCACGAGTAAACATTGCATAACTATGTTATCCCACATCATATAGAAAAGAGAACCCGCAATGTCTCATGGGAATAGTCAGTTCAATGCCACTGCCAAACATACAGCAGATTTCAAGCATTCTGATTGGCTGTGCTTAATGTGATGTAGGATAAAATGTTGTAGACAGCGTTCTTGGGGCTCAGTTTGGTGATGAACTGTTGGCAAGCTGCAAATAATTAAGTCTTATAAATAATCTACTTACCATTTCTGCATTCATATAGCTCAATTCTCATTGATATGTTTACATGCCATGTCTTAGGGTGTACTTTTATGTATCGTACTTGATCGATGGCTGGCTCAATATAATTAGTGACAATGGTATCCTTGTCTGTATTCCCAGTAAAGTTTCGATCAGTTTCGTACTTATCAAATGTATCTCCATGCTGACTGCTAGAAAGAGAGTAGCTCTCGACCCACTCGTCCAAATCTAGATCTGAAACTCCTTTTGTTGCAATAGCAACTATCTAGCATAAAATAAAATATTTTTTTTAAATAGATCGTATAAAAGTGTTTTTGTCTGTATGAAATATACGCATGTTCGGTTCGTAACGAACTTACCCACCATACGATAATTATCGTCATTACTATATTAATATCGTCGACTCCCATCATCATTTATTAGTTAAATCATTATGTATCGACATTTTGATAATATATGTTATTTGTTTTTATTATATAATCACAATTTCAATCATCCTCATCATGGTCATCCTCGTCATCAATCGATCGCCAGCAATATCTTGGTCCACGAGCACAACAGACTATTTGCGTTTGTGTTCGCCTGTAATATTTGTGTATTTATAATTATCAATGGTCATTTATTACTTTGCGTCTAGCTACTATTTCAATGATATTAGTCTATGGTGTATAGGTGCGACTGTCTAGTTTGCAAGCGATGATCTCTTCACGATGTGTGGATAGATTACCTTAGTGATCTTGCCTAGATTAACCATCAGCCATTGTTGTCCTCCGTCCGTTTCCGCAGACCAGGAACCTTCTTTAATCGGTCTTAATATTGACGAAGCTTGGAAGTAGTTGTCGGGAAGTTTTTCATCCTGGATTCCAACAGTTTGTTCTTCATCACATCGCAATTGCAAATTGAAGTTTCCTTCTGAAGAAACAAAATGTACATAATGTTGGAATAAGCTCACCCTGTACTACGCCGAACCTAAATGTTTCGTATGGAACTCTATATATATATATATATATATATATATATATGATAAAGCATCGCAAATAACGTTATTCAAACAATGAAGTAAAATAAATGTATAGTTTCCTAAATATACCAGAGGGGCTTGTATTTTAAAGAGACCGGTATATTGAATGATGTGTAGTTATTGACTGTGTGAGAAGACCGGTTTACAAAACAAAACAAAACAAAACATTCACTAACTGCCCCTATCACGTGATTTGTTACGATTTTTATTAGTGACAGTCGAGCCGGTAAACACTGTTATATGATAATAATTGATTTAAATGTAGCAGATGTATAACATTAGATTAGCGAGCAGATGACAATTCTTAGTGTTTTCCTTTTTCGAAATATCAATTTTACAGTGAGTGACACTGTACTCGAACAGTGAACGCTTCTTTGTATAAGGTAATGTGTAATTGGTGCTCGTTATCTAGTGCGCATTTGCTATAAGCTATATGAGGTGAGAAGATTTTACCTAGTTAGATTTTGCTAACGCTTTGGAGTTTCTGTCATAAAAATCAGAGAAGTGGCTACGTGATAACAGAAAACATCCCACGCAGTAACTTTGATATCTTTGTTCTTTGTATGTCTTATATATGTCCTAATTGGTGTTATCACCTTTTAGGGTCCCATGAGGTTTTTCTTCTTGTCCCTTTAGAGGGTAAGAAAAAAAAACTCTGCCCGAAGAGTTATTTATTAACATATCTGAATGTGTGGATTTCGGGATTTTCATGGTCCTCGAAATTCAGTCTTCCGCGCGGTGAATGCTGGTAAGTGACATTGGGTCTTTAATTAAGCTATGGATTAAGACTTACCATCTTTTAGGCGGTATATGTAGTTAACGTTCTCTAAACCGATGCATTCTTGAGGGAGGCTGAGAATGCACCTCGCATATGACGATAGTTGCACTGCTTTTGATTTTGGTGGATGTTCTATTTGACCATGTTTAGAATAATTGGTATCCGCTCCAGGACCGCTCCAGCATTCACCAGAGTTCTGCAGACCAAACACTTTCCAGCCTTTCTTTTTGACCAATGATGCACATTCACATGCCAAACTAATAAAATATGCAATTGGATAATTCTTTTTTAACGTATTTTATCAACTTGTTTGTTTTGATTGTTTTGACATCTCATGATAATATTTTTTATTGATAATCGCACTTTGTTTCAGCAGAATAAGTTCCTCTGTAGTTTCAGATTGCAACGCCGCACGCAATGCATTCTGCGTTGGGCTCACGAAAAAGTGAGCACCAAAACATGACAAGTCGACACAGGCCGTGTAATTGTATGAGAATTAATGAAGACTTTGAAGCGTTTTTATCCAACCTTTACGCTTTATTTTTCAATTCTAATGCAACATAACTTGAACATTAGTCCTCAAAGAACATAAATTAAATATATAAGTAAGTATTTTTTTTAACCGTTTTAACTTCAATATTTTGCTTTATTTCAGAGGGTCAACTCGATTATTTTGCTCTGATAGATCTCTATTCTTCGGTTAAGAATTCTCATCGTTTTCCCCCCTCTTTTAGTCTATTGTAGAGATGGGATTTACCACTAGAAATTGTGCAGTATTTAATTGTCAAGACAGTGGTAAAAGGTTCCACAAATTGGGTAAAATACACGGCTCACTTCAACTTCTATAAAGCCAGGATAGGGATGAGACTGATTATAACAATAACTCAAGGCAAGCAAAATGCAAACTCTGAACAAACCTATAACTTACACAATAAGAGGTCTAAAGGATAACTAATCACTTTCTATCTGGTAAACCGACTGAATCATTATTATAGAAGTCTTAAAAGACCAATGCCAGACAAATATCACACGGCTTTATACATCTGGGAAGTAAGCCGTGTATTTTGTTCGTAAGTCCCATAAAAGCATTGTGAAGCCTTTCACAAGTATCACTGTTGTAACAATATAACACTTCCCTATTTTATTATGTCTAAATGCCATATCTACAATAGACTACAAGAGGGTGAAAACAATGATAATTCTTACCTAAGACTACGTTCACGGATCGAAACAATCGAGTTTAAACATGTTAGAAACACTGCAACTCACAAACATGCGATTTCCAATGCTAAAATACCGAACTCGCTTTAAGAGTTTTCTCCTCCGTCAATCAAACTTCCGACATTTCCCGGATGCTTTCCATAGTACCTAACGACATTCAATATGGTAGAATTTGAACGATTTTGAGACAATTTTGGAGACTTTTTTAGAGGAAATAATAGCTGCGAAACGACTAGAGGAGACTCAAATCGTTTGAAGTTCGAAGTTTGATTGAAGTGAAGCGTAAATTCCACCACAAAAGCAATGATCGAACATGTTTGTTTTAGACATTCCACACTCACTTAGAAGTATTGTGATACTTACTTGCTCTCCCTCTTCATCGACGATTAAAATCTCCTCTAAATGTAGGTGTTTCACGGCTTCAGTTTATTTCCTGTAAGGATTATTCAACATCATGAACAAACCTTTCAAACTCGGCCATATTGAATGTCGATACTTCGGAAAGCAGGCGGGAAATATCGGGCGTTTGATTGACGGAAGCAAATACTATAAAAACGAGTTATTAGTATTTGATCCTTGGAGCTTGCATGTTTGTGAAAATGGCAGTAAAACAACATATTGTAGTTAAAACGGTTAAAAATGTTACTTACTTGTAAATTATATTCTTTGAGGACTAATGTTCAAAATATGTTGTATTAGAATTGAAAAATAGAGCGTGAAGGTTGGAAAAAACGCATGAATTCCCATACAATTATACGTCCTGTGGCGGCTTGTCAAGTTTTGGTCCTCACTTTTTCTTGAGCCCAACCCAGAATACATTGCGCGCGGTGTTGCAATGCACGTATAGTCATGGATATATTCAAATATTTGTAAATTGAGTTGCTGTAATGTACATTCTCTTTAAAATTAAGGACTGGACATTTAGCTAGACTTATTGACAACACTAATCGTACCTGTGAATGGTCTCTTCATATGCTTTCCAATTTATCAAGTGCCGGCCGTTATTTCTGAAGGGGCATTGGCGGTAAGTTAAAACAAACTTAGTCAAAGCTCTGCCGTTTATTTTTTCTTTGAATGCACCGACTTTGTCGTAATTCCTTTGGCATTTAACAAAATGGGAACGTGCACAAGTTGCTGGTAAAATAAAAATAGACATGGTGTTAATGGGATAAACTCATGAAAGGCAAACGCAAAGATAAGGAATATTAAAATATCAATTTGTACATAGTTTGCATTACCTTTGTTACAGCGGCATGGTTTGCATTGGGATGCAGGTTCTCTGACGTGTGCACTACAAACAGTATTGTCTGGACAAGTGTTGTTCAAGCAATCATTCTATAAGCATACGAAATTAAAGGCTACTTAAGTTCTTTAAAGGCTGATATTAATTTATACATAATCAATCATAATCATAATCATTAATAAATCACCTTTATTTAAATTGTACATGTATGGCGCATTGAGACTAGAAATGCGCCATAGAAATACATTTAATTATTATTATTACATATATTCGGCCAAATTATAAGCTAGCTTGGGATTCATGGATCATGTAGATAAGTAGTATTTTAAGAAAAAAAGCAACACTTTTTCTACATTAAGAATGGCATAGGCGAAACTCAAAACTGAAATAAACAGGAGGGTCAACATGCTCATTTTAGTATTGTGAAGGGCGTTGTATGGCACCTTTTTCCCTTCCTCAGTCTAAAAAAACAATCTCATTCAAGTGTATAACAATAAAACTTCTATAATGATCAGCAATAGCTTTTCTTGACAATATATCCACGAGCATGATATGCAGTAGCAAGCAACCCGAACTACCGGGTTTATTAGGTTGTTTATTATATACATATTTGGCTATATTCACTGTAAAGCCATACCGTAAATGTTCGTTCATAAATAAATTCTGACCAACCAGAGCTCGCGTACGATGTTTTTTGTTGATATCTTTTTCAAGTTGACATTTTTTTGATTTGGGCTTCCTGTGTGTATGGCTGGTCGTGGGATCTAGGTCAAAGCGCGGCTGAGGTATGGGGAGTAAACAAAATGTCGGTCACTGATTCAAAAGGATGTTTTTAAGACGGATTCAACATTTCCTACAAATGATCGACCATTTTCAAAGCTTGAATTGCAATACAGCTCCAGACGAATTGAATAATTTAGTTACTCGTGCAAACCTTTTATACGGCCACTCAGTTCAACTTGCATCTGTTAATTTAGTAGGAGTTCCGATTAATACTAGCTCAAAGAGGAGGAGAAATCAGCAATAAGCACTTCCTTTAATTCAGATTTCAAGTACTCTGGCTTACCTGGAAGGCCAAGGATTCACATAACGCAGGATCAGTTGTCATATTTATCTGACAATGGATTTAAAGCTGTTGACATGGCCCGTATAGACACGACTTTTAAAACTTTAAAAAGGTTTTAATGTAAACACAAGTCGATATTTTACCGACATTGATGATCGTACATTAGATGATACTATTCGTAATATTAGCTTAAATTTCCTAATTCTGGATATCGCATGATGCTTGGGCACTTAATGTCGAGAGGAATTTTTGTTCAGCAATTGCGTGTCCGAGAAAGTATGAAACGTATTGATCTTGCAGGTACAGTGGTTCGATGGTTGTGTGCTACAGAAAGGCGTCAACACAGCGTAAGCAGTCCCAATGCTCTTTGGAATATCGAAGGTCACCACAAGTTGATACGGTAAGGAAAAACTCCAATACGTCATGGAATAATGATTTGGTATAATATAAATAAAGAAAAATAAAAAAAAAACAAGAACTGTTTCTGATTTATTGTTGTTAGAATATTTTAAAATATATTAAAAACTAACCACACCCTATTTCCATTGTTTAATGTAGGCTTTGAATTTTAAGTCTCGGGACAGGTTTTCAATTTTGAATTCAAGACCTGCATCAGGTATTTTTGCCAAGTTAGTCATATACAAAAACATTTGAGAGTTTTGAAATTTTGAAATTCAATGCACATTTATTTGAGATTTTAGACACACACTAGAAGTCTTAAAACTAAAGGAATTGACTATTCTAACCTTTAAAAATCGCAATTGAAATCTTGCGAATTGACCCTACCGAGCCTCGAAACCTAAACCCTTCGCATCTTACAGTCCATTCACTTACCACTATGCTATCCGGTATTTCGTTGAAAATGAAGGAATTTTAAGAAGCTTTATCTCAGCACAGCTACTGTTCGACGTAAATTTGATGCAAACATAAATTATTCGATATAAATTAAATCCGATTATTTGAGTTCCCATTTCCAGAATTTTTGCATTGAAACAATAAAAATAGGGTTTGGTTAGTTTTTAAACAACTTCAAACGCACGGGCTCGGGTTTCCATTGAAATTAAAGACCTCGGAATTTAAATGCAAACCCTCGCCCTAGCGTTTGAACCTTTATCTATTGACCTTGAATATCCATCTATCCCTCCATGTACTACTAATTTCCTTCTAAAAACAAATAAATTAAAATTTTAAATCCAAGATTTCTATTATTGGAATGATTCACTATAGCTAGTCAAAGTTATTTAATACTTATATAGCTAATCAAATTAACTTCGTCGCTGAAACAAGCCTAAAGCCTAATCTTGAGAGCAAAAGTGGTCATGGGATTTTAAAATTTCATGAGTTTTAAAGATTCCTAAACCGTAATTTGTGTTTTTGTTTCCACTGAGGAACACTTGCAAATACACGTTGAATGTTTTACACGCTTTGCACGCCTCATTCGCTTCGATAAAATATATGCCACGATCCCTTTCGGTCTGACGATTAGGCTTTAGGCATTACAAATAAGCGAAAACGTTAATTGAATTAGCTATATTATACCAACTCATTATTCCATGACGTATTGGAGTTTTTCCTTACCGTATCAACTTGTGGTGACCTTCGATGTGCCAAAGAGCATTGGGACTGCTTACGCTGTATTGACGCCTTTCTGTAGCGCACAACCATCGAACCACTGTACCTGCAGGATCAATACGTTTCATACTTTCTCGGACACGCAATTGCTGAACAAAAATTCCTCTCGACATTAAGTGCCCAAGCATCATGCGATATCCAGAATTAGGAAATTTAAGCTAATATTACGAACAGTATCATCTAATGTACGATCATCAATGTCGGTAAAATATCGACTTGTGTTTACATTAAAACCTTTTTAAAGTTTTAAAAGTCGTTTGTGTATACGGGCCATGTCAACAGCTTTAAATCCATTGTCAGATAAATATGACAACTGATCCTGCGTTATGTGAATCCTTGGCCTTCCAGGTAAGCCAGAGTACTTGAAATCTGAATTAAAGGAAGTGCTTATTGCTGATTTCTCCTCCTCTTTGAGCTAGTATTAATCGGAACTCCTACTAAATTAACAGATGCAAGTTGAACTGAGTGGCCGTATAAAAGGTTTGCACGAGTAACTAAATTATTCAATTCGTCTGGAGCTGTATTGCAATTCAAAGCTTTGAAAATGGTCGATCATTTGTAGGAAATGTTGAATCCGTCTTAAAAACATCCTTTTGCATCAGTGACCGACATTTTGTTTACTTCCCATACCTCAGCCGCGCTTTGACCTAGATCCCACGACCAGCCATAAACACAGGAAGCCCAAATCAAAAAAATGTCAACTTGAAAAAGATATCAACTTGAAAAAAATGTCAACTTGAAAAAAATATCAACTTGAAAAAAATGTCAACTTGAAAAATATTATCAACTTGAAAAACGAATGTCGAACTTAAAAAAACGAATGTCAACTTGAAACAAATGTCGACTTGATAAAAGTATCAACTTGAAAAACGAATGTCGAACTTGAAAAACGAATGTCGAACTTGAACAACGAATGTCAACTTGAAAAACGAATGTCGAACTTGTCGAATTTTGACACGAAAAACGCGCCATAGTATATTTGCAGGGAAACTGTCGTGTTTGTTTGACGAGTGCTCGCTTTCGTTTTCATTCAGCTTCAATCGCTCATTTAGCAATTGTTGTTTGACCTAAACTCCACAAAAAGTGATAAAATAGTAAACACATGGAGCAAGAACGATTTGTAAACTTTGAAATTTCATCGGAGCATAACCACAGGCTTCCCACATCCCAATTCGTTCTGGGCTTCCTGTGGTGGGAAACCTACCCGAAAAATTAATCCTATATTAACCATATTCGCATAATCATAATGTGTTTGTTGCTTCATCGAAATTATGCTTTCGTACTGGGATCTGTCAAGTCTTGTGTCCCTTTGGAATCCCAAGAATGCAAACGTCAACGAATATGAATATACCAGCCCTACTCCGCCAGCTAAATTTGTCACAAAAACAGTTCCGGCTAGCGGGAGGAAGTGACAAATTTAGCTGGCGGGGGTAGGGCTGGGTAGCGTATTCGTTGACGTTTTGCATTCTTGGGATTCCAAAAGGACACAAGACTTGACAGATCCCAGTACGAAAGTATAATTTCGATGTTAGAAGCTTTTTTTCGATGCTTTTTATTTGAGCTTTGTGTTTCAAACTCTGGCTGAGGTCTGTGTGATTATCATAAATGTGTGTGCCAGAGTTTTGGGAGAATAGGATTAATTTTTCGGGTAGATTTTGAAAATAATATGAGCGTGATTGGTGGCCGTAGCCGCCAGAGTTGCCTGCCTTGTGTTTTTTCCCCCTTCATTGGGGAGAGTGTGTTTGCTGCCGAATAAATCGCTTTAAAAAAGCTTTAAAATGCATCGCAGGGCAACATAAACCACAAATTCGTAAACAAGAAACATTAAACTTTATTTTGGAACAGTAAAGTAAAATCTAAAAGAAAAAAAAGAACGTGAATATCGAAGTTTAATATGACCAACTTTGAACGAATTTACCAACGGCTTTAAGCCGTCCCACCACAGGAAGCCCAGAACGAATTGGGATGGTGGGGAGCCTGTGGGATTACATAGACAGTCTCGAAAACAAAAGGACTTAGAAAATAGATATAGAATTGTTGGAAAGTTTTTTGACGACCCAGAGCGAGGAGCAAGAAGTCAACGAAGTTCCACAAGAACCAGATAAACTCTAGCAGAGTTCATTCGCTCTGTGAGACGAGAAAAGACGGAGGAGATTACGAGCCGCCAAGTCTGATTTCAGGCTTTGAAAGATACTTGAGACGAAGAAAGTACCCCGCTATAATAACAATGACATGGAATTCGAGCTAACTCAAAAGTCAAAGCAGAAAGAACCAAAAATATATTGTAAAGTAAACACTGTTACGGTATTTTCCAATTATGCATGTAGAGATTCCATATTTTAAAATGTATTTTTAAGAGCTGAGTGAAGCAATTTTTTTTACTTGAGCGAAGTGATTTTTCACCATTTTTCTTCAAAATGTTTTCCTTAAAAAGCTCTGTTTTTAATACTGTTTTTACTGTTTTTTACTTGTTACCTTCTTTCACATTTGGCGGGAAATTTGAGTTTTTTAATTAGTGATAACTTTTGAACCCTTCATCAGATTTAGATGGGGCTTTCGATTAAATGTATCGTTTTGATCATAGAACATTTCTAGTTACTTTGTGAAAATATTTTTAAAATTCTAAACTTTGGCGCCAAAATCGTACATCAGTAATGACGTCATCCTGTCAATCACAAGTAAGGCACCAATACCATTGAATGCAGGTCACCTCAAACTATTTTCATGACAACTTTGGTTACATTTAGAGCATTGTACACAAGGCTGTGAATCATGTGGGAGAAAAATGTACCCTTTCTGACCATCGTGATTCCATACGCACGCATTTCCCATGTAGTATTCACTATTTATATTATGCCATTGTGACATAGTGACAGAAAATAAACAAAAAATACCTGAGTGCCAACGTAGATATAACCATCTCTTGGGACAAGATCTGCCGGATGCTGGAATTCATCTGAGTCATTGATATCACATGCACCAGTGGATGTATGGTAGTTGTATGACATACACTTGTCACCAAGGTAACACTTGATACGACACACAGTCTCGATATCGGTTGTCATGCTTTGTACTATATGGTGAACGAGATAGAAACCTGTTTTCTGGTGCAGGAATTCTGGGCTTGGTAGGTCACATTGCCCTGAATACAGGATTTATTAATATATATAATACCATGATCACCTCAGGTTCCAATGTTTTAAGAGGGACATTATATCGCTAACATCCCTCTCCATAAATATAGGAATGAGGGAAAATTAGATCTAATCTTCCTTCATTAGTATGTTTGAGGGAAAATTAGTTACCATTAGTTTTATTAGTTTTATTAGCCTTATTATAGAAAGAAAAGCGGAAAAGTTTTATCTCCAGTCTTTTTATAGAATAAAATGATGACCCTTGTCTTTTCAAATCGATCTTGTTTTGGTATAGAATTGATTTTTAAGGCTTTTAATTCCATTTCAAAATAATTTTCGGTTTTGTTTTGTTTTATTTTAATTTGCCATGACTATTTTTTTGTAAAACTAATACGATGAAAAGGGTTATTTTTACAAAGAAATGTTTTAAGAAATGCCCTTTTTTTCCTTTTAAGGTGGCCCGGTAGTATTCACTTTGCAGGATAAACATAATTTTGTAACGCATTATTTGCATCTAGACTTTGTCCGATTTCTACGAAATTTACACATATAGATCACAAAACTTTGAAATTTGAGCTAGTCATATTTTAAGTGCGATTTGTGGAAACTATAAAGAGAAATGTTTTTTTTTAAAGCACACGCTTTACCTAAATTGTCAATAAATCAAAACTTAGAAGATTAATTTTTTTCTTTTTTCGAGAGAATGTTATTTGGTTATACGGAAACATTTTGTAGCAGTTTTTTTCAAATATTGACCTTGGACGTTTTTTTTTTACAAACGTTTTTATATTTCTGTGCGCAAAATCAATATAAAAATACTATTGCCCATAACTCAATAAGAACTAAAACACAGTTACAAATTCACCTGTAGAAAGAAAGACCAATACCTCTTGTAACTTCTAATTACAAATTTAAAATAGCGACTTTGGAGCCAACATTGCTAGCTCTGATTTCTTGAAGAGCTTGTCGACATATTGTTGTTCACTGCGTAGTGAACATTTCGAAAATATATATACTCTATTTCTTCAATTGTTGACCTTGATTTTTCTATATAACGTAGATACATGCTTAAGAGTAATAACTGTGAAATGTGGTCTTCTAAAAATGACAAAATTAGCGGCCAACGTACAGCAACCACGTTACGCGTTCATTATACCTCGATTGACTTCCAAGAAAAACCCTTAAGCTTCGCGTTATGTTAATCTACATCAACTTCACACCCTCATAATCCGTGAACACATTCTGCACGAGGAATACCTTATTTTTGCGAATAGACCTTTTTGCTTTACCACTATTTTCGACTTCTGGCGCTTTAAAAACAATAGGTGAGATGAAAGATTGTACGGAATGTGAACATCTTTAGAAGTTGAACAAAAGATGCTTGTATTTCAATGTTAATTTACAACGAGTTGGGCCAAACTAAGGCCTCGTCTACACGAATCCGATCCGGCTGAAACCGCATAGAAATATTTGCGTCCACACGAATCCGCGTATCCGGAGGATTCAAGTAAAAGTATGTGGTTTCGGTGGCCGGATTCACTGGGTTCGTGTGGACGATAGGCCGATTCGCATCAAAAAGTATGCGGTTTCAAAAGTATCCGGATCCGTGTAGACGGGGTCTAATGCGCAACACTTGCGTATGTTGAAATTATGACCCGACTACAACTATTGTTCAACAACAAAGAAATACAAGCATCTTTTGTTCAAAATCTAAAGATGTTCACATTCCGTACAATCTTTCATGTCACTTATTGTTTTAAAAGCGCAAGAAGTCGAAAATAGTGGTAAATCAAAAAGGTCTAATAGAAATAGAAAAATGACGCAGTGTTTACCCCTGAATTGTCTCTGTATTTGCATAAAAAGACATTCCTCGTGCAGAATCATTTCACGGATTATGAGGGTGTGAAGTTGATGTAGATTAACATAACGCAAAGGGTTTTCCTTGGAAGTCAAACGAGGTATAATGAACGCGCAACGTGGTGTATCTACGCTATATAGAAATATCAAGGTGAACAATTGAAGAAATAGAGTAGATATATTTTCGAAATGCTCACTACGCAGTGAACAACAAAATGTCGACAAGCTCTTCAAGAAATCAGAGCTAGCAATGTTGGCTTCAAAGTCGCTATTTTGTGATTAGAAGTTACAAGAGGTATTGGTCTTTCTTTCTACAGGTAAACTTGTAATTATGTTTCAATTCTTATTGAGTACAGTTATGGGCAATATAATTTTTATATTGATTTTGCGCACAAAAATATAAAAACGTTTGTTAAAAAAACTTCCAAGGTCAATATTTGAATAAATCTGCTACAATATGTTTCCATATAACCAAATAACATTCTCTCAAAAAAAGAAAAAAATTCATCCTCTAAGTTTTGATTTATTGACAATTTAAGTAAAGCGTATGCTTTTTAAAAAAACATTATTTCTCTTTATAGTTTCAAAAAATCGCACTTCAAAAATGACTAGCTCAAATTTCAAAGTTTTGAAATCTATATGTGTAAATTTTGTAGAAATCGGACAAAGTTTTGATGCAAAATAATGCGTTCCAAAATTATAGTTTATCCTGCAAAGTTCACAACAGATATTCACAACAGATATTCGAACCAATATTTCGCAAGCGCTTTAAATTCTCAACATGCTGTACCAATGTATTCGAATGCGATGTTCAGAAGAAATACGTACGCGTAAGAGAATATTAAAGATAGTAATACTTTCCGTGCGATAGATATATATTTGTCACGAAAGCGTCCGCCAGATCCGATCATATCATGACATGAAAAATAATAAAAACAAAGGCGCTCGTTAATGAAGCGAATTAGAAACGACCAAAATACCCCAAAATATATGTGTAGTGTAATTTATTTCCCTTTTTCATTTCCTTTTTTATCTTATTTATTTTTATAAATTTTTCTATTTATTTATTGATTGATTGATTGATTGATTGATTGATTGATGGATGGATGGATGGATGGATGGATGGATGGATGGATGGATGGATGGATGGATGGATGGATGGATTGATTGATTGATTGATTGATTGATTGATTGATTGATTGATTGAGGCATGGTACCCTCGACCCTCGACCATCTACTTTCGACTAGTTACCCTCGACGTTTAGGGAGACTCATATCGTATTGTTAAATATGCATACTTAAAATGTAGATTTCATAGCCTGATATGTAAATAAGCGTAAATTTTCATTAAATACATATATTTTGATACTTTGATACTGTCGTTGTTTATATTTTGTGTTGTAGTAAGCCTGTACAAATTCCAGTTAAGAAAAAACTATACTTTTAGAGAAATTAATTTCTTAACATAAGTTGGTGTAAATTTCAAGCACTTTTTATCTTTCGTCTGACTACATTCCCTTAATTAAACCACGATATCCGCTAGAGGATTTAATATTTTTGTTTGATATTGCACACAGTTAATGTTTACACTAAAATACATATCTCTGCAAAAAATGAAATAAATCGATGGTACGTATACCCGTTGTAGACACATTTTTCGATTTTTCATAGTTTTCACACGGACTCGCTCTTAATAATACTACTTAGGAAGGCTACTTAGGTCGGTGCCTTTGTGCTCTCGTCTGCTCGGATTCTGACAAGAGAGTTGGCAAAGTGTTTACACAACGATGACAGATGGGGATATACGAACCATATTGCATAATACTGAAATGTCGTTCATTCAGAGTTTTGGGTTGTTTATTTCATGAATTGTAGTCTACAATACAAGGTAATAATGATGTCTCAGGAAGATCGATTTGCGTGGTTGATGGATGGCACTTAGATTAAGTTTTTGCACTGTCAAGGTCACTTTGTTTGGCCCGTTCGAACTGGTCACGTTTCAAATAACAAAAAATACGCAAAGATAAGTAAACGCGAATAACGTACATTTTATTCAAAATTCAATGAAAGTAACTTTAAAACCCAACACTACTGGCGGTTCTAGTGCCCTTGATTAGCATACTAGAATATAATATAATAGAATATTTATTTGCTGTTAAATACTAATTACAATATATTATACATTTTACATTTTTCTTTCTATATTCGTTTGTATGTTTGTATGAGTGTTTCGAATGCTATTATGTATGTTTTATAGAATATAGAAATTGAGTATGGAGGCTAAGTAAACTGGGAAGTTATCGAGTTAGCCTCCATACTAAAATGCATTATATGAAATTGCTCATATACTCAAGGGTGTTAAGAGTCATTGTCTGAGAAAACCATGCAAGGGTTGAAAGATGGGGGTTGGCCGCATCAATTCATACTAACATCATACATTGGTTGGGTGGTAACATGTATAAATATGACAGACTTAGCTTGTCAACCCTTCTCATTCTAGAAATACGACTACCCCTACCCCTCCCCCCAGAAATCACAGTTTTTACCCTTGTAATTTTACCGAAGTTTACGACCTCCTACAACACTTAAAATGAAACGTATTCTCTTCAAATTTCTTCTGTGTGGAGTTAATACAGTATAGTACTTGTACAAATCAAGATATACTTAAATACTTCCATACGCTATCTGTAGCCGTTAAAAGTTGTGCACACTCTAAATCGTTGATACGAAAAAAGGTTTTTTTGACCCGCCAAAAAATACACAAACGCGATGCTGAGAGAAACTCAAACCCAAAATCAAACCCTCCTTGTTCCACTGAATCAGAATCAAAAGTAATAGTTTTGGGCCATACAGTTTGAAAGATGACAGAGATGCTCAAATATGTCGAAATTACCTGAAATAAGGCAAAATGGTCCAGATGAGTTCAGAGCGTCATATGTAGTCCATTTCAGGTGTAAAATGAATCCAATTCAGTTTATAGCTAATATTTGCTTTCTGGAAGTGTAGTATGACATGTACTGGAGCTCAAATTGTCGATTTCACTGCTTTTTGTAGCATATTCGCGAGCTTGTAAACAAATTGTCGCCATCTTGAAATCCATTGCCGCGAGAGACTGAGCACTAGCTAGGACACAGGCAGCCCAAGCAAATCACGCAAATTCAGTGGATTTTTTTTCATTTTTTTTTTTTTTTTGCAATAAAATGTTACTAAACTTTGTCTGTAGCTATTGTGATGTATTTAAATACTTTTTGGATGATTTTTGGCTAGTTTTATTTACACAAGGCAGGCGACTCGAGTGGACATTACCTTCACTTTAATTCATCGGCAATTTATGCCCGGAAAATATTACTAGTGGGGGAGAAATTATAAATATGGCCTAAAACTAGCCAAAAATCATCCAAAAAGTATTTAAATACATCACAATAACTACAGACAAAGTTTAGTAACATTTTATTGCAAAAAAAAATGAAAAAAAAATCCACTGAATTTGCGTGATTTGCTTGGGCTGCCTGTGTCCTAGCTAGTGCTCAGTCTCTCGCGGCAATGGATTCCAAGATGGCGACAATTTGTTTACAAGCTCGCGAATATGCTACAAAAAGAAATGAAATCGACAATTTGAGCTCCAGTACATGTCATACTACACTTCCGAAAAGCAAATATTAGCTATAAACTGAATTGGATTCATTTTACACCTGAAATGACATATGACGCTCTGAACTCATCTGGACCATTTTGCCTTATTTCAGGTAATTTCGACATATTTGAGCATCTCTGTCATCTTTCAAACTGTATGGCCCAAAACTATTACTTTTGATTCTGATACAGTGGAACAAGGAGGGTTTGATTTTGGGGTTGAGTTTCTCTCAGCATCGCGTTTGTGTATTTTTTGGCGGGTCAAAAAAACCTTTTTTCGTATCAACGATTTAGAGTGTGCACAACTTCTAACGGCTACAGATAGCGTATGGCAGTATTTAAGTATATTTTGATTTGTACAAGTATTATACTGTATTAACTCCACACAGAAGAAATTTGAAGAGAATACGTTTCATTTTAAGTGTTCTAGGAGGTCGTAAACTTCGGTAAAATTACAAGGGTAAAAACTGTGATTTCTGGGGGGAGGGGTAGGGGTAGTCGTATTTCTAGAATGAGAAGGGTTGACAAGCTAAGTCTGTCATATTTATACATGTTACCACCCAACCTATGTATGATGTTAGTATGAATTGATTCGGCCAACCCCCATCTTTACAGGTCTTTTGATTTTGCATGGTTTTCTCAGACAATGACTCTTAAGGCCTGGGTCAGACGCCATTTTAGCCAAAATCACTAATTCTAAATTTTCAACCGTTGCTTTAAAAATGTTGTCATGTAACTTGACAAAATGTTTAGTTTTAATGAGTTTTTGCAATTTTTGCTTGTTGAATGGCATTTGGGTGGTCACGTGACCATACATGAGGTTTAGTATCTATCAAATATTCAATGCAAAATGAATAGCTTTCAACGTAGGCTTGGATTGGATGACTTCATCTGAACAATGGGGAGATATATGGATATTTGTAAAAAAAAAAGTCTGGTCACGTGACCTTTTTTGCCAAATATCTCCTAAAGAACCAATGATGGACAACCAATCTAAGCCTACGGCGAAAGCTATTTATGAAAGTCCTCTAATGACATAGTTTTAATCGTTTTAATTTGTTTCTCTATTCACCCCATTTTGCATTGAACATTTGATAAATACTAAACCTCATGTATGGTCACGTGACCACCCAAATGCCATTCAACAAGCAAAAATTGCAAAAACTCATTAAAACTAAACATTTGGTCAAGTTACATGACAACATTTTTAAAGCAACGGTTGAAAAATTAGAATTAGTGATTTTGGCTAAAATGGCGTCTGACCCAGGCCTTAACACCCTTGAGTATAAGGCCTAGACTAAATTGCTTTAAAAACAGGCATGTTGTAAAAGTGGACTGGACCTTGGACTGGACTATTGCCCTGGACTATTGGACTAGACTATTGGACTGGACTATTGGACTATTCTTTGGACTGGACTTTGTACTGGACTTTTGAGTCTTTTTTTAAAAAAAACAAAACATTTTTTCATTTTAATTAAATCTCCGTATTTCAGTCTCAATTGCTCATTGGTTTTATGTTGTTGTTGTAAATATACGTACTATTTCGTTTTTCACTTACCTCGTACGCGTATCTAGTTTCTCTTTGCCTTTTTAACTCGTGGATCTAAGATACTCGAGTTATTGGGATGGGGCTTTTGAACCGGAAGTGTCACTCACTCACTCACTCACTCGATCACTCACTAGATCGTCAGTGTAAACTTTTGAGCCCCAAGATCTCGGTCAGCGTACTTCGAGCACATGGATATTTGATTCGTCGAAGGAATGATTTCTCGGTCGAAGTAATCGCGAATACTCTCATATTTTATGTGCTCACGCCACATGATTCGCAGTAGAATTACACATAAGTTTATGTCGAATGTTTTCAGAAATGGTCACTGTGAATTTTACTAAAGATCATGCAATTTACGAGCGAACTAAGCGAACCAACTTATTATGATGAAATTTATCGAGAAATCTTCCCTGCTATAAACAGAAGCTAATTTTTATCCATCCTTTCATAATGCTATGGAATGGATTCACAACTAGTTACAAAGGATGAAGCTGTTTCTACTGGATATTTAACAGTATTGTAAGCATTCTTAGAGAGTACGATACACACTAGAAGTGAAGACAACAACAGTATAATACTTTAGTGATGTTTTAGGGTAAATATATTGCTTATTGTAATTATTTATTTTATATTTTTGATTAAAGTAACGGGTTTATCCGTCAATAGTTTAATTTTATTGACTACTATTAATTCGTACAAATTCAGATCGGCGATTGAAACTGGCGATTGCCGAGCTCTTAGCTTCTTGCACAGAACAACAAACTTATTCGCAAAACTTAAATCGCTTCACCCTATTATCGATCTAGCAGTTCAACTTAACGATCTATGTATATGTAGATGAAAGTAATATTTCTTTCTTTACAATATGTCAGATAACGTGATCAACAAATAAACAGCTAAAACGGCCTCTCTAAAAACTACACCCAACAGCCCAAATCGCCTCAAATATAAAACCAATTGCTTCAATGACTATCTATTTTGCTTTTTCTGGCGTTTATTTTGCAAGAACAACTTAATAACACTGTTTCTTAGACACTCTTTGAACTCGCATGTATCTCTGCACAAACCGAAGATCGAACCAGGTAAATATCAGACTTGTTAGCGGATCACGGACTGACGGAACGACGGACCGTAAGGGAAATGGAGGAAAACCAAAAAAATACAAATAAAACAACAACATTGAATACTTATTTTTCGCTTCAAATCATCTCAAGCTAATTCGAGAAAATAATTACATAATCGTAATGGAGCGGTATAAACTGTAAGCGCTTTCAAAATGTTCTAACAATGATCCACGAGTTGGCCATAAGTTGCCTTTGATTATAGGACGTAACCATTTATACCTTTGTTTTCTTTTACATTTTTTCGCGCGTTTGTCACTGATATATATATAAAAAGGGAGGACTGTTCATTTTCAGACATTCGCGTTTGGATACTGACTAGTGATACTGATTAGTGATACTGACTATATAAACACTAAATAGAAACTATTAGTTAGAGTGAGGTAATTTGACTATAACGTGTTCATTTTGTTTCTAGCGTTTTTAAAATTTCATTTTGTACAACATACGACTGTGTTTCATGTGTTTCTTTTTCAAGAGTACCTCCCGTCCTCTTGAGCGTATTTGTAGCCATTAATTTCTAGGAACTCAACCGGGAATTGCAGTCAGTTTGAAAGGCCAACTTTTGATGAAGACAATCGATAAGTAAGCTAGTCCAAACAATCCTTCTATGGTAAGGGAATAATGTTTTTCGGACTGATTTTCATATAACGATAGCGCCTATAACGATATTCTATTATTTGTAGGCAAAGTTATGGCTAAGTTCATGTGAGTTTCTGAATAACTTAGAAATCATATTTACTTGAAATCATTATTTGTGCATGTAAGAATATAGTAGCAAAGTCATGAAATAAATCGACATTTTCGTCTCAAAAGCGTCTCGTCTTTATTTGCTTTATTTGCTCTCTCGAAGTTCGGTAAGTTTTTTTCTTGTAAAGTCACTGACCACAGAGAAGCGTGGTTTATACTCTGATAAACCACGGTTTTTTAAGCAATCACAGCGCGTGTTAGAATGTATCTATGTTAATTATAAAGTTTTGTATTCATGAATTTAATGTTGAAATTATGAAAGGTTTTTATATAGATATATATTCAGGCATTCGTCTGCTGATACGTAATGTATTTTATGTTCTAAATCTTGGTTTGTAATCAGATGCAAACTGTAATCCATGTCAACTGAGATTATTTGAGAGATAAAACAAAAACCAGATCACCTTCTGATCGAAGTATTGAAAAGCTAGAAGAAGTTCGGGCAATCTTTGTTATATATTACAAAACACTGTGAATTACACAAGCCATATTCTTTTCCTCTCTTTTAAGTTATACTATAAATACGGCAGATGGTTCGTGTACCGTAATCATGAATTTGTTAATTATTGATATTTCTGTCATATTTTTATTTAATCTCTTTTTGACCACTGGGATTTTTCAATCAACGTGGAAAAAAGCCAACATTACACCTGTCTTCAAAAAAGAAGACCCATCTCTACCATTGAACTACAGACCCATCTCACTACTTTGCATCCTCTCGAAAGTTCTGTAACGTTGCATCTTTAACCACTGCTACCCACATTTCTCCCCTCAACTATACCATTTACAACATGGTTTCTTAAAGGGACGTTCAACAGCAACACAGTTACTAGAAGTCTACCATGATATATTTGACGCATGTGCAGGGGGAATGAAGTAGATGCAATGCACTTAGACCTATCAAAAACATTTGACAGGGTGCCACATATCCTTCTACTACAAAAACTGCAACGTCACGGAATCTCTGGTCCACTACTTAAATGGTTTGGCAACTATCTGACAGATAGACTTCAACGTGTTGTCCTCAACGGTGTCTCATCCAATTGGCTCAAAGTAACATCTGGAGTTCCTCAGGGATCTATATTAAGTCCGCTTTTGTTCATAGTGTACGTAAATGACATGCCATCCTGCCTTTCATGCAACTCTAACATCGCCCTATTCGCCGATGACACAAAAATATACAGAGCTATGGACACTTTAAGTTCTCAACATCACTTACAGCAAGATATGGCCAACTTACACAACTGGAGCCTTACATGGAAAATGGTATTCAACACTGATAAATGCAATACACTACGCATGTCAAAGAAAAAGAAAAAGGATGTCAATGCCAACATCACAAAGTATTTCATTGGTCAACACGAGCTTGCAAATGTGTCGCTCACTAAAGACCTGGGTATAACAGTCTCTGACGATCTCCAGTAGACAGCCCATATTAATCAAATAACCAGCAAAGCTAATAGAACCCTTGGTATGGTTAAACGCGTTTGCGGACGTGAGCTTTCTGATCATTCGACTAGAAAACTACTTTACTGTTCCCTGGTACGTCCGCAACTGGAGTACTGTTCAAGCCTGTGGTCCCCATACACTGCAAAACACAAAAGACTGCTCGAAAACGTTCAAAGACGTGCTACAAAGTTCATGCTAAATTACCCTAAAGATGTATCCTATGTTAACCGACTACGAACTCTCAACATGCTTCCTTTGGAATACAGACGGGACGTCACAGATCTAACTCAAATCCTTAAGTTTCATACGGGAACTATGGACATAGACTTAAGTAAATATATCTCTCCTGTCTATTCAAAATACAAGACCCGTAATTATGACCCAAATAATTATCATATGATTAACTCGCACAAACAAAACTATTTTACGTGTTCCTTTTTTCCAAGAGTCCTAAAGCGTTGGAACAACATTGCCATCCCAGTTCAAGAATCTCAACTTGAAACAATACAAAGAACACTTACATATTATTTATTATAACAAACTGCAAATATACCAGCCACCATAAACTGTCTCCACCTTTGGCTGTTTTCCCTTGTATATATTTTTCCATTACTAATTTTCTGTGTCATTCATACAGCATAATATCTTTATTTCATGATATCTTTTTTCGTTGTATCTTATTTCTTAGGGGATATTGCCAAGTAATTGGGGCTCTGACCTGTGTCTTTATCCCTGCCACTGTGACAAATTGATTAAAATATATCTCTTATCTTTTTCATACTTTTCTTCCTCCTGGGAATAAAGCAATAACAACGCCTACGCCTCACCCCTCCCCTTGCTGCTTATACTTATGTGCGCCCCCAACAAGGGTGTGAATTCTTGGGATAATCGACACCTATGCTAGTTTTGCATTCGTAAACATAATCACCATCCTAGCTTAGAATGAGCTTGAAACTGAACACTATGCAATGCCAAAATGAATTTCTCTTATTTAAAGCCGTTTACAACTACTGAGTTCGATGTAAAATGTTTATAGAACCGTGAAAGCCATGCAGAGTAATTGTGAATGAAAACTATTGAGTAGTTTTGGAAAAAGATGGAAACACGCGCCTTCTTATATTTGAGCAGGTATTTGAGCATTTCATTATCCTAACATAACTTAGAAATATTCTACAATTTACAATGTTTTATATATTGTTTGAATTGTATTCGGCACAAGTGAGATTCGACGTATAACCTAGGCCTAAGACACTCATATTGAAAAGTCATCTTGAAAACTTCTTTATTTAAAGACTATTGACTTAACAACATTTCAAGGTGATTTTAGAATTGAATTTAAGTAACCTTCATTAAGCTGTGCTTTTTTCCGTGAATTTTGCTGAAACTTTGTCTGGGTTGATTATTGTATTTTTCTAAAACTATTAAAAAAAATCATAAAAATACAACGGACAGATTTTCAGAATAATCGAATTTTAGTCAAACTAGGGCACTTGCGTTAACTAAAATATCGCAAAAAGTAATTACTTTTAGTGCAACCAAATTATTTCCTATTATTCTTGAATAGTTTTTGTAGAAGATGTGTAATTTTTATGGCAATAGCTTACATAGGCAGCCCAACTACTCCTTTCGAGAATTTTTTTATTCTTCAATAAAGATTCAATGGAAAAAAATGCGCGCGACTATTTTGGTTACTTCGTTTGGCGCGCGCTTGTAGTCTTTGGGTTTCCTGTGGCGCGCTTGTAGATTGTGGGATTCCTGTGGTCAATCCCGCGGGAGACAAGTATATATTGTGACAAGGTATGAAACACGGTCACGTGATAAATCACAATTTCGCTACTATCTCATCACCTAAAAGACGAATTAATGATTTTTCTACGAATATGTAAACAAATCATCTATCTCCAGATAACTTACCAGTTTGGGTCTTCAATCTTTATTATATGACGAGAATTTCCTCTTGGACGCTCAAACTCGCGATGGATCGATGTGTGCCCCAGGTAGCTGGGACACTTTTTCGTGAAGCGCTCGGGATTTTTCATTCGTTTGGCATTCGTAGAGGTTTCGAGGAAGTCGTGAACTGTCGTGAATGCACGAATTTTTCCGAAATCTTGGCGAATTTTCGGAATATTTTTATTACCTAAAACTAAATACTTCGTCCGTCGTAAAAGCTTTTTTTTAGAGATTTTCTTTCACATAATGGCCGAAATTACTTTAAACACCGAGCAAAGGAAAGTGGTTGACCGTGTAATGTGTGGACACAATGTTTTTATCAGTGGTAAAGCTGGTAAGGGGAAAACAATGTAGCTTGCAAGCTAATGAAACGATCGAGTTTGTCGTCAATAACATGTGTGTTGGCCGGTTCTTATTGGGAAATCCCCGATGATTTTGGTCGTAATAATGAAGGATTTATTGACTAACAAACAAATCTAGACATCCTTTAACCTCAAGCAGATGATATTTACTCACTACTGACATCGACATTATGTGGCTGGTTTGAGTTGAGGATTGCTTGGACATTTTTCAATCACGTAAAATTCACGGCTAAATTCGGACGAACAGAAATCGCCATGATAGTCAGGTAATCCTGCTTTGAACAAAAATGCATTGATGAATACTTAAGATATTGACTATAGTTAATTTATATCGTAAAGCATCTGTTTTTGCAATCTTTTTTATTCAAGTGAATAATTTGTGTGCTAAACTTTGTCCGTTGGATGACTTGTCATTCGCTTGGGTTTGCATTGTTTAGAAATGTGAAATTGAACTTCACTTTCTTCACTGAACAGATATCTTACTTTATCCTTTGACATCAATAACCTAATTAGGCTGCTTTTTTGTACTCTTTTTAATTCAAAAACAAAACTGTCAAATATACACTTTTTTGATCTTTTTTCGCTCTTATTCAACAATAAAAGTGACTTTTAGAACTACCTGCATTGAGTGTTTTTGTTGTTTTTGCTTTGTTTATATCAGCTTTTTAACAAAAAGAAAATATTTACTCGACATTTTGAACGCCATTTTTAAAAAGTGAAAAGGGAGCAAACAACTTTTTCGCTGTTCCTCCGTCTATTTGTTTTGTTTTGTTTTGTGTTTTGTTGTAAAGACGTCATTCTATTTAATTTCGGAGACTGTTCGACCTACTCTACGAATGTCAAACGAATGAAAAATCCCGAGCGCTTCACGAAAAAGTGTCCCAGCTACCTGGGGCACACATCGATCCATCACGTGACCCGTGTTTCATGCCTTGTCACAATATACAAGGTACCTGACCCTGCTGACCATTCATCCCGCGGGATTGACCACAGGAACCCCACAATCTACAAGCGCGCCACAGGAAACCCAAAGACTACAAGCGCGCGCCAAACAAAGGAACCAAAAGAGTCGCGCGCATTTTTTTCCATATTGAATCTTTATTGAAAAATAAAAAAATCCTCGAAAGGAGTAGTTGGGCTGCCTATGTAGCTTAAAAGCAGAAAATGTCACCAGTAGAAAATTGTCATAGCCGAGTGAGCCGAGAATTACTAAATGGTCACCATAAACGATATTGGTCTATCACAATATAATCAACTTAACTGTGCTTTCAACATTTTGACCATGAAACGTTGGTTGACCTAAGGAATCTCCTCTTATTCCACCATTCAAAATTCTTAAATCAAAGGTTTTACATATATCTAGTTAATGTTTTCCATGGGAGTTCATACAAGAATCATAGTTATTCCTCCTGGGTATTGGTAGTTTAGAAGTATTAAAATTATTTTGAATAAAATGATTTCCTTCAATAAAAACTATATCTTCTTGTCCTAGCATTAAAATTACCGACTAACATAACGAAACCTGTGAAAAAGGTGCGATGTCATTTTCAATTGTTTTAAAAATTTCGGAATCAAAATTTTTTGAATTCCCAGGTGAGATGTAAATGCCGCATAGATATAAATCTTTTTGTTTTTCACTTATTGTTTTTGAAATTTTAAACCAAAAATGGTACTTGTTATTTTTTTCAACTGTTATCTTATTTTTGTAACAACTTTTGTATAAAAAAGAAAGACCACCGGATTTCCGTCCTGATGACCTTTTCAAATTACCACTATTTTTGTTTGGACTTATTGAAAAATCACAATAACCGTCATTAGTATAAATACGCAGGTGATTATAGAAAATCGCGCGCGCTGATTGGTTTGCTATCTCGGATTATCAGCCGATAATCACCTTTTCGGACAAAATGGCTGCCAGTAGTCGTTTTGTCACTGTTAGCGAAGATGAAATTGAAAACTTTAAAGAAAACGCTGTCCCAAAATCGACTAAAGAAGCGACTAAGTTTGGTGTCAAGCTATTTAAAGGTATCATAGTAAATTTTCACGTTTTTTTTTTTGTCATTATGCGAGACAAAGTTTACAATTTTTACGCGTAACGTTCGCGCTTTTAAAAAATAAAATATTTTCACTTTCAATGCTGTTTCCTTCTTTCTTTTTTGAAGTAATCACTTTTGTATTTATACTAACTAAAAGAAGCTACTAAAGAAGCTACAAAGTTTGGTGTCAAGCTATTTAAAGGTATCATAGTAAATGTTCACGTTGTTTTTTTGTCAATGCTGTTTCCTTCTTTCTTTTTTGAAATAATCACCTTTGTATTTATACTAAAACGATTATTCACCTCAGGCGAAGTGATTATCGGTGAATATTTACATCGCAGCTCGAACACTCGCCTCTCGGTAAATATTCACCGATAATCACTTCGCCTTCGGCGAATAATTGTTAAATATCCAGGATAGACTTAGACCATGTCCCTATTATCAAAATGAAATAATGATTAATTATCATATTAGTGAAATCAAGATATTTTGTCTTATCGCCAATCATATTATTATGGATACCATTTATATTCCATGTGAGAAAAAATAACTCCATGTCAAAGTAGCTATTTTCTACGACTACCGTTGAAATTACATGAGACACTAGTCGCTCCCCATTCACACAATAAATATATATATATAAAAAAAAAATGAATTGTCGTTTATTTAACGATCATAGTATTGCCAACATGGCTGAATTACATATTAACTCAGCGGTGATAAGAAATACTATTAGTATGAAAGTGTAATAAGTAACACTGATAATGGCAGTATACGGGTTTCAGTTAGGTGTCCCAAATGAGTAATAAAAACAATAAATATATGTCTTATGGATAATCTACTTACCATTATGACATTCATATAGCTCCATTCGCATTGATATGCTTACATGCCATTCCTTGGGGTGTACTTTTATGTATCGTACCTGATCGATGGCTGGCTCAATATAATGAGTGACAATGGTATCCTTGTCTGTATTCCCAGAAAAGTTTCGACCATTATCGTAATCAATAAAAGTAGTTCCATTCTGACTGCTAGAACTGAGAGAGTATCTTTTGACCCACTGGTTCAAGTCTGAAACTCCTTGTGTTGCAATAGCAACGATCTAAAAAAACAAAAAATATATCGTATAACTAATGTTTATGTCTGTAATATGCGCATGTTAACAAGCTAGCTGGACGTTTATCAACATGATAAAATTATTATAACATATTATAACATATCATGTTTCCCCTCGTTATTTATAAGCTAAATCACTATGTATAGGCATTCTGATCATCATATTTGTTATCATTATATAATCACAGTTAAATGTTCCATTAATCTTTTTGCATTCTCACCCTTGTTAATTGCCCATAAGTAAAAAAACTATTTCCCTAAAATGTCTTTCCTCATGTTCCAATGATCCTCCAAAACTATTGTTTTATCATATTTTGTTCCCTTGTTGCCTGAAAATAATTTGGCAGTATCCCTTGCTCCGTTAAAAAAGAGGGATGTTCCCTTGTTCACTAAAACCACTGGGAGAGGCTCCCATGTGGAGAGTGTCTAATATTTGCGGGTCGCGGGTAAAGGTTACATGTCACGGGTCGCAGGTAATTTATTGTTAATATAATTATATTTTGTTAATATTGTTACAACTATAATAACACCATAACTTAACTATAACATATTAAGTAAATTACAAAAAACATGTTTTCAGTTAGACAAGAGTGCATAAATGTTGAAAATAACACACTTCGTAAGTTTGCCTTGGATGCACTATAAAACTAGTCTCCTACGTAGACGTTTTTAGTGTCGGATATTATTCCTCCCCACAAACGTCTGCTCAATGGAGCATGCGCACTACATTCCTATCCCATTATATTGTCTGACCAATCACAGTTAGCCTACTATTGTCTTATAGCTCGACCCTGATTGGCTAAAAAAAATTCAATGGCGGTTGTTAAACAAAATGTTGTCAAAATGTCCAAATGGTTTGCAAGACACATAGTTTAAGTGAATTTGGCACTAATCAACGCAAATCCTATGTATATATATATATATTCATCTTGAAATTTCAACAATGTCACATAAATAAAGTTTAATAGTTAGTGAACGTTTTAACTGTGGTTATTTAACATTTTCAGAACGTTTTTGTGTTTGACGAGCTTTGGATTTTAGAATTAAAAAAAAAGCTTTTCAGCCAATTAGAGTTCGGTTCTATTATATAAGGCTAAATGTAATTGGTTAGACAATGGGAATGGAATGTAGTGCTCAGTTGAGCAGGTATTCTTGGGGAAGGAAAATAACCGACACTAAGAGCTGCTGCACAGGAAACTACTATAAAATATGATTGAGCTATAATTTTATGGGTAGACTTGAGATAAGACCAATTTGAAGAATGTTTGAGCATCTAGGTAATGTATTTGCGACCAGGCCTGCATACGAATTCACCAAAGTTGTTAGCCTTGAGCCCGTGCATTTTTGTAATGCCGTATTGCATAAAAATATAAATAAAACGAAGGGAAAACCCCAATCTTGCCGTTCATTCAACCAACTTTCGCATGTATTTCGATATTTTTTCATTTTCATAAAACAGTACATGTCGAAGGTCTTTGAATATATTGAAAGAAGAAAATATACAACGGATTAAGAGTGCAATGTTCATGTACGTGAAACTTCTTTGCACCTTGATTTACTATAAACATGCTTTTTGGAAGGGAATTTAGTCGAGCTCCTTCCGCCATGGTTCGCAGAGCTGTGTTTTTAACTTCGAATTTTGTTTCGACTCGTTTCGACTTTTCGGAGCTGTACAGCTGGCATCACTTGCTCTTCTAGAAGAAACGAGAACTAAGGAAAAAGATTTAGAATGGCTTCTCTTGAGATATTTTGGACTTGAACGACGATTCAATTAACTTTTGAAGTCGTGAAGCTGACCGTCCCAAATGGCTTCTACACCTATGTAAAACCCGCACTGACCTCTCATCATTTCGAGGGAGGGGAGCCTCGACTTATTGAAAAAAGTTTATTTGATGCTTTACATTTTCAAGAATGATTTTATCTTATTGACGATAATTGTTATATTATGTTGTAAATATTGTTGTATATTGATTTTTAAAAGTTTTTGGAGTTTTAGTTTCGATTTTTCTGACCGAAAAAAAAATCATTCGTACCCTACTCTACTGAGGCAGGTTTTGGTGGGCAATTTTTGTATGTAAGAGTTAGTTACCGCAGGCCCAAGGGCTGTATATAGCTAAGAGCCGACGTGCGAGGGAACTAACAAATTTAGTATCTAATTCATATGGTTTTCTATAGAATGAATACAAAATGAATGCATATCAGTGTTCTTGTCACACAAAAACAATCCCATTGGGACGATAGCTAACTGCTCACTGTTACTTTATTCCCAAAAGAAAACATTTGATAATGGCTTTTCAATTCTTTTCAAGTACATGTTAACAAGCTAAATTGCATATCCATGACTTGATTTTCCGTTCATTGCTTTCCGTGAATCGAATTAGTAGTATAGTTGGGAAGTGAGGGGGTTTAATTGCGGAGGGTCCGGGATCGAATCTCAATAATATCATAGACTTCTTTTTTCACTTAAGATTGTGACTTAGTAAATTTCGACCAAAAGTCTTGAAGTCTAAGTGTAAGTGATGTAAGGAAGCATTGAACTGGTTAAATTAGCAGGCTATATACAGACGCACCTGGGCTATATCTGTATTTAGTATAAACCTCTTAGTGGTCTATCACGAATCCTTTACTCTGATTGGCTACTCTACTAAAGGTCTATTGAGTGATAGACCACTAGTAGCGAAAAGTGCCGGTTTTGTAAACTTTGAAAACGTTCCTTGATTCTTCTAATTCTCGTAATAGCTTAATACTAAATGTAATGCTTTTCCTTAAATCGTAAATTACAAATACCAGCAAGAAAATGTCAAAAAGCACATAATTTTGATGTTTTGTGAATGAATTTTGACGAGGAATGTCTTTTTATCGAATAAAAATAGAAAAAAGACGCAGTGTTTACGCCTGAATTGTCTCTGTATTTGCATAAAAAGACATTCCTCGTGCAGAACCGGTGTTCACGGATTATGAGGTTGTGAAGTTGATGTAAATAAACATAACGCGAAGGGTTTTCCTTGGAAGTCAAACGAGGTATAATGAACGCGCAACGTGGTTGCTGTACGTTGGCCGCTAATTTTGTCATTTTTAGAACAGCACAGAAGACCACATTTCACAGTTATGACTCTTAAGCATGTATCTACGCTATATAGAAAACTCGAGGTCAACAATTGAAGAAATCGAGTAGATATATTTTCGAAATGCTCACTACGTAGTGAACAACAATATGTCGACAAGCTCTTCAAGAAATCAGAGCTAGCAATGTTGGCTTCAAAGTCGCTATTTTGTGATTAGAAGTTACAAAAGGTATTGGTCTTTCTTTCTACAGGTAAATTTGTAACTATGTTTTAATTCTTATTGAGATTTGAGCAATGGAATTTTTATATTAATTTTGCGCGCAAAAATTTAAAAACGTTTGTAAAAAAACTTCAAAGGTCAATATTTGAATAAAACTGCTACAATATGTTTCCATATAACCAAATAATATTCTCTCAAAAAAAGAAATAAATTCATCTTCTAAGTTTTGATTTATTGACAATTTAAGTAAAGCGTGTGCTTTTTAAAAAAACATTATTTCTCTTTATAGTTTCCACATATCGCACTTAAAATATGACTAGCTCAAACTTCAAAGTTTTGAGATCTATATGTGTAAATTTCGTAGAAATCGGACAAAGTTTAGATGCAAAATAATGCGTTACAAAATTATTATCCTGCAAAGTCAATACTACCGGGCCACCTTAAGGTGGCTCGACCCAATAATGTGTTTGCGAGTACCGTCCGCATTTGAAGCTCCAGTATAAAAATGCGTTTGGTTCGATTTCAAATCCACTTGAACAACTTTCTTTCATAAAGACTGAATAATGATTTAGGATGTTTTTTTTTTTTTTTTTTTGAGAAATCGGACATAATTTCAATTGATTATTTAACAATTAGACCCGCAGCCCGAATGGTCTACGAGTCAATAGCCCACGAGGCCGAGTCTTCGTCTTCATTGCATTCACAAAACATCAAATTATGTGCTTTTTTGTCATTTTCTTGCTCGTATTTGCAATTTACGATTTAAGGAAAAGCATTACATTTAGTACTAAGCTATTACAAGAAATAGAAGAAACAAGAAACGTTTTCAAAGTTTACAAAACCGTCCCCTTTCGCTACTAGTGGTCTATCACTCAATAGACCATTAGTAGAGTAGCCAATCAGAATGCAGGATGCGTGATAGACCACTAGTAGGTTTATACTAATACGAAATATATGTTTTAGCCTTGAGGCCAATATTAGCCTTTAATATAATATACAAATGCTTCGTTAACGTTACCGTGCGCGTTTCAAAAGCACATTACCATACTTCGGAAATGATTCGTAGGGCAGCCAAGCGCGGTGAAATCATGCAAATGGTGTGAAGGAATGTCTTGTTGTGCCAAACATCAAACAATAGAACTCCCAGAGCACCAGACCTTTAAACAGTATCTCAATATTACTCAACTTTGCGTCTACATAAGATACCTTTAAAACTTCCCAATGAATATGAAAATCAGAAACAGTACGAAACATTAATAGCTTGAAGCCCTCATAAAGTTTTATTAAAAACAAAAAGACGAGTTTTTCGATTTTTGCATTTTTGCAAAATTGTATACAAAACCGCAAAAAAAAGTAAACATTGGGTTTTTGGTGCGGCTCATATATTTTACATTTTGAGAAGATCGTATGGCTCGATTGCTATCTAATTGCCATAAAGTGAGCAAGAAATATAGGAGAAAAGAACGAACGAAGATTTTTGCTAACAGATACCCAAGAATTAATAAATATTTCGATGCAAAATCTATTGTTTAGATTTTGCGTAAATTATCCGCTTTATTTAAACAATCCTCGATCGATATCTTTCAAACCGCCTAATAAATTGTGATAACACTTTCTACAACTAGGGGCAAATATTCAAGGTGTAAGCAGTATGAAGCATTTTGCTAGAAAATGACTTTAAAGGCTAATATTGGACTCAAGGCTAAAACACATATTTCATAATAATCAATTAAAATTATGTCGATCCGATTTTTCAAAAAAACATCCTAAATCATAATTCAGTGTTTATGAAAGAAATGTGTTCAAGTGGATTTGAAATCGAACCTAACGCGTTTTTATACTGGAGCTTCAAATGCAGACGGTACTCGCGAAAAGTTATTGGGTCGAGCCACCTTAACAAATCAACAATGTGTATCGAAACGACTCTAGCTAGCTGTAATGTTCGTCTCTATTGTTTGATTTTTCTCAAAAAAAAAAAACTATAAACCTATATCCTTGGAATAAACAAAACGTTTACCATTGAAATAACTTTTGCGCTCATTAGCCTCGTACTTTTGACAAATAAATGAGATGCAGCTTTTGCTAAATGATATGCAGGTTTTGCTAGGAGTTGTTTTGAATAGCGCAGCGCATTAATGCTAAAAATAGCTCAAAGACTCGAACGCTTAACAAACATTGTGTTCAGATTTACTGTTTTGCGCAATATATGAACCGATTTTATCATTTCCTGCTGAAATTAGAATAACAAGTGATTAAACAAAGGTTTGCTTCGATCGGCATTGAAAATAGTCTGCTGAAAGTTAAATAAAAGTTTGTTTGTCCGAGTTAGGCCTTTGTCTCCATTTTTGTGACGTCATTAATGCGCTGCGCTATTGAAAAGCAGTACGCGTCTTTGTAAACTCGCTGGATATTTTTTCTTTAATTATTTACTTATTTTAATCAAAGACTTTTGACAATCAGGTGTTGGAAAACTTTTTTAGCTTACTTCACAACACATTTTATTTCCGTTTCCGTTTTTTTTTGCAAATAGCATAATTACGTCACGGTCATGCGCGAC
This sequence comes from Metridium senile, assembly GCA_949775045.1. Taxonomy (NCBI): domain Eukaryota; kingdom Metazoa; phylum Cnidaria; class Anthozoa; order Actiniaria; family Metridiidae; genus Metridium; species Metridium senile. The sequence goes on from OX459104.1 coordinate 13,650,229, forward strand.
ACGTTTCGAAGCCCGTGCGCCCAGCCGCTACGGGGGAGAGTATCTCGGGCGCACGAAACCCCAACTGCTGAAATCTGAGCCTACTCTTACCTGCGACCCGCGAAGATTAGACGCTCTTCACCATGTGTGGATAGATTACCTTAGTGATCTTGCCTAGATTAACTTCTAGCCATTGATATGCGTCATTATGTCCAGCATACCAGGAACCTTCTTTAATTGGTCTTAATATTGACGAAGCTTGGAAGTAGTTGTCGGGAAGTTTTTCATCCTGGATTCCAACAGTTTGTTCTTCATCACATCGCAATTGCAAATTGAAGTTTCCTTCTGAAGAAACAAAAAGTACATAATGTTGGCCCAACGTGAGAGTTTTGTACGGAGTTTGTAGGGTTCGATAGCTTGTCATTTCGTTTTCGTCGTTTTCGAGACGCGGTTATAAGTTGTTTCGATACACTATTCAATTTAAATAATGAACGTAAAACTACCAAAATAAAAATAAAGTGTCACAGCGATTTGTAGATAAATTATACAAAGTTTGATAACAATTCACATGAAAAATTACTGACGACAGCAATTGTATTGTGACTAATGTGTATCCAAACAACTCTGCTCGTACTATCGTCTTCATTGCTTGATTTTTCTTCATAAACCTATAAAACAAAACCAGTTTATCGAAATAACTTCTCTTGAGTTCAAACAGTTGAGTTTCAAAATGAGAACAGATCTGTTATACGCAATTATGTATTCACTCGTCTCGATTAAGAACTACGCCTTGCAATTTTCGTCTTTATTGTTTGATTTATTGATTCTCAGAAACCTTCAAAACAACTATTTCTTCAAAAAAAAACTTTACCTTGAATTCAAAATGATAAGTTTCAAACTGGTTAAATAAACCTTGCTATTAAAATCAGTGTTCTTTTTGTGTGTGTCATCCAAGCTAGCGCGCGCAGCTCGCACACTGAATTACTAATGTAATCATATCCCTTTTGTAATCACAAGAAAATCATGCAATCTGATTGGTTAAAGAGTGTGCGATTAAAGCATTAATTCCACTATTTTGGATCATTAATAGCATCATTTGGACATCTTGCATCATTTTTAAAAACAGCCAATCACAAAACTGTCATTTTTTAACCAATCACAACAAAGAATCAAAGAAGCCATTTGAATGCTACTGTTGGAGAAAAGTTTTTTTGGGGGATTTTTGAAGCACTTTTGGAGAGGAAACGTCGATCGACGTCAAACACAATTAAAAATAACTTTCTACTGGTTTAGAGTAGTAATTGTTCAGAGTATCTTTTTGAAGGACCTGCTCCAGCAAACCAACAATATTTCACCGAAAAGCAGTGAAAAAAGACTCAAATCTCATATTTATTTATCAGAGACTGTTCATGGACACTATTGGCTTCTTGTTTTTTGTTTTTTTTTTTATCTTAAAGGAATTGCCATTATCAATAACGTTTTTGAAATGTCAGAAGATTTAGTGGACTTATTTTCTCTATTTCAAGACAGCCACAAGATATATCAAAGCATAATTTTTGCATTTTTGCATTTTTGCAAGTTTGTTGAAATCTTCACTAAAGATTATTGTAATAAGTAACATCATCAGCATTTCATTAAATAAAATAATTATTCTTTGATTTTAGTGATATATTTTAGCTTTATTTATGTGAATTTGTGAAACGCTTGGCCACTCATAATAATGGCATGTATGTTTGACTGATGTTTGGCGTTTCAACAAAATACTTCAGTTTGTGTTTATTCAAAAAGATTATAAAATGGTAATAGCTAGAACTTTGTGTCGTGCAATTTTGGTCTGAAATCATACTTGTGATTAACAAATTCAACTCCCGCTACGCGGACGTGCAATTTTGAATTCACTCGTATGATCTCAGACCAAATTGAACTCAAGTTAGTTCGATTACCATTATTGATCGCAGCAATTTTATTAATTATTATTTAATTATTATTGCTTCGAAATTAGTGCTTGGACGTTACTGATTCTATATCGGAATCCTCTGAATCCATACTAGTATTTAGTTTTTAATAAGATTGGCTGTACTTTTTTTTAACTTAGCTGGTCAGGTTTTCATGGTTTGTTAACTGCACTTTCGAGCACTTTGCTGCCCGCCATGGAATGCGGTGACGTCCCGCTAGGTTCCCAGTATCCCGTTTAAATTCAACGGTGATGGTCATCATGGTTCGTAATTTCAAAAAATAATTTTGCATACCCCCCAAAAAATGTTAGCGACTAAAAAACCTCACAATTTTTAGAATGTTCATAAGAACCAGTAAAAGGTAATAACCGATAAGTGGTAGGTACACTTAAACCTAAGATTTACTCAAATCTAAATTTCGTTGTTCTTGTATGTCTTATATTTCGTAATTTGAGTGTTTGGTGGCATTACGGAAATAATTAATTTTCTAGTTTGATTGGTTGCGTAAAACCCTGGGGGTGTGGGAATTCCTTTCTTTGTCCAAGAGGTAGGGTGGATCGGTGTTCCTTTTGGGTTGAAAACTGTTCCTGCGCGTTCCATCAATCAATCAATCAATAATTTTATAAAGTCTAAAGTCTAGAAAAACATACTCTTACATAGTACATTATAGAAGTAGTAATTATTGAATTAAATATAAAGTTATTTAAATCCACATAAATGCACACTTTGTTACAATATATATACACCTATATGTTTACTTTATAACGGTTTCGCCTAATTACAAAGGATGCAGTTTAGGGTCTTTTTAGGATTCTGGCTCAAAAGCAAAATATGTGACATGACTTCGTACTTGTAAGGGTCACTTGACTTTGCTCTTTTACTTAAAATAAGTTTAGCAGCCAAGACGTGCCACAGTCGTACCTTTTAGGGGTTGAAATCAACAAGGCTTAAACAGTTCTTTTTATATATGGGTACCTGGGTCATTGTCAAAACCTACCTCCGATTTCCGCTTACCACTTGGACAAGGGGCGTACAACAAGCACAATGACCCCTTTTTTACATAAAATAGGAAGACCCACAAAATGTGAGCACTTGTTTATATTCCAGTAGAATTAAGCTGAAGATCATCTTAAGAACACATGGTCACTAACCGGCATGTTTTGCGTTGTTTATTTTGATTTGAGTGTACGTTAGAATTCATTCACAACAAGTTGTATTGCGAAAAAAATCAAATAAAACTCAGTGAACGCTAAACGATTTATTAAGAGCGTAAATACATAAAAATAAAATGTCTGAATGTGCAAATTTCAAGTTGATTATGGTCCGCGGAATTCAGTCTTTTGCGCGGTGTATGCTGGTAAGTGACAATTGGTCTTTAATGAAGCTATGGTTTTAGACCTACCGTCTTTTAGGCGGTATATGTAGTTAATGCCTTCTTTACCGACGCATTCTTGAGGAAGGCTAGAGTTACACGGCGCATAGGACGATAATTGCACTGATGATGAAGAATCTGCTAGGTGGTCATGTCTGCTATAATTGGTATCCGCTCCAGGACCACTCCAACACTCACCAGAAAAGTGCAGACCAAACACTTTCCAGCCTTTCTTTTTGACCAATGATGCACATTCACATGCTAGACTAACAAAATATGCAAACAAAGTTAGGAAATAACTATTTGATAATTAATGGGGGCTTGTGCGAAAAACCCAGAAAATATCGAGCACAGCCTCAAACTTGAAAAAAAATGTGCCTCCGAGCCGGCCCATTGATTGACATGTTAAAATATACAGAATTATTTTACATCTATGACGTAAATTTATCATATAATGTATCGTTTGCTGGCAAATACGAAAATAAATAGCCTGCGTGGTGGCTCTTGGGAATTGTGGAAGAGGAGATGGGATTGAGGATCGAGGGGGAAGGAAGAAGGAAGAGCCTAAAGAAAAACAAATTTGGATGGACGTAGTTTTTGATTGGCTAAGATCGAAGAATCACTCATCACATTCATGACATGGTGCTTGTTTATAGTATGTCATCTTGAAAACTTTTTGACTACTGTTTTATCTAGTCTAGAAAGCTCTGGTTTTATGTTTTCTTCATAAAGATGACGTTTAGAGAGTTGATAGAAAATCGATATTCAGTTTACTTAGTAAGTTATCATGATTGAGTAATGGTCAAACTCCACTTGAATTAACTGAACTTTTACTATTGCGTTAGAATAATAATATGGACTTTCAGTAGCTGGTCTCAAAATTGCGATTCATCTGTAGAAGTGAAAGCTTTATTTTCTTTAATGGTTCTAAGAAATGTTTAGAGTACGATCTTGTTCTAAACGGCATTCAGTTGTATTTACAAACTGATACACTCGTTGGTTCTATCAAATTTCAACTTCTACCTGATTGGTCGATATCGATAATGACAATTTTTTGATTTTATTGACACTGATGGATACCAGAACCTCTAGGGTGCGTAGAGGTAAGAAGGGGTTTGTCTACAGGCTCTCCCTTCTTCCCTCTTCCCTCTCCCTAGATCTCTCCCCAAGTCCTAGAGCCGCCACGCAGGCTAGAAAATAAAAAGAACGTAAAAATAAGCCGTAAAATGAATGTTCAGTTTAGCCTTTTTCAACACTTTTAAGTTATCAAATGCAAAAAAAACTTTAAAATAGAAATAATAAATAAGGTTATTCATACTATCGCTTGGGAATGGTATTTTCCATCAAAATAATTTCTTAAAAAAAAAAAAAACTATTGACTGAAGCGACAGTTGAAAATTATGGAAAAAGTGGAACGTAGTGCATAGAATAAAAAAGATAACCAGCCCTATAAAAGGCCGTGAAAAATTTATAATATGTTACTTTTATTAGATCAAAATACATTCATCTCCTCAAAACGATCAAAAGAAGTATGGCAGGTTATTATCGTGTACTCCATCCAAATCCTAAACCTCTGCGAGCTGATCCTGACAATTTAAATAAATATTTCGTTTCTACGGCTGAAAGAACACTTGGCAATAAACCTGATGATACACAGGTCTTTACCCCACATTCTTTACCCAAACTGTCAAACTTTCTTTCATATTTCTCCCTTGTACATGTGTCACGTGATGAAGTACTTAAGGAAATATCACAGCTACGTACGGACTCTTCAACAGGTCACGATCAAATTCCCGTAAAACTAGTAAACTGAAGGACAATCCCGCAGGACCCTTCACTCATATTATCAACACGTGCATAAACTCGTCATCATTTCCTCGAGCATAACTTGAATAACTTTTACATGTTCTCCTCGCGCTGTATCCCAAGGGCTATTTTTTTCGATTAGAAAAATGCCATCAAAATGCTTCTCGTTTGCTCCTCGTTTGCTCCTCGTCTGCTCGTCTGCTCCTCTAAGAATAATTCGGTGCACAACATACTACTTGCATTTTGGTCATTCTCTTTGAAACTAAAAAAACCCTGAACATTTAGTTAGACTTATTGTCAACACTAATCGTACCTGTGAATGGTCTCTTCGTATGCTTTCCAATTTATGGTGTGCCGGTCGTTATTTGTGCTGGGGCATTTGCCGTAACTTAAAACCAACTTCGGCAAAGTTCTGTTTGCAGTATTTTCTTTGAATGCACCGACTTTGTAGTAGTTCCTTTGGCATTTAACAAAAGACGATTCTGTACAAGTTGCTGATACAATAAAAATAATCATGATTTTAATGGGATTGATCTGTGCAATGGCAAAGTCTTAAGACACATGAGAGGACAAAGACAATTACAAAGATGAATACTTTTATGATATTAATTTCTGCGTAGTTCGCATTACCATTGTTACAGCGGCATGGCTTGCATTGGGATCCAGGTTCTCTGACGTGTGCACTACAAACAGTATTGTTTGGGCAAGGGTTGTTCAAGCAGTCATTCTATAACCATAAGTAAAAGCTAATAAGAGGCTGTTTCCCTAAGAACCGCCCACTGCCGTTCTAGCTCAATAACCGATTTTCTTCATACTGTGTCTGTGAGTTGCCGTTTATAAGTGTATAATAAAAATGGAATTTGTTTGGAGAAAAAAAAATTTTCCGCATTTTTTAACAATTTTTCGATTTCTACCCGGAAGTCTATTTTTATCATCAAACGAGACTGAAAATTCAATCATATTTGACTGTCGATAACTTTTCGAGATTTTCACCAAACAAAACCCCGTTGCTCACACAAACTCTTGATTACTATACCTTTATATTCCTTGAAACACTTTTTCTAGAAGTGATAATAACGTAAATAAGGTCATTTAGTCACGAAAATACTACTAGTTTGGCGACTGTTGGAGTTTGCCGAAATATCACATTTTGAAAATCCTTATTTCTCAAATATGGCACCTGAGAAATGTCATTGGTATAGCGAGAAAATATAAGGAATAAGCTAATGTAATCTGAAAAAAAATTCGTTACTCACTTAAATTGAATGAACTAGCGGTGACTGAAGTTGAGCGTTTTTACTCAAACTTGCATATTCGTTTGAATAATGTGTAACGTAACATTTACCTTATAATTAGCTTTCGTCAACGTAACTCACGTATTGGGCAAAAAAACAGTTTGAAATCAATACCAGTAATTATATTTCATCATATTAGAAGACATTTCACATTGTTTTGGTGTTCTAAAATTTATTTATCGATAGTATATTGTGTACGTAATTAGTTACGTAACCACAGACTTTAACTGATTATCGGCATTTACTTCATATTGTATATTATTTAATTTATTTAAGTATTTTTGTAGGTATAGATTGTTTGAATTAGGTAGTTAGTCAAAGTACTGAGTTTACTTTATTTTGATTGACCTGTAAGAGTACCAAGGTATTTATTTTTGCGATTATAACTGCTTTCTTGATTGCAGTATTATCAGTTTCGAACGGGTCCTAGCTTGAACATGAGCAGTTGATGATCATCTCTGGAATCTTTTTTTATCAAACCTGCTTTCTTTTCTCTGGATTTTATTTTAATTTCAAAATACGTGCACATCTCTTTCAGCATGTTAACTTTAAATGAGCCAAGTTCACCTTTCTTTCAAATGACACATAAGTTATACTCTTGGTATGTATTAGGGTGTGTTATATAAATGTTATCAAAAACACTCATGCCTAAGTTCTTCGTGTCTTCGTCAGTTCCACTGTCACTATCGTCGTTGATACTGTCACATCCAATTATACTTGGTTTTGTTAAGGCATCGACTCTTCTAGATTTTGTTAACCTTGAAAAAAATATTTTAATTTGAGCTTGGTTGAGCCACTTCTCTTGTAAAACGTCGTTAATTTGACCGCCCTTGTTTCTCTCGCTCCTCATCTCTAGTGTGTGGTGGCCCATGGTTATTATCCATTTTTACGCTATATTTTTCGAATTCCATTCCATTTCTTTTCTTATTTTAATTTCCTTTTCCATTTCCATTGTGATTTCTATTTTAATTTTGAATTCATGTTCAATTCTAGTATGAAATTGATTTCAAAAGTTAAGTCTAAAACGTTCTAGTTACTATTTTTATCATTACGAGTAGTATTTTTTTGTAAATTAAATTAAATATTCAGTTAACGTTGATTTTTCTTTTTTAATTCAAAAATTATCTCGTTCGACCGGCCCATTTAAAAAAAAATGAAAAGCTTCGCGTGGCCCATCGTAATCATTATCAGCGTATCCCATGATCCTTTGCCTGTCACATTCCAACACGTGATTTTGGTTATGGCGGATCAATGTAAGGATGACGAAAGTTTACAACTGGATTTATCAACGTAGGAGAAAGAAAACTTGAAAGAAAATAAATTTGACTTTGTGAGGAGAGATTACCCAAGTTATAGTTGGAGTCTTCCAACTCTCGATCGTCGTCTTCGTTTTTTTGGCATCAAATACACTGATTATGCTACCCCTCTTGAAGAAGTCTCAAATGCCATCGAAAAAGAGCTCGATGGGCCAGGACAATTACTCGGCTACAGAGTTCTAAACCAGAAGTTACGTACTGAATATGATATAAAAGTTCCAATACATTTAGTATACAACATGATGGTGAAAATGGATCCAGAAGGTCTTGAAGCTTGAGGGCTTCAAAAGAAGAAAAAGAAGAAGAAAGTACCATTTGCATGTGAAGATCCGCCAGCAGTAGTATCATCAGTAGTATCCAAAACACTAGAGGATTGATAAAGGAACGGAGACTGGAAAGATGGCTACACTTCATGCTTACCTTATAAACAGTAAAGGCATCATTGACAATCCTCTCGACTAAGTGATATGGTCCATCCACTTCGAACAAGATTGAGCGTTGGTGGCGCGATTTACACGAAAGACTTGAGCTCTACTTAAAAGTACAGTTAACCCAGTTATTTAGAGCAAACGATTATGATCCTTATAACGACCTCCATAGGCAGTTGTTGTCTGATGTATTTATGCCAGTGATCCAGAAAGAATGCGATACATTTGTAAATGTTTGAAACACTCATATATAATACGCGAGCAAGACAAATTATTACCAACTGGTGTACCCAACCATATGTTTTCTTTTCCAGACAATTATGGAGGTAGAAACATGATATGGGGATTCCTGTAACAGTAGACGAGCTCAAAGAAGTAGCTGAACTTTCTGGTTTACTTGACATTGCAAGTCCAGATAATATATCTACACAAGTACGAAGTCAGTGTAAGAAGTTGATTGACAATCCTTCACAGCTAGAACCCCATCAAGCGAAGAACGCTCATTTAATTTATTTCTTAAACAAAATGTAAAGTAGATTTTTGTTCATAGCTGGTATTACATGTAAATATCAACATAACTTGGTATTTTACGAGTCATTTGTTGCCCACGTAGCGTACACTCGCAATGAATCGGAAATCACAGTTCAGTAAGTGATGTGAGAACATTGCAATAGTTTATAATAAGCGTTATCCAAAGAAATTAACATTTGTACTTTTGATCTTGTGAACTTCCATTGAAATACGAGCATTGAGCAATTCTCTCTCTTACATTCTCTAACTATTGTAGTGAACACATGTACTTTATGTACAGAAACATGTCATCATAACGGGGTCGTGTTTCAAAAGCCGACTATAACGGAGATGGAACGAAGCCTGCCTCGGCGTACGATTACCAGATCGGCGAGTAGGTATCTGTCATCTCTATGCAAACAAATTGCCCTAGGTACTGTCAGAGTAATCCAATTATACGAGCAGACGAGCGTTCAAAGGAACCGCCGTTGCTTTCCTACCCCGTACTTTTATAGTGAACGCGACTCGATATTTTATCTAGGCGCGACGGCGTTAAATGGGACAGCGGTACATATTCACAAAGTATGAAATCGAACCGTTGGAGAGATCGCTAAACCGCCGAACAAGAGGTCAAACTGATGCTAAAAACAGCTGAATATCGACTATTTAGAAGAGTTTTATGATAACTAGGACCTTTATTCACTATCAACGATAAGTACACATTAATTTGAACATAAATGTAGCGTTCTAGTGCCCTTGCTTCAAGTTTTGTATTTATGAAGTGGACCTGAATGAAGCGGATACTGACAGGACAGGACTTCAAAGGCCAACTTGCAAGATGTACGGAAATATCATCGTCACAATTCCCCACAACATTTATCTCCGATACCCCAAAACGAACAATTTGATATCTCACAAACAGACAACATGATAACTATACGTGTGCTTGTGAACTAGCCTGAAATTGTATTTGCCTTATATTTGATTGGAAATCTACAACTAAACATTGAAAGGCACTTGTGCATGTCTGTCAGTCTAATACGTCCGATTGCCAGTAGATTTCCAAAATTTGCTAAAATCAGTCTTTAAAGTCAGTCTTTCTCATAAATTATATATGAAAAGAGCAATTACGATAGCATCAGAATATCAAACTCATCAGAAAGACAGAAAAAAAAAACAATGTTTTGTCGGGAACATTTTCCCGCTTGTACTTCCCACCGGAAGTATGACAAGGGAGCATTTTTGTGTCTGAATATGATGGGTAGGGATGCTTCTGCACACTGCTTTGATCAACAATAATCAGTTATAATAATTGAGTTTCATCTCTAGTTATCATAAGAAATAAATCCTAAAAATAATTAAATAAATTCAATATAAATATGCAAGATGAAGTAAATGCCGATAATCAGTTAAAGTCTGCGGTTACGAACTAATTACATACACAATGTACTATCGATAAATAAATGTTAGAACACCAAAACCATGCGAAATGTCCTCTAATATGATAACATTTAATTACTGGTATTGATTTTAAACTGTTTTTTTGCCCAATACGTGAATTTCGTCGACGAAAGCGAACTTTTAGGTAAATGTTTATATACGTCACACATTATTTACACGAATATTCAAATTGGAGTAAAAACGCTCAACTTCGGTCACCGCTAGTTCACTCAATTTTAGGTGAGTAACGAATTTTTAGATAACATTAGTTTATTCCTTATATTTTCTTACTACACCAATGACATTTCTCAACTAGGTGCCACATTTGAGAGATAAGGATTTTCAAATGTGATGTTTCGGCAACTCCCACAGTCGCTAAACTAGTAGTATTTTCGTGGCTAAATAACTTTACGTTATTATCACTTCTAGAAAATGTTTTTTAAGAAATATAAAGGTATAGTAATCAAGAGTTTTTGTGAGCAACGGGGTTTTGTTTGGTGAAAATCTCGAAAAGTTATCGACAGTCAAATTTGATTGAATTTTCAGTCTCGTTTGATGATAAAAATAGACTTCCGGGTAGAAATCGAAAAATTGTCAAAAAATGCGGAAAAAAAATTTTTTTCTCCAAACTAATTTTAATTTTATTATACACTAATAAAAGGCAACTCACAGACACAGTATGAAGAAAATCGTTTTTGAGCCAGAACGGCAGTGGGCGGTTCTTAGAGAGACAGCCTGTTAATAAGTTACTTTAAAAGCTGACATTACACTTTACCCATGTTTGGGAAAAATTGACATTACGCTTGTAAATATAAGCTATAGCTCGGGATTCATGGATCCCGTAGACAGGAAGTTTTAAAACTTTTTCTACATTAACAATGACATAAAACTCAAAAACGAAATAAAACGGGGGAGGTCACCATGCTTATTTTATTTTTCTCGAGCAAAAACAAGCTTATTTTAAAAATTTAAAAATTTGATATAATCAAAACTATTACAGTGATCAGCAAAAGATTCTCTCGATCAAGATATCCGTGAGCGTGATGAGCTGTAGCAAGCATCTCAAAATACCGGGTTTGTTAAGATGTTTATGTTATACAATTGTGACATTGTGACAAAAAAAAAATAAACCAAAAATACCTGAGTGCCAACGTAGATATAATCATCTTTTGGGACAAGATCTGCAGGATGCTGGAATTCATCTGAATCATTGATATCACATGCACCGGTGGTTGTATGGTAGTTGTATGACATACACCTGTCACCAAGGTAACACTTGATACGACACACAGTCTCGCTGTCAGATGTCATGCTTTGTACAGTATGGTTAACGAGATAGAAACCTGTTTTCTGGAGCAGAAATTCTGGGCTTGGTAGTTCACATTGCCCTGAATACAGAATTTAGTTTTGTAATCAATAAAATGTTTTCCTATAGAGTGGTCAACAGATTTTATTTTTTTTAAATATTTTTACAGTTACTACCAAAATTACTCAACTGTTAGCACCGACAAAAAGACTATCAATCGCGTTTTGAATTCCGGTTAACCCACAAATGGTCATGTGAGTTACCAGGAATTCAAAACGCGATTAATTGAGGTTTTTTTGGCGGTGCTAACAGTGGAGTAATTAGCCTTTTCCATATCGAGCAAGGGACTGGAACCAAGTTTCCAAGTCGAACAAAAACTCCTACGAAAATATATTTGTTTGTGTGCATTAAATATACTATTAATAACTTTTTAAAAAAAGTTGCTATAACATAGATTTTTGTTAGGTTCTTTCAATCAAGCGTATAAAAAGTATAGATTTTCGTGCAGAATACCAGGGTTTTGCCCTGTTGAAGCACAAAACGTGTATGGTTCCTAAATAAAATTGTGTATTTAATTGAGTGTTTTTTGTGTGGCACTTGATGGCTCAAATCGAATGTTCGAAATAGCCAGTCACCTTAAGGCAGTATACTTATAAAATATGGAACATTGTTATTTCTAATGAAAAGGGTAAATTTGAATTTGAATTTTTTCAGACAAACAGTTGGCGAAGCGAAGTCGGCAATTCTATTCCTTCATTCAAGCACAATTTGTTTACAAAACTAATTACTTGACTGTAAACAATGCTCGATGAGGCAAACCTTTATAATAGTATCGTATTGAATTTATTTACTTTTAACGATCCGTTATCCAGAATATATATTTAGGCCCCATTTGTTTATTAATTTGTCGTTCACAACTTGTTTGTGCTTGGTATACGGAAACGAAACTTCAACTCACTTCGCAAACTCTTTGGGCATGTAGTATTGAAATCGGTGTAATGTCTTTTAACATATCAATTTTATGGTCAATTTATAATAGTATCGTATTGAATAATTATAATAGTATCGTATTGGTCAATTTATAATAGTATCGTATTGAATTTATTTACTTTTAACGATCCGTTATCCAGAATATATATTTAGGCCCCATTTGTTTATTAATTTGTCGTTCACAACTTGTTTGTGCTTGGTATACGGAAACGAAACTTCAACTTCAACTGGGCATGTAGTATTGAAATCGGTGGTAATGTGTATAACATATCAATTTTATGGTCAATTTTGAAGTCCATCTCTTCGCTTTACTTCCGCTAGCTTAAAAAATATTTTTATTTAAACTTCCCTTTAAAATATGTCTAAGAAAATTCATTAAGAATTCTGGTACTGGTAGTAAAATGACGTTTTCGTTGAAAAAGCAAACACACTTAGAAAGATATTATGTTGCATTAGACATCTAAACATCAAAACAATGCTAAAATTAAACAAAATGAAGGGAAGATCTAAAATCGTTTATAAATGATGTAACCAAAGAACTTTGTTTTTCACGTGTTGTTTTTTATATCTAATGATATATTTAAATGACAAAGCGTGATGCTGTGTTTCTAATTAAAGTCTCAAAAGTATAAACTAATTTAAATAAAAAATTCCAAGTTCATATAAACGTTTTAAAGGCACCTCTGTAAGAGGTTATAGTGAGTTCGTAATGGACTCAAAATAGGAATTAGATATAGTACAAAAGTGGTAAAATAAAAAAATAAAACAAAAGTGTCAATAATAGCCAAAAATAACCCAGACTCATTTCTGTATCTTAAATAATAATAGACTATAAATAAACTTAGAAATGTAGACAGCAATTTTTGAATTCTGTGTATATTTTTGACATTCTGGTTGTGGATTGCACCCTGAATTTAACTCACACTTAAATTAATCGAAAACAACGAGTGACTACATCAGTAAAAAGGTTAAATAATTGTTATTTAAACGAAGAGGGAATACGTCCTTAATTATTGATCAAGTTGAGGCATTACCGGTAAATAATTACTTCTGTCACTATAGACTTATGATAATGATAACAATATTTTTGTTTGCCGTCCCATTTTTCACAATTTGTGTGAACTTTTCCGAGACCTGTTAAATGGCATTATATTGAGTAAGTTCCGAAAAAGCGTAATGTTTGCTTCTTTTACTACTAAAAAGTTTATAAACTATTAACTCCTTGAGCGAGATTCGAGGGTATTTTTTAATGTGGAAGCTAGTGATTGGAACATGAGCAAATATATTAGAAAAAAAAGATATATAGTAAACACTTAGTGTATTTGAGCTCATTGCTTCTTTTTTGAGGTTGAGGTTTTGAAGCAATAGATACAATTCCAAAAGAATAATCCTAAAAACAGTGTATATAGTTGCGACAGAAGAAGTAAACAAAACTTGAGTCCCACTAGTACTGTTGTAAATATCCTACTCCTGCTTAAATATAACTAATAATAGAAATATAACTATGCGAAAAACACTAACAGGTACAGTATATATCTAGAGAAATTAGATATTCTTCTTGCTTTGTTGCATAGTCTGGCATGTTGGTCTTTAGTTCTTGTCGATTAACATCATACTCACGCGTGCATGTCAATTTAAGGCACGGCAAGACATCTCAATTAACGATCAGAAACATCACGATTTGCACTAAAATCTGCTCTATATTCTTTACAATTTAACTACTTCCCGGGAACTTTTCATTGGAAAAAGCTTAACCAATTTATTCTATGTAAAAAGTATATCAAAACCCTATAAAAATACTATACATGCATGTAAATTTACATAATTTCTCGCTTTAGATCAAGTTGGCTACGGCTAGTGGTATTTTAAACAATGTATCCATAACCAAACCGATTTAAACATTTAAAAAATTTAAACTGTTTAAATCGTTTGATAATGTGTGCATTCCGTAAATTACTGGCTCTAGTTAAAATTTATTAGTATATTATAACACAGGAAAAAAATCTGATTTTCCAATTTTGAAAAAATTGGGAAAATAATGGGATATTTCCCAATTTTGGGTACAAGTTGGGATATCTTTGGCACAAAATTGGGAATTTTTTGGAGAAAAAAACAACGAATAAAGCAATTTACAACAATTTCCCAATATTGGGAGTAAATTGGCAGTATTTCACAAAAGAATCCCAACATTGGGTCAAACATCGTTTTTGATATCCCTATAAGATCCCATAATTGGGAATTTCTGGGAGATATTTCACAAAGGAATCCCAAAATTGGGTCAAACATCGTTTTTGATATCCCTATAAGATCCCATAATTGGGAATTTCTGGGAGATATTTCACAAAGGAATCCCAAAATTGGGTCAAACATCGTTTTTGATATCCCTATAAGATCCCATAATTGGGAATTTCTGGGAGATATTTCACAAAGGAATCCCAAAATTGGGTCAAACATCGTTTTTGATATCCCTATAAGATCCCATAATTGGGAATTTCTGGGAGATATTTCACAAAGGAATCCCAAAATTGGGTCAAACATCGTTTTTGATATCCCTATAAGATCCCATAATTGGGAATTTCTGGGAAATATTTCACACAAGAATCCCAACATTGGGTCAAACATCGTTTTTGATATCCCTATAAGATCCCATAATTGGGAATTTCTGGGAAATATTTCACACAAGAATCCCAACATTGGGTCAAACATCGTTTTTGATATCCCTATAAGATCCCATAATTGGGAATTTCTGGGAAATATTTCACACAAGAATCCCAACATTGGGTCAAACATCGTTTTTGATATCCCTATAAGATCCAATAATTGGGAATTTCTGGGAAATATTTCACACAAGAATCCCAAAATTGGGTCAAACATCGTTTTTGATATCCCTATAAGATCCCATAATTGGGAATTTCTGGGAAATATTTACACAAGAATCCCAAAATTGGGTCAAACATCGTTTTTGATATCCCTATAAGATCCAATAATTGGGAATTTCTGGGAAATATTTTACACAAGAATGCCAAAATTGGGTCAAACATCGTTTTTGATATCCCTATAAGATCCCATAATCGGGAATTTCTGGGAAATATTTCTTTGTTTTTTTTTCTTTCTTTCTTTTCTTCAAAAAATAGAAAATTTTGTAATCACAATTTTTTTTTTCAAATCCGTCATGAAAAGAATTTTATCGACAAAAGGATCTATTCGAAAAAAGTCTTGAAAACGAGGCTGTTTGGCGGGAAGATTTACCCAATCATCATTTCGCTTATATGTGGATAGAGTTCATAGCCAATCAGAACTAACCATCTAAATAGGCATGCTTTTGAAAGAACTTTATACCCGACTTTCAATCTGCCGGCCATTTGCAAAGTTGTGGCGAGATAGATCTGAAGTTTGGATAAATACGGCGATTATTATTATGAACAACAACGAACAAGTACCCGATCAGGATCTTGATAATGACCAACCCGAAAACACAAGCGTTAAACCACCAATTGAAAGAGTGAAGAAGCTATTTGGCGAAGCTATCGCGAAGAAATTTGAAGGTATGTTTGGTGCCGTCCTCCCAGCTATCACGTCTTTAATATTAATATGTGCAGTTCAAACGCGAAAGTTTATAATCAAACCTAACTTGATATGAGATTCAGTTTATTATTTAGCCTTTTACTATTTAGGATTGCAAAAATTTGGGGTGAATTGAGTTGAAAAACGTAACCTGGTTAGCCAATATATAAGTTACTAAAACCACTACTTTTGGCGCCAAGAAAACTACCATAACGTACCATCCACGATTTGTTGAATTTGTTCTATTTTGGCTAGTTAATTGGTAAAAATACTACCAGGGACTTGTTGATCAATGGATTTAACATTCTTATCATCGGAAATATAACTATTTGAACTAATTTTTACTAGAGGGATATAGGGCCTTAAATTCTAGCTGATGAAAGTATACATATCTTGCAAAAATACAGTTAACTATTTCTTTATCATAATAATCATATCAAGAGAAAGCTATAAACATAACTCTTTTCCCATGAAGTCTTATTGTAAGAGTTTTATTTGCATTTAATAGCATTTATAAAAATAAACAATTCAATAATGATAATCTTTAATGAAGATACCTAATTCACCTTGTGGTGTTTTACAGCAATAAAAATTGTACTTATTTAAAATTCATTAAATTAGGGGATCCAATGAAAAAAGTCAAACTGCAAGAAACCTGCAACTTCTCAGCCTAAAGTTGTGGTAAGTAAAATTTTAATGATATGTAGTTTGCCCTAGGTTACTTATAGTCAGAGTCAGATTGATCTTGTGCTTGTGTGAATATATTGACATTGATGCCATTACATTAAAAATTGGCAGAGTCAACCAAGCAGTTCAGAAGATGAATCCCCTGATGAATCAAATTCCTCTGATCATGATAGCTTGCTGTCTGCCAAAAAGGTATTAGTATTTATGAAAAAACTCTGTCTAAATTTGACAAGCTTTATTTAAAATTTGGTTGATTTGATTCTAGGTCAAAAAGAGTATTAAGCCAAGTCCACCCCTTCCTTCTATGGTAAGTAATATTAAAACATGTAAATAAAGACAGCACCTTTATTTGCTAAACAATATTATTATATGACACATACTACACAGGTGGATCCAGCACAAATTTGCATCACCAAATAAAATGGTAGATATTTTCACCAATTTGCTTTGTGATGCAAATCAGTGAACTAGTGCTGGATCCGCCTATGTACCACTACGGATCTCACCGAACTGTGACAGGCCACGAAAAATTTGTGCCGTCGCCACACCTACTTTCATATACTGACAAGCCTATTTTGTTGTACTGCCCGACAGTACATCAAAGGAATACCGCCAATTAACGTGTCATTGTCTGATAAACATGCTAAAAGTGGGCATGTTAGCATATGAAAGTATGTATAGTATATCCTACACTACACTTTAATATTAACATACTATTGGCATTTGGATGTATTATATAATTGAATATAATAAGAATTAAGGTTAAAAGTGCACTCATAATTGTCTATATATTTCAGGATGATTCTCAGGATTATGAAACCCAGGATTATGATACTCAGGATTATGATACTCAGGATTGTGATACTCAGGATACTACTGATGACACGTTGGTTTTGTTTGATAGTCAGTCAAAAGAATCAACCCCTGCAAAACTAGAGAGGTCACTTTCAGCTGATAGCATCACAAAAATGTCAGCTTCTTTATTGATAAAAAGTGTAACAGGAAAGGTATTGGGGAGAGATGAGCTAGTTAAATTGTTAAGAGTAAAATTTCAGGTTCAAAACAAAGTATTGATCTCTCTAACTGCAAGTAAACTTATGCAAGTTTTGGCTAAAAAACTTATTTCTAGTAAGTATGTATTAGTCAATGATAGTGCAAACTATAAGAACTTGAAGAAAAGCGATCTACATGTTCAAAAAGAGATTGAAATTTAAAGACATTCTTTTATTAGTTCATTCATTCTTTAGTTTTCAAAAAACAGACTTTGACAGCATATATATTCTACAGTCATATCTTAAGAAAGTTCATTGTTTGAGTTAGATACAGTATGTTTTGTTCATTATTTGCTTGTTTCATTTCCGCTTTAAAAGTAACATACATAGCTTATAGTTTAGTACTGGTATATGTAAGTGCAAATTATTGAACACTTTCAGGTTTGTTGAATATTATGAAACTATTAAGGTTCAACTTTCTATTATTAGTAATTATGATTTGTCAAGTTATTGAGTACAGTACCTGAGCTAATGTTAAATAAAAGATGGTGTTTGTTAGCCCTACTGTGTGCTTCATCTTTGAGACATTAATCCAATTTGGTAAATGCTGGGATTTAGTATGGATGAGATTTCACTGGGAATATTTTGTCCACATAAAAAATAAAAACCCAATTTGATGATGCATTGGGACAATAATATCCCAAATAATGGGATTTCACTGGGAACATTTTGTCCACATAAAAACCCAATTTGATGATGCATTGGGACTATGATATCCCAAATAATGGGATTTCACTGGGAACATTTTGTCCACATAAAAACCCAATTTGATGATGCATTGGAACAATAATATCCCAAATAATGGGATTTCACTGGGAATATTTTGTCCACATAAAAACCCAATTTGAGGATGCATTGGGACAATGATATCCCAAATATGGGATTTCAGTTGGGAATATTTCGTCCACAAATTGGGTTTGGTAGCACTTTTCCAATAATGGGAAATGCCAAGGAAAACCCACAAATATCCCAATAATATCCCATTTTTTTCCCAAGTTGGAAATTTCAAAATTTTTCCTGTGTAAGTATATTATACATAATCATGGCCGAAGTTGATCTAAGAGAACTGCGAAAATGACCTCTTATTGCTAAATACTGATGCCGCTAAAAAATTTGATGTCTATAAGAGAACAGCTAATACAATGCCAAGCTATAAAAAAAGTATTATAAGTTTAAATATTTTTCTTTTACAAACAATGTAATTTAAAAAAATAAAAATAAATGGCAATAAATTATTTGTAAAAGTTAAAACACTTAGTCTTATTTAGAATATCGATAGTAAAAAAGAGACCAGTTTCACATGTTAAATGCTCTAAATTATATTGAAAATATAATAGGCTTAAAAATATAGGCTTACCTTGGACATTGTGGAAAAACAGAAGTGACACGAGAGCTATAAACATCATTATTATAGGCTTCGTATCACTATCGTGAACAATTATCTAGACGGCAGATTACCTAGACCAGATACTAGATCAGGTACTAGAGCTGTACTTTGCTGTGCGGACAATTGAACCACGGCCGCTTCGAAGTTCTGTTAACTATGGATATCGGTTCAACCAATCCAAGAGATCCTTCTAGACAATATAAATGACAATCTTTATATGGCAACCAATAATCATCGGATAGGTCGCATCCGTTTTGAAGTCATTTGAAATCCATTATCAATTAAGTTAAGGACCAACAATTAATGACGTCAAAAAATAGTATGTTTGTCAAAGCAGATGCAAGAGAATAACATACACTTATGAAATTCAAATTTTGAAAACTGTTCATTCTTATGCAAAATTAAAAATAAATAAATGATATTTTCACATAAAAGTATCGTATTTTTACATGTGTCAAAATACGATATTTCTCAGTGGCAGAATTCCCTGTAAACCAGTGTTTATCATTTAATAGACTATCATTTTCGTATTTTCGAACAAATAATCTCAATGTATTTGTGATCGTCCCCCATGTGGTAGCCTGTTACCAAGTGATGGACGTTGCATTTAACAGTTTTAACGTTTTAATGTACACATACAAAAAATATTTCGTTCTGCAGCGGGTTCTATCGGTTTTGTTTGAATTCGTTTGTGTTATGCCTGTGCTATTTTGTTTCTGATACGATGAAAACTAAATTCAGTGAAAATTATGGAATTTTTTAAGTTATATTATAAACCGGATGCCAATGTGGCCGCCACCTCATTAACATAATTTTTAAAATTCATTTTTCAATTGTCCACTACATCAAAATTATAGATTAGAATGACATCAGCAAAGGTAAAAAATCTGAGATAAAATTATTTAACTCTTGAGAAGTTATGAAAATGTTAAAAAGGAGTAAAAAAACTCAACGATGATAGCAAGGAAACATTTCACTGAACACACAATTCTTTGTAATTTCGATTTAAAATAGCCTGACTTGAGATATTAATAGCAACAGAAACTTTATAAAACTACATATTCCTTTTTGCTATTTCTGAGTGATGATGCTTTTTTAAGATAAAGTTTTAAATTTTTGAAAATCAATTGGTATTTGGTCTATATATAGTCGACTCTGACGGATTTTGACAATGACATCAAACAGAGTGTCAATATGTCATACGAGCCCGGGGACTCTGCCAAACAATTTCCGAATATATATATACATCCACCTGCTTTCACAATAGTTGTGCAAATTGCGGCTGGATTTCATTTCTCTTTTAGAATTTGGGTTGATTTTGTAGATATATACACATCTGTTACATTCATATACACCAATCCACTTGTTCACCACGTTCCCTTTATTGCTATTTACATGAATTTTTATTTGGTAACTGTGTGTAGGGTTAAGCTTCAAGGCCTTGAAGTTATGAAACACATTTGTCATCCACCATATCACATAATGACAACAGTTTAAAACATCTTAACCCCTGAAAAGTAATGTTAAACTGGGTTTACCAACCTCTACAACCAAAATTTATGTTATAACATATATGTATGTTTATGAGCTCATACCATATTTATCTACCTTTAACCTACACTCATCCTGTTGCTATCATATCCTTCCCTTCAGCGATGGAGTCCGATTACCCATTTATATATCCACAAACAATTGTGAAGAATTATTTATCATGCCAGTGTGGTATAATACACAACTAAAATAAAATAAGGAAAGGAAATGAAGTGACGGCCACATTGGTATTAGGTCAATGTAGACTATTATGTGTGAATTTCATAATATTAAAATCAATGAGAGTTATATTAGGGGTTGTTCAAACAATGTTATTGACGATATTGTGAAAACAGGTCCAATTCCAATCTTGATGCTTTAAATTCAGGCCGTTTTTTTTCTGCGCGTCCTACTGCACCCGGCAAGGAACGCCTGGAAAGTTTTTTTTTTAGAAAAACACAACCTCGTTCTCAGGGCTTTTTTTCCTTTTTCATAATCCCAGCATACAAGTGTGACTCGTGTTGTGTTGTGACTACCATGCTAAGCATCATGGCATTTAAATTTGCCAATACACTTGTAATTTGTCACGTAATAATTTATTCAGTGTCTTGAGTCTGACGAGAGGTCGGTAAGTTTTTTGTTATTGTAATTTTTCGTTATTTTCCTTTAATTTTAATATATATTAGTCTCATAGCATTGCTTTTAATTAATCATAGAAAACCACATTTGGAGAACAAGCTAAACAAGTCGAATAACTGCTTTAAGATGTTGAGTAATCAAGAAATCGAATTAAAAATGTTGTACTGAGACGACTTAGCTTAGTGCATTTTCACTTGTCTATCCGACTCGGCTGAATCACTATTGAATACGT
Source organism: Metridium senile (assembly GCA_949775045.1). NCBI lineage: Eukaryota > Metazoa > Cnidaria > Anthozoa > Actiniaria > Metridiidae > Metridium > Metridium senile. The sequence goes on from OX459104.1 coordinate 13,671,717, forward strand.
GCGGATAGCGGTTTATCTGAAGGACGTAGCAGTTTTCGAGCTCTTGCTTCAAGGTATGGAGTTATTAGAGTGCTTTTAAGGAGGCTCGAAATGGTTTCTGTATATATCTATATACCTACTTTATATTGCATGTTATGCAGCATTATTGTGAAGCTACACAGTTATCCGATATATCATTTTAAAGCTTATGGATCTAGGATATCATTTTATTTTAAATTATTGCGTTTGACGTTGTCATGACAACAGTAGGCCGCTGCAAAAAGGACCTGAAATTCCTTTATTAAAGGTGATATATCCAAATCCTTTAGGTGAAAGTTTTTATTGAACTTGTACATGTCTAGTTCCTTACCTGTTCTTGCAACTGAGGAAAAATAAAAAAAGCTGTAATGCGAAACCTTTAAATTAAAAAAAATGATTTTTTCTAGATATCAAAGGTTTTTCATTACAATTTGTTTTTAAATGGATCTACTAAATCTAAACCATAAATTGAACAAATTGCCAAAAAATATAAAAAATCTATCGTTTCATTGTGTTGTTATTAATAAAAATACATTTTGTACGCGTCAGAGGGGTCTTGTAAAATTGGCGATATTGCGCGCGCGCTCAAAAAACCATTTGGAGCCTCCTTAAGCACTTTAATTTATACATTTAAATAATAATAATAATAATAATAATAGTAATTATTATTATTAAGTTTTTATAATTAGTCGGGCTAGAGGGCCCGAATCTAGGTTTACCTTTTAGTCAATCTGTGTATGTATGTATCTATCTTTTATGTCGCGTATAGTCCCCCATGATGCTTTGGGAACGAACACAGGAATCCCAAAGTAGAATTGTTTAGCCACCTGTGTTGCTTTTATGACTAGCCCGACTTCACGCTCATAGGGCGTCTAGTTTATACTTCAAAAGAACTGAGCTTTTTTTCAATTTGGGCAATCCCCTGATGACGTCATCTGACTCATCACGTGACGCCACGTGAAGTCATCAAACCCCAAAATCTAAACTATAGGCATATTATTATAGTTAAACTATGATATTAGCTCAGTATGTATGTATGTAAGAAAGTTCTTGAAATGTTTTAAAGTCCTGCAACTTATCAACTTAATTATTTTGCATAGAAACGATTTGCAAAGGCGACTTTATCTGCCGTAGTGTTCCATAGCAAAAGCAAAACTTGATTCACTAAACGAATAGAATCCATAACATGTCTGTTTTCAAACAATTTCCAGCCAATACTTGTCAGTGTATTCGGGCTTTTTGTAATCACTGGTATTTGCGTGTCACGAAACTGGGTACCCAATCTTAAAACGAGCTAAATATTATTAGTCTAATATATTTGCAAATATCAAAATTGCTAAACATTTAAGGGTCGTAAAATGAAGTTACACTCTCTAGCTATCGTCAGTATAAATCCTGTCTTTGTTTTTCTGAGATTATACGATGTAAATCCCTCTTTTCCGAACCCATGTCAGTTTACTGCGCAGTAAAAGTCATACATTTTAGCCAGGAAACCTCCACTACTTTGTCAACCATTACTTCTCTTCGAAGAATCCGTGCATGTAGGCTACGTTTATACGGGATGCCCGGACGAATTTTTGACTGGTCAAAAAAACATCCGTCAACTGATGAAGGAATTAATTGGTCTGTTTTGTACTTTATGAAGAAGATGAAAGTTGAAAGCACTTTGAACCAAGCAAATTGACCTTTTTCAATATTGTCTAACATTTTGTATGCAGAAAAAGAAAGACAAGAACACTTCCTTACTTCAAAAACGTGGTAAACTTTGTAGATAAACTTCTCGTGAATTTATAGCATTCTAAAAGTGACTGAAAGGAAATAGACATATCTCATCAAGAAAGATAGCTCAATTCACCGCCGTGTTGTTTACACGGAAAGGAAAGATAAAAACTACAAGTATATTTTTCAACTATTATTGAGGTATGTATGTGAACGAGCTTTATATTCTTTAGAAAATTAAAAAAAACTTGGTGTATTCTCACAACCTTTTGTGTATTCTCGTGTATTCTCTCGTGAGTTTTTGCAATATTGATATGATTTTGTCAACTTTTGCTTATGTTTGCAAAAACAACCAATCCTCGCCATGTAGCTTTTAATTTTCTCTCAGTCGGTTATCACATTCTGTCAGTGTTTTGGTCAATTCAGAATTCTAGATCTCCTACTATTTTGTTCGATAAATTACAATAGTTAACAATTACCTATTAAAGAAGATTTTTCAAAAATTAATATCGCTGGGAAGAAATGCTACCAATAGGATACCGTGGACCGGGAAGATCGTGAAAAACTGGACCGCGCGCTAGCCAATCACAGCGCGCGAATTACTAGGATACCGGACCGAAAAAAAAAAAAAAAATTAAATATTTCTGTAAACATATTTTTTATGTTACTTTTTATGTTATGTTCTTTGTTTGTTTGTTTGTTTGTTTGTTTGTTTGTTTGTTTGTTTGTTTGTTTGTTTGTTTGTTTGTTTGTTTGTTTGTTTGTTTGTTTGTTTGTTTGTTTGTTTGTTTGTTTTTGCGCCTCGCCATAGACCATTTTCATAAATACTATAATCAGTGTACCAGAAAATGATTTTCAAGTAAACAGATATTTTGATAATTTACCACTGTCATATGAAAGAACCATCTGAAATAAGCATGTTTTTGATGCTCTGGTTAAAATACCAAAAAAGAAGTGATGATTAATGAAAAATGTAGAGATTTGTATGTAATTTGCCTATGATGCCTATGATGCCTCGTATAATGGTGTTTTCTGATTTTCAAACTCTCATAGATTCTTGCAAATTGAATCGTTTTTTCTCAAAACATCGTTTTCTTAAAACTGACATCAATTTTAAAAACTGTGATATTTAGTGGCAGCCATTTATGAAAGTCGTCTATACAAACTATTGACAGCCAAATCCCTTTGTTAAAGTATACACGAGCGAGATGACAAGAAAAAATATTTATGTTTCCCCACAGTTATAGAAACAATGATATCAATACAACAACAGGAAATCCTTCAGCTGCATTGTTCAAGCTCCGTTTACTGGGCAGGTGAGCAAAGAGGTGGCTCAAAGTTGGAGTAAAATGGCTGTATGCAGATACCTATACAGCCGTCAAATGTCAATAAGTTGAAGCCTAAACTTATTTTACAAATATTGATAACAACATTGGAATGAACTGAACAAGTACTGCTCAGTGAAGGTGAGGACAAACACACCACATACACATACCAATGGTGGTAAGGTGATGGGGAGGAAGTGGGAGGAAGTGGGAGGTACCAATTAAATTAGTAGTACGTTTGCTGAGAATGGCAAATTCAGATCCCCCTGATCACGTGTCCTCCTCGTGAATTATGCATGTTACATAATCATCTCGCATGTTACAGGGAAACCGACAAACTGTGGCTAAACATATAAAAATTACATTTGCGTGCAAATATTCCATTTGAATATTTTACCAGGGGAACGTGCATACGAAAAATGCTCGTGGTTACTTTAACCTATACACGAAGCCAGGCTAACTAGTATAGCTATTGTACAGAATTTAGCCTGTACTGATCAATATGTATGATATTCATTATTATTGTAAAATATTATTGTTAGTACTAAATAGAAAATGTCCATATCTTAATAGAATGCAATTGGCGACTTGGTACAACTTTAATCTTTTGTCAAACGATTTATTTATACTACTACACATAAGGCTGGTACCCTTTCAGTTAATTTAAGGTAAATTATCAGACACTCTAAAATCCTCGATTTCTTGTTAAAGTTATACCCTATTTCAGTATTTGCTATTGGCCATTACAACCTTTTTGAATCAACAGCACGTTAAAAGGATCATTCTTAATGAGAATGTCCGACTGCTATCCAAACCATTATATATATATATATATATATATATATATATATATATATATATATATATATATATATATATATATATATATATATATATATATATATATATATATATATATATATATATATATATATATATATATCACAACTACAATGATTCTATTTGGTATTGTATAATGATAATACATTAGTGATGTTTCAAATAATACATAATGACAAATGAGAAAGGAATTTTTCGTTCTAACAATTTCACATTTTGGTATATTTTTGTTACAATTCTAAGCGTTTGAATGTTCAAATAGAAGGAACCTTTATCAAACCAAACAATGTGTTTGTTTGTGTAGAAGGAACAATGCCGTAAAGCCCTCATTTTATTGTGTTCCCATACACTGTGGGAGGTATATAGTTCACAACATTTGAACCAAAAATGAGCACATCAATTATTCAATTAATGTTTTCAGGTGAAAACAAGTGCTTTTTATACCGAGCTCATGTCAAAGCATATCCAGTGGCGTGTTCTATTTCGTAGGAGATCAAGTTGTTCCAAAACAAGACTTAATTGCTTCAGGTAAACTAGACTTATTATGAACTTAAGAAAGAAATACTTAACTAAAGCTAAATAAAAAAAAATACTTAACTAAAGCCAATCACAGCGCCGATAATCCGACGAAAAGTATATAAGACAACCATCATCCAGTCTACACCATCGCCTGATGAAGACTAGCAGATTGCAGTCGAAACGTCGCGGTATTTCAACCAATGACCTCAATCGTGAGACAATTGATTAAGTATCCTTTTAATTTAACTAAAGCTATTATTTGTTTTATTCCATTTATCTAGTAATATATATATATGCTTTTTCACACCATAATTTCACTTATCTAATCATATACATATATGTTTTAATTTATTCACACTATAATTAAAAAAAAAAACATCGAAAATTTAAATGAAAAAAAAGAGGTGATAGGTTTCCTGAAGTAGTTAAAACTAATCAAAGTCATTGCCTTTCTTTTTTATATTTATATCTCTTTTCCCCTTTTGAGTGAGATTAAATTTAAATATTGTTTTATCAGATTTAAGTTAAATGGCATGAATAAACGAAAAAAAAATGCACTTAAACAACAAAACAGACAAACAAACAGACTTCACGAAAAGATTATATAACTACCTTGTAAAACGTGTCACAATCAAAATAGTTTTTCTATGTCGTATTAATATAATTTATGATACAAATACTTCATAACTCAGTTCTCAAAGTATATATTAATATAATTTCAGCGGTAATTCAAATACCATAAGATCTAACTCCTGAAGCCCTGACTTGTACTTGTATTTCTGGTTTTCTATCGAAATTCTTTATAGATTACAGCGAGTAGATCATCTTATCTTTGTTTATTAACCACGGTATAAAGTCATTTATATATTGTAAATACAGTAAACATATGTAGTAACAAATATGAGTAATTTAATTTGATTTAATTTGATAATTATAAGAAGAAGTTACTCAATATGTAAGAAAAGGGTATATATTCTAAAAGTATATAATTTCCACCTAAAAATGAAAAATATTTTTATAATTTCTAGCAAATTCAAAATATCTGAATATTATTTTGATGTTCAAAATGATACAAGAATGGTTTCATACAGTCGCATAATTTTGAAATTTCAGCAAATTCAATGATTCTTTTGAAAGTCAAAATGAAAAAAGAACATTGATGTTATAATTTTAAAAATATTCATTTTTTTTTCAAATATTAAGGTTGTTTTTACTTGTTTTAATTTTGTCATTGAAAAATTTTGTTTATAACACTCATTATTAATTCATGAACTATTTACAAAAGAAATAAGAACTGCGAGTGTGCAATTCAAAACCGTGTCTTTACAAGAATGTTCTAGAAAAAAGGTTTTGAATTGATAATTTCTTGTCGACGTTTACTTTTATTTTGCAAAGTATGTAACATTAAAAAGAATTGATATAGTCGTCAATAATTCGTTTCAACAGTATGTAAAGAATGCTATAGACCACTTTCATAAATAACGGAACATGATTTTTTCAAGTAAACAGATATAAGCATGTTTGGCTTTGATTCTCTTGCTTAAATACCAATGAAGTTATGCTCAAAAGAAAAAAAATGTTTATATTTGTTTGTAATTTTCTGTTGAAACCTTTGATGCCTCGTTTTAGTGTTTTTCTGAATTGACCAGTTCATATAGCTTCTAAAAATTTAATCGCTTTCTCTCAAACTTTCACAAGTTATTGCTATGGTGAATGCCTATCGTATATAATTCATTTTTTTTTTTTCTTAAAAATTCAATTTTGAATATTATGATAATTAGTGGCGGCCATTTATGAAAGTCGTCTATGTAGCGACAAATTTAATTAGCTCAAGTGTCATAACTTCTCTAATATAATTCGCTTCTTCAATGTGGACGGTTGTCGTGCATCATAAATAAACGCGTTTTGACCAAAACAATTTAAAGGATTCCAAGGCTTGATTAATTACTTGAGCAAATAACAAAGCAACAAGTTTAGCTAAGTTGGAAGCTTTCCTTTACCACATTTCAATTTAGTCTTAACAGGACTGAACAATTAAGGGAAAATTTCCTTTCTATCCAGAATTCGTAGAGCACAAGAAATAAACTTCCAAATGCGTTCAAAAATATCGATTATGATGATTCTATCGATATTAGCAGCAAAATGTTCTACTAAAACATTTTCCATTTAACCGAAACGCATTGTAGTGTTTGTAATCCCGTTTCGGCGGGAGAGAGCAAATATGCATAATTAATAGCATTGTGTATGGACACGGTCATATATGTATAGTGCAGGTGTAAAATTTATTTTGCGTGTTGCCGTGGTATAATATGTTGCGGCAATTCTTCATTATATTATCAAATTTCGCTCGTAAGAACTGGCCCAATTTTCTACATTTTTCTAGATAAAATTAAATGTCAACACTTAAACCTACGTCAGACTCCTTTCCTCCTAGTGATTGTTGCATTGGCTCTATGTTTGTGGTAATTAAACCTTTTTCCTTTGTGTAATGTCAGGGGTTCACACTACAAACTCTAATTATTCAACATGGCTCCGGACCTTTTAGGGTATTTAGTTTATTAGCTGACCATGCGAGAACATGGTCTTAAGGACCTTCGTTTATTCGTAACGGGTTCAGATTCGGAAATTGTACACTAGGAGTGTTGTGGCTGGGTTATCAAGTTTTCTGACCAAAACACTGACCAAGACACTGATCAACAAACTCTATAAAGTTGTTATGTTTAAGCCTCAGGAGGTTCAAATTTAAATGAATTATAATGCGACCGAGAAGTCAGTTTAAAATATCGTGCTTCGTGTTTGATCAGGGGTTCTCAAACTAATTAATAACCCATTATCTCAGGGACCAATTACAACTTTGTATTTCAGTCACGTGCATAGGTCTTGATACACCGATCAAACACTGATCAAGACACTGTATATATCAGCTTAAAATTAATTTCTCATTCATTCCATTATAATTCACTCTCTTTTCTTTTTTCTTTTTTGAGAAGCCAGATCAAACACTCGCACTCGTTTTTGATCTATGACATCCAAACACCTCGTTTCTCAGTGTTTCAAGGTGGTACCGGTCTGATGTTTCGCAATTCGCTTAATGCTAAAAAAGGGAAGGAGCCTAGCATGAGCCTTTTAAATTAACACTTGTCTACATATAGAATAAAGTTTTTAAAAAAGTTATTTTTAATAAAATCAATAATATTTTAGCCGACAAATGATAACGCCACCGAATTTCTATGTAGCCTATTTTAAGGAAAAATCGACCTAAACTTTTAAAACCACATAGCCTACTTTAAAGCTGTTACCTAGGTCAACAATCTGGCAAAGTTTAAAAAAAATTCATCTCACCGATTTTGAATAAAAACGGGACAATTTTTTTCAGTGCAAAAAATCATTGTTTTATAATATTTACCGATAACAACGGACTTTGTAAAGATAAATCAAAATCCTTCTAGCCAGGTATTAACAGGACATTTTTCTACATTGTCTGTGAATTTCAACAAATTTAGTCCACGGGATGTTTTTTGGGAAAGGATATAAATCGGCAAAAGTTTGTCAGTTTTTGTGCAAAACTTCTAATTTTTACTTCTGAGCACGCTAACGAAAAAATCTGAGATAACTTTTTTTTATTTTTTAGCTATCAAAAGTTCACCATATTTTGAAGTGCTCCTCTAAATTTTATAGTGATTGAAATATTTTGAGACGGTCAAATAAAATTCTGAACGTGGGTATAAAAAAGCAAAAGCATACAAATCATGTATAACTCGAAAATAAAAACAAACCGGCCGCTGCAAAGCGAAGGCAAATATACCCACTTTCAGATTTTTATTTGACCGCCTCAAATTATTTCAATCACTATAAAATTTAGAGGTGCACTTGAAAATATGGTGAACTTTTGATAGCTAAAAAATAAAAAAACGTTATCAGATTTTTTCGTTAGCGTGCTCAGAAGTAAAAATTAGAAGTTTTGCACAAAAACTGACAAACTTTTGCCGATTTGTATCCTTTCCCAAAAGAAATCCCGTGGACCAAATTAGTTGAAATTCACAGACAATATAGACAAATGTCCTGTTAATACCTGGCTGGAAGGATTTTGATTTATCTCTTCAAAGTCGGTTGTTATCGGTAAATATTATAAAACAATTAATTTTTCCTAGGAAATAAAATGACCCGTTTTTATTCAAAATCGGTGACGTGAGATGAATTTTTTATAAACTTTGCCAGATTGTTGACCTAGGTAACAGCTTTAAAGTAGGCTATTGTGGTTTTAAAAGTTTAGGTCGATTTTTCCCAAAAATAGGCTACATAGAAATTCGGCGGCGTTCATTTGTCGGCTAAAATATTATCGATTTTATTAAAAATAACTTTTTAAAAAACTTTATTCTATATGTAGACATGTGTTAAAAAATCTTGTCAAAATACCTTCTGACGCGGGAACTACGGCCTTTCAAACGTCGCTGGGTGAGCGCGAAAAATACTGACCTGAGCCTCGTTAAGTTTCTCTTTAAAAGTAATCAAAGATTTGCACACTCTGTCACTAACATGCAAATTGTATATGGTAAAATATCGCACACTGAGCATGATAGAGTAACATCATTTTTGTAAGTAAATAAAAAAACTAAGTAGAATTAATTTTTTTTATGATCTATAAATTATATTTCAGACTCGTTCCAAAATGTCATATGTACCAATGATATTGCTTATTGCATTTGCATTGCATTTGCGGCAATTACAAGCCAACTTCTTCAACATCGATTCCTCCAAGGAAGGCCAAGTCCTTGAAAACCACGTATTCCAGTCCTGGCCAAATGTTGCGGGTTTCCTGGCATGTTTACAAAAGTGCGAAGCCAATTCGTCTTGTAAAAGTATGAATATGCACACTGATAGCATGCTATGCGAGCTGAACAACTCAACTCACTTCCACCACCCCGAGAATATGATCAGCCGTCCACATGGCACCTACATGCTGTTTTATGCAGAGCCTGATACGATGTGCAGCAGCCTGCTTTGTGGTAAATTTCAAGAGTGTTTTATCAACGGAGACGGAATGAGCCATCGATGTGAAAGTAAGTTAACAAACAAACAAACAAACAAACAAACAAACAAACAAACAAACAAACAAACAAACAAACAAACAAACAAACAAACAAACAAACAAACAAACAAACAAACAAACAAACAAACAAACAAACAAACAAACAAACAAACAAACAAACAAACAAACAAACAAACAAACAAACAAACAAACAAACAAACAAACAAACAAACAAACAAACAAACAAACAAACAAACAAACAAACAAACAAACAAACAAACAAACAAACAAACAAACAAACAAACAAACAAACAAACAAACAAACAAACAAACAAACAAACAAACAAACAAACGAACGAACGAACGAACGAACAAACGAACGAACGAACGAACAAACGAACACACCATATTAGCTCACAGTAAACTATTTGCATGCATATATGTTTGTTAATGATATTAAATTTGTAACACCGTAAAAAGGTATAGCTCTTGCTATTGATCGGTTTCAAAGAGAGTTTACAAGCTAGTTTCCTGCATATGTTCAAACAAAGTTCTATATCTTCAGCATATGGCCCTGATCACATTCCTATTAACATTTATATCTAGCTACGTGTCTATATTAGTATTTAACCTTAGAGTACAAGCAATATAACAATGACACACACAAATTAATTAGTAGAAATTAGTGAAAAATAGTTGAAGCGTGAATAGACTAAATTTAGTGTGCACGCTTGTGCACGTGCAATCAGCCAATTGTGCTTGCGCAGTAAAATCGTTTTTGAATCTTTATTGTTTTGTTTTGTTTTAATCATTTTTGATCGATCGAGTCTTTATTTTTTGTTTATTTTTGTTTTGTTTATTTTTTATTTATTTTTTTATTACACTAAATTAACAACAGACTAATTTAGTGAAATTTAGCAAAATTAGTTTTTGTTAATGTTTCACGGTTATATTGTTTGCACTCTAATATTTCCATTTGCTAATAAACTACTATTCCATCAGATTGTACCGGGGAGCTTGGACTACAGAATAATCGCATCAAAGACAATCAAATGAGTGCATCATCCACTTACAATCATATCAACCATGACGCCTGGTTCGCTCGTCTCCATAATACAACCAATGCTTGGATATCGGGCAGCAACGTTCTTCCTCAGTGGCTACAGATTGACCTTATACATCAAACAGTCATCACAAAGATAGCTATACAAGGCCGGGGCAGTAATGTTAATTGGCTGAAGAAATTCTATCTGACGTACTGCTTTGACGGGATTAGCTGGCAAGAATACACTGATAACAACAATCAAAGGGTACAATAATGATATGATAAAAATGCACTGCAATCGTTAAGGGACTGTTCAAAATATCAAAGTCTTTTTTTTTTTTTTTAATACGTTTTCAGTTTTGAGAAAATTGAGCAAGCATCAGTTTGTCCAACAATTCACCAAACAATCTTGTTCATGTACCAACAATTAAATATACTTTGTTGCTGTTGTCAGGGAAACATCTAAGGGAGTGTTCCTTGAAACACCGGACACCCCCTAGCGCCAAAATTACCCTTATTGTATCTGAGACACTTAGAGGCAGGATACCCTCTAGCACCTTAGAAATCCCTTCATTTGTAATTGGGTACCCCCCCTGACAAATTTATGGATCTACCCCTGAATATATCTCTTTTCCCGCCACTGCAATTGTGAACAATAAACGGATATTTTGAACGAATAATATATTGCCAGCGCAACCTACAAATGAGCAAAAAACGTACTCTTAGCCAAACAGATTATCTAGTTAGTGAATACAATATATTAATTATCTAGGTGTAATAAAAGGCACTAAAGTCTCGAAAAACGTATTAATATTTAGTAATACTTATTAATAGTAATTATAGAAGAGGCTTTTAAGGATTTTAATACTCTACTTCCTTTCTTTACTTAATGTTCATGATAACAGTTTTTATTGATCATTTTCAGGTGGAATTTGTTGGAAATACGGACAAAGATACTGTTATCTTCTACCGTCTTCCATACAAGCCTATCAAGACCAGGTATATTAGGTACAATGTCTTAGAATATCAAGGACACATAGCAATGAGGGCTGAGCTGTATGGATGCCTCTATTAATAACGGTTCTGGTGAGCGCATTCTAAAAACAATATATTTTAAGTAGCATCCATATTAAACAGTGAGCACCGGGCTGCAAGGTTCTATTGTCAAACCAGCTGATGCGTTCCTATCAATGTTAAAAGATCCGATATATTTATTGGAATATAAATCTACATTTTGTTTGGAAATTTGCATAAATGAATCGAACTTGTGAAGTGCAAAATGCAGACTTCAACCGCGGTCAACCGCACCCATAATGGTCCCAAAATCACGATATGTAAAAAATAACTGATAATGTTAATGCAATAAAATGCTTCTGAAAGAATTTATAACAATAATATTTCTGTAACTAAACTAGGTCTTTCAAATTACTTTTGTACAAAAACATCTGTTGAATGTAATGTTTTGCAATTGATTTGTTTTTGAAAACCATTAAATTAATTTAAGCAAATTTCAAAACAAATGACAATTCAAATATCGATAAATAAATTGCATCTTCTGACCTAGATAGGAATATATGCGCTGGTTTGATTGTAGATTGAGTCAGTCTGTCATTATAGGGCAATACATTAGTATGCCACATTGCAAACTGACTCGTCATTCACTTCTCACGGGTCTTTTTTAAAGTGCATCATAGCCAATCAGTTTAGTTCAATATTTGTGATCAGCCAATCCAACGACACATCCATTCAAACACTAGTATATGATTGGTTAAAACAAACATATTGTATATATATTGCAGTTTGATTGGTTAAATTATTGAAAATGAAAAATGAAAATGAAGGTTGGAGTATCTGACTAACACGCATTTTCATTTTAATAACGAAGCCCAAGGCTTATGATCATAATTACTCACACAAACAAATGATAACAAGCAAAAATAACCCAGAGTCAACAATGATCCCACTCACAATAGATTACAACTAGTCACAAATGAGCCCCGCTCACCAGGGATCACTCCAAATCACAAATGATCCCCACTCACCAGGCCAGGGATTACACAGAGTCACAAATGATCCCACTCACCAGGGATTACAAAGGGTCACAAATGAGCCCCACTCATCAGGGATAACACAAAGTCACAAATGATCCCCACTCACCAGGGATTACACAAAGTCAACAATTATCCCCCATTAACCAGGGAGTACATGAAGACAACAATGAACCCCAACTCACCAGATATTACGCAATGTCAAATATGATCCCCCACTCACCAGCAATTAATTACGCAATGTCAAATATGATCCCCCACTCACCAGAAATTATTTACGCAATGTCAAATATGATCCCCCACTCACCAGCAATTACGCAATGTCAAATATGATCCCCCACTCACCAGCAATTATTTACGCAATGTCAAATATGATCCTCCACTCACCAGCAATTACGCAATGTCAAATATGATCCCCCACTCACCAGCAATTATTTACGCAATGTCAAATATGATCCTCCACTCACCAGCAATTACGCAATGTCAAATATGATCCCCCACTCACCAGGAATTAAGTACGCAATGTCAAATATAATCCCCCACTCACCAGGAATTAATTACGCAATGTCAAATATAATCCCCCACTGAAGTGGCATCAATAACAAAGTCAAAAATCCTTCAATCAAGGGATCTTCAAAGTGCACTTGCCAGTGATTACACAAACTTAAATTTTATCCCCCACTCACAAGGTATCAATAAGATAATCCTCAAGTCACTGCAAAATTTACCGCTGCCCGATTTGCTCGTTTGGTTGAGCATCGGTCTGTTGTGCGGGAGGCCCTGGTTAGATTCCCGGCCGGACCAACACTCAGGGTCTTAAAAATAACTGAGTAGAAAGTGCTGACTTTGTGATAAAACCTGCAAATGGTTAGACTTTCACGTCTATAACCCGTCTTCTCTGATGGTCCTCTCTATTCTAATTGGAGGCATAACCACAGGGAACCCGGCTTTTGTTTGCTTTGTTTAAAAAAATCGTCTTTGCATTAAAACGCATAGCTTTTCAGTTCGAGATTAGCGCTACATATCGTGACCTTTTTAAACAGTTTACGTAAACTATGAAATCCAACCTCTATAAGTGGGACAGTCGTTGGCATGTAATCAGATCCGGTGTTAACGGATTTAGTGCACTCTATGCGAGTGCATTACCACCGGATCTGATTACACGCCAACGACTGTCCCACTCACAGAGGTCGGATCTCATAGATTACGTAAACTGTTTACAAAGGTCTCGTTGGCACCAAAGAAATCCCGAAAAAGCTCCGCGTATATGCAAAAGTGATTTTTTTGAGCAAATCGACCAAAAAGCCGGGTTCCCTATGGCATAACATACTAACACACTATTGATATCTCATGATTATAAGCTGCACGGCTGCCGACTGCGCCTTAATATGCAGCCCGTATAGTCCTCCACTAAATATAAGTGCCTGTAAAGCGCATTGAGACTACGTATAATGCGCTATATAAGCGCCTTCCATTATTATTAAAATTATCCCAAGTCAAAGTAGTAGGCAATTAAGTAGGAGTAATAATATAGCACAATCATTACAACTATTTCCCCATGAACTGCATGGTTCGTCTGTTCTACTACCAGGCTATACTATAAATTAATTAGAAAACAGAAAGTCGCCCACCCATAGGTGATAGAGACACCTGAGAAAATATAAAGAACTTTTCACAAGCTAGAGTTAACTGTTCTTTGTATTTTCTCTCGTGCGTCTATAACGCCATGTGCGTGCGACTTTCCGTCTAAGTGATAAATATATTCTTTAAAATATTCTTTATTTGAGCAACCAATAAACTATTATCACACTAGCGGGACGATATCAGATAATTGATAGATAAAGAACAATCATTGTCAAATTTGTCATATCGAAAATATGAAAAACTACGAACTTTCAATCAGTCCTTCATATTAATGAAGATATGAAATTTTGAAGCAAAATATCATTACCCCGGGGGAGGGGGGGGGGGTGGGGGGTACTCCCTTATATTTACTATACGGGGTCGTTCCGCCCAATAGGGTATGTTTTTTTTTGCCTTGGCGTCTTGAATAGGGTATACAATTTAGCCTAATTTGTCTTAAATTGCCTTACCTAGAGTATACAATTCTTCTTGAGTCTTGGATAGGGTCTCGATCCTTTTTACCAATTTGTCTTGAAATAGGGTACATATTTTTAGGATACTGCTGTCTTAAATAGGATCAGGGTTTAGAGGTACCAGCGGAACGTCCCCGTCAGAAACTGGGTCAACTACCCCCCCGGATCATTACTTTATTTACACAAAGAAATATATGTTATCAGCATGATAACTAGGTTCTTCAATCCCGGCGTGCATAGCACGAATGTTGAAAAAAAAAATGATTTAGGTTTATATTTAATCAGTGTTTTCAAGTGCATGCTTTAATAATTAATATTCACACGATGCTCCGAAATGGTATAATTTAATCCCACTGGGAGTAAAATATACCATCTCTGAGCATCGTGTCTTTATCATATACTAGTAGTAAATGAATATATATTCCATCAGTGCATGATTACTTATTAGTATTTTTATAGGTATTAATATTCAACAATTTCATTACAAAGTAGACAATTATATACACCTAAAAGAAACCAGCTGAGTTGAGCTTCAGAACAAAGAGAAGGTCAACCAATCAGAATTGAGGATTCAACATCGTATTTTGATTAGCATTTCCCATTATTATGCCAAGAGAATTTATGAAATACGAGTTCTTTTCTTCTTTAAAGAATCGTAAATGCTAGTCAAACACATGGTGGGATTATATTTCAATCAACAAGAAAAGTCTATATATACTCGGAAAAAGCTCAAAAATGGCTAACCAAAAATAGTGACCCATAATTCCTTTCGGGGAGAACAATCAACTCAGCTGGAAGTCATATCCGCTAGAGACTACAATCTGAAGCATGCAAAGGATGTCGGTAATATAGTTTGTTATATTATTTATTATTGTGTTTTTAATTAATTGTATTTCATCATCTACAACTGCAACAACTTATTGTGGTCATATGACACAAACACGTACAGCGAAATATACGATGTATAAAATTGATCATAAATACCGTCGTCATCATTTGCAGACCACAGAGGTGAACAAGTAAACTGATTGCGATAACGATTTTTTAAAAATTTGTTTATAATTTGCATTATTTTCACAAGTATTTTCAGTATTTATACAGTAAAAAATTGTTACAGTGCGGACACTCTAACTGGGCCCACCTGAGCAAAACTGTCCAATCACAATCGATCAACAGAAAATCGATTCCAGATAAAACCCCATTAATAAAATCAGCGTTAAGATCTTGGATGATATTTTGTACAAGGTTTTGGCGCTTTTTAATAAATCAAGTGTTCGTAGTTTTGATATCAGTTTTATTCAAGTGGGCCCAGTTAGTGTGTCCGCACTGTAAACTAGGTCTTAGATGCCATTTAAAAACAATGGTCATTTACCGGCATGCCTTGCGTTGTTATTTTGATTTTAGTGTTATAATGCATTCGCAGTCTGTCGTATTTTGAGAAAACAAATAAAACAAAACGCTACACGCTAAAGATACCCACTCACATCGTAAAGGATATAAAAAAAATTGATTGTGGGATTTTCATGGTACATGTGTTCCAGTCTTTCACGTGGTGTATGCTGGTTAATGACCATGGTTATTTAAATTTAAACGAGCTTATATCACTTATTTTACCCTATGACTCGTGAACATAAGTATACCGAATAATCTTTTCTGACGTTGACGGTAGGACTGCCAGTACAATGATGCTTTGCGAATTTTGTTTCTTGCTCAGATTTTAATTCCAAATGGAGATCGAATATTAGAACAATCGATACCAATAATTAATTTATGAAAGAAAAACAGGCAACGCGTTATTGTACTGGTACTATATGACTCTATAATGCAAATAATATAAATATTTTAGATAAATGCAATATAAAATAGCAACACGATAAATAGATCAAAACTACATACAACTACGTTCCTTGAAGATGTTTAAAATCCCTTTGGGCCGGTTGTTGGAAGCCTGAATAGCGATATCCACCGGAAAAATCCTTATCCAGAAGATAAAATCTATAATGAAAAACCTATGTAGTGGTTAACTTTTATCCGCGGATAACTTTATCCACCCTTCGTACAAGCGGATAATTTTATCCACCCTTCGTACAACTGTCCCTAGATGGATTTCAGTATATTAGTCACACTTCACCTAAATATAATGATTATAGGACTTTCCGGTAGTGTTAAAGCATCGGTCTGGATAATAGGAAGGTCGTGGAAAATGAGGTTGTTGGTTCGTTTCCCACCTGGGGCTCAAAATGTTGCAAGGTTGTAGTTGCCTCTATTTATTGTGGGGTTATTTTATACATAATATAAACAAAGTTGTTTGTATTAAACAATATCTTGTCAAGATAGCAAAAATAAGGGATGTATTAAAATGGTTAATAAAAACACCACAAAAGATGTTAAATCTTCATAACTTATCTCACCACAGCTAATTAGACTGCATCAGGCACATCAGATATTCTCGGATTAGGTCGTATGGCCGAACCTCTTTTGCTTCGAGAAGAGAAGAAGTGCCAGTAAAAATCGAGAATCCGCAAACAGTTGTGAGGTATTCTCAGAAGTCAGAAAGACCCTTTAGGTGATTTTTGTTTTCAAAAAAATAGTTAGAGGTTTGGCCAATGATCATTTTTAGGAGAAAAAAGATATTAGCAGCCAACAAGTAAAACATTTTGACCTACTATACTTTGGCAAATAAACTTTTCACCTCCTATTCCCTCTTCTCCTTCTATTCCCCTTTCTCTTCCTTTTCCCCTTTCTCCTCCTATTCCCCTTTCTCCTCCTATTCCCCTTTCTATTCCTATTCCCTCTTCTCCTTCGATTCCCCTTTCTCCTCCTATTCCCTTTTCTCTATCTATTACCATTTCACCTCCTAATCCCCTTTCTCCTCCTATTCCTATTCCCCTTTCTCTCCTATTCCCCTTTCTCCTCCTATTCTTCTTTCTCCTCCTATTCCCCTTTCTCCTCCTATTCTTCTTTCTTCTCCTATTCCCCTTTCTCCTCCTATTCCCCTTTCTCCTCCTATTCCCATTTTTCTATCTATTCCCCTTTCACCTCCTAATCCCCTTTCACCTCCTAATCCCCTTTCTCCTCCTATTCCCCATTCTCCTTCAATTCCCCTTTCTCCTCATATCCTCCTTTCACCTCCTATTCCCCTTTCTCCTCCATTTCCCCTTTCTCCTCCTATTCCCCTTTCTCCTCCTATTCCCCTTTTCTCCTTCTATTCCCCTTTCTCCTCCTATTCCTCTTTCTCCTCCTATTCCCCTTTTTCCTTCTATTCCCCTTTCTAGTCCTATTCCCCTTTCTCCATCTATTCTCCTTTTTCCTTCTATTCCCCATTCTAGTCCTATTCCCCTTTCTCCATCTATTCTCCTTTCTCCTCCTATTCCCCTCTCTCCTCCTATTCCCCTTTCTCCATCTATTCTCCTTTCTCCTCCTATTCCCCTTTCTCCTACTATTACCATTCTCCTCCTATTCTACTCTATTTCCCTTTTTCCACCTACTCCCAGCTCTTTCTACTTTATTCCAACTTCTCCTACTATTCTCCTCTCTGATTTTAACTAATTTTGATGTGATCATTTTGTTAATTAGCAAAAACCGAGTTAAAAAAAAGATAATTCAGTATACCAGGAAGAAGAGAAGAAGAAGAAGGAAAAAAAAAAGAGGGAAAAACAAAGAAAAACAAGGGCTCGAACCCTGTACCGTAAGATTGTATTAATATGCTAATTTTATGCAAAACCTAAAAAAATGACCATACATCCAGACAAACAAAGCGCTGAATCGTCGTATGGATTTACATTAAGGCAGTAGATTTTGGTCCCCACCATGCTATCATTGCTGGCCTGACAGATAATTTCGCAGTCAAACAGGGAGGAAACGCTCGGATCCTAGGCCATGAATGAACGCACCTTACCGCTCGACTATCGTGTCTACCGATTGTTTTAGGGTTCACAATAACCTAGTGTATTGGGCGAATTGACTGTATATTGTTATGCAAATTACGTGATACCGTGGCGCGCGTCGTTAACTATCGGCATTTGAACCAGATGACCATGGTTCAATTCCCTGGTAAATGCTATTTTAATTTCTTTATAAGTCACTTTTTGTTTGCTTTCGTTTCTATTTTCTATCAACAAATTTGTTTCGTATTTGATTTAGTATCAAAAAGTCAGTTTATTATATATTATCATGATTATTATTATTATTTGTTAGTTCTATCGATCTAATAAAGTGAATTATAAACTCTCTCAATTGTAAAAGAACTAAAGGATTTCTGAAGATAACTGACCGTTGCTAGGATGCGAGAGACATCTCGATTAAGAGAACTAGATTAAAACATATTTTCTAAGTATATAAGGGTTCCTGTGTCGGGTTTCCATTCTTTGTAAGAAGAACACGAAAAAAACAACGTGTAAATATTTTATAAACTTTCCGTCTCTATGACATTCGCTCGCGTATATAACCACGTACTTTTAGGGTCCATTTATGTTTCTCGTTTTCTGTCCCCTTTGGTCACATGTTTTTGTGTTCTCAGAAATGCATATCCCTAGATATTTTTTTTATTCAAAATGTTTTGAGCAAATCGCAAATATCCCCGAAGTTTGCAATCAGTGGGCGCACACAATTAATATCTTCTATTTCTACATGTCAGAATGGGCCTCAGTTTTAAAGACAAAATGTGCACAGAAATACTAGATGCTTTGTCTGTAACACTGCTGAAGCCGTACACTTCGATGCACAATTATAAAGACGGCTAAAACATAAGCTAAGCTTTCAACTTTCCAAATAGATTTACATGAACAGTGTGTGTTTGTTATATATGTGTTTTATACATGACGTCATATATTTGACTTGAACCAAGCCCCTTGTCACGGATTCATGATACAAACAACACAATGTTGGTCTGAAAATAAAAACTGTTAAATTTTAATGCTTTTCTACGGTGGCCCATAAATGTCACGGCAAAACTTTGTTACTCACGACAAATCTTTTATTATTCACAGCAAATCATTAATTATTCACGACAAATATTTTATTATTCACGGCAAATATTTTATTGCTCATGGCATGTCATTTATTTATTCATCTATTAATTTACCTATATTATTTACTCTATATTTTTCACACCACATTTATATCATTACCACAATTATATTTTCTCATTTCCTTTTTGCTTTGTCTTTTTTTTTCGCCATTCCTCCTACTTCCCTCTCCAATCCCCTTATTTCATGAGTGTCTGTTATTACATTCTTTTTAGTTTTCATTCTATATTACCCATCTTCTTCTCTTTTCTTTATATTTTTTATCATATTTTTTTATTACTGATTCCTTTTATTATATTTTTTATATACAATGTTTTCTTGTCTTTACATTTATCTTTATATCACACATATACCGTTTTTTATAATATTTTTTCTACTATCATTTTTTTACTGATAAAAACAAAAATTCGAGCCATGATCTATTTTAGTTGATTAAAGTGTGAGATCGAGTCCAATAGGAAGAAAATAACACTATATATACGAAATGAAGGTACTCCAACCGTGAACACTTTTTCATGTTATTATTTTTTAAACCTTCTACTACTTCAAAACCTCTAAAAATGGGCAAGTGAGTTCAAATAAACTAAATATTAGTTCATAGTAATTTAAGGAATGTACACATTATCAAACAATTGAGGCTAGTAGTTAAAATATTTCACAATTCCACGGGCTGTAGTCAAATTGTAAATAATATATTACACGCTATCGTGGCTGAGGTTATGGACGTGAACCGTGTAAAGGTATATTGTGTTTCACGACACTGGTAATCAGGGGCAGATCCAGGATTTTCAAAAGGGGGGGGGGGGGGGGGATTTTGGTTTCGGATATATAAAAACCCCAATAATGCTGGAGCTATCCCGGACGTAATATATAATTGCTTAGAAAAAGAGGGGGGGAAGTCACCCAATTCCCCTCCCCTGGATCCGCCCCTGGTAATGTACACGGTTCTAATATACAAATTAGGTAATACCTAATAGCGGAGCTCCCAGTTTAATTTTTTCTTACAACATCAATATGTGCATGTAAATACCACTTATTAGATATTTTCTTGGGTATTACGGGCTGATTTTTTACGAGTTGCTAACGTATTTTGCCGGGCAATAAGGACATTGAGTGGGTATCAGTCTATCAAAGAGTGTATAGCTTAACAAATAATTTTAGATTAAGAGAATTCCAATTTAAGATACTGAATAACTGTTTATTCTTAAACATGAAGTTATATAAATTCAAAATAGCCGACTCGCCTTTATGCACATTTTGTAAAACATCAAACGAATCTATGGAACATTTTTTTGTCGAATGTGTAAAATCAAAGGACCTATACTTTAACATTAACCAATGTCTAAGCAGCGCAAATGTAAAGTTAATACCAGAGCTAAGTTTTAAAAATGTTCTCATTAATAGGGAGTTCTGAAGACACTATGGAAGGTTTCTTATTTTTACTATACAAATATGTACTTAAATAATTGCAAACAAAAACAGTTACTTCCTGTCATTAAATATTATCAAATAAATCTAATAGACTATGAAAAAATCGAATACATCATTGCAAAAAATAACAACAAGCTATACACTCATTTCAAAAAATAAGAGAAAATCCAAAGCTTAATTCATAATTTAGTCAATATAATTTAATAACGAATTAGCCAAAAAACGTTATGGGAGGTTTTTTGTGACGTATTTTGGTGGCGTGTACACAAGCTGGCCGAAGCTGGCCGTCAAAATTTTATGAAACTATCGGCAAAGTGTAAAAAGTGCAGAATTATTTAGTCTTTTTCGTATTAAGTAAAATTTTGAACATCAAGATAGCAAGTTTTAGGTATTTTATTTTATTTTCCAAATAAATTTATTGATATCTCAATTATAAAACTGAGTATTTACACAGTCTTTGAGTCTGTCACGAAGTCCTTTTTGTCACGTTCGCCATATTGAAATTCAGTCGCGCGTACAAGACACATTCGTGTAAATTTAAAAACATTTACTTCACTTTACAAACAAAATTAACTTCTTGAATTTGACTTATGTATATTACCTAACTGCTTTGGATGACCGGTGAAAATCCGATGGCATTTTGTTGTGATTTGTGAAGATTTTTTCTCCATTGCTAATTCATTTCACGACTATGGTGTGTTGATATTTTTCTTTTTTTTTTTCCGTTAGTACCATAAAATGTCCTCAAGTCCTATTCATGTGACAGATTGTGCTTTTGTTTTTCCACTGTTTCTGATTTTTGAGAATCACAATATCGTTTTAGGCAATTTTTTTCATCAAAACATGATAAAGTTGGCATCGATGCGAACAAGTGCAAGGCGGCCAGTTTGACGGCCAGACTCGAGCCGAGGCCAGTGTGTGACGTCAAAAAAAGATTCCATAAAACCTCCCATATTTAATTTATGTTCTTTTTCAGTCTTTTGTAATTGTGTTTATGTAAGTGTAAAAAACTATCAAAAAATCAATAAACTGAAATATATAAAAAAAACTCTTAACTGTTAACTGTTTATTGTAATTTCTATAGCATCTTTAATCGAAAAATATAACTTTTCGAAGATTCAGCGCGCGGAGAGAGAATCAAAACAAAGCCCTGGAAAAGCCAGTAAAATGTAAGATATTTCTCGCTCTCTTTTTGATTGACATAATGTCAAAAACCTCATTGGCTATCGATGTAGATGACGCCATCATGTAACGCAACGCACAAAAGGAAAGTTTGTCATTTACACGAGGGTCGGAGATTTCTCATTGAAAAAAGTCCTATAAAAGCATGTTAATGGACAATTCATGAATGGAAATTGATTTAATGTAAGTAAAAAATTGTAATAAATCTCACTGCCTTTTCTTAGGTTGATTATCGTGTTCATTCTATGCACTTTTTCATCTTTTTCTCAAATTTTCAACTGTCACTTCAGTCAATAGTTTTGTTCAGACAAAAAAGTGTTCAGAAATGTTTTTGATGGAAAATACCATTTCCAAACGATAGTGTGAATAGCCTTATTATTATCCCTTTTATTTTTAAGTCATTAAGCTTATTTTGCTTTTGATAACGCCTTGAAAAAGTGCTGTGGCTGAACAGTCGTTTTAAGGCCGCTTTTTACCTTCTTTTATTTTCCAAAGTTAGTTTAGGTTAAACCTTTTCATCGTATTAGATTTACTAAAAAGTAGTCATGGCAAATCTTCAAAACAAAACAAAAAGTTCTTTTGAAATGGAATTAAAAGCCTCAAGAATTATAAGTTCTACCAACACAACTGATCGATTTGAAAAGACAAGGATTTTAAAACAAGGTATTTTATTATGAAAAACTTTGTGTAAAACATCATTTTGTTCTGTAAAAAAAACTTTAACGACTTTGAAGTAAAAACTACTAAAAAAGCTCGTTTCGTAAGCATAAAATAGTCAATATTGCTAAATAAAAAGAAGTTTTCAACCAATTTTAAATTATGTTTGTATTTCGATTCATCTTTGATGTTTTCCGTTGATGAGGTTATTAAAAGTACATAAATATTTTTTCAATCGAAAAAAGGCTACGAAAAGTACAATTTACACATGCACAAAGGATTTTAAACCTTTTCTCTTGTTTCTATGATAAAACAGAGAACGGATTTTTCCTTTTTGAGCCTTAATTATATTAATTAAGTTTTTAGGTGTTTTTTTTTTTTCACGCTCGTTATATCAAACAGTTTTTCAGTATTAAAATAAGCTTATCTGTCTCTCAAAAACTTGAAACAAAAATTAAACTTGAACTTACTTTATCGGTGATTGTATTTTCCTGAGGTTTTCTACTCTTCAATGACGTCGACATTGATCATGTTTTGATGAATAAATGTATGTACTTGAATTTTGATTGATTAAACATTGTTCATAGTTTAACTGTCAAGCTTGAAAATCCTTCAATAAACTGTGCTAGGACAGTTTTCATATCAAACAAAGTCGCTTCTTTATCATTTTTTTTTTAATTGCTGTAGTCTTTTAATATTCTTCCACGGAGGTATCTAGAAATACGTTTTCTTGATCTTTTGGAATCAGTCTTTTGCTTTTCTTTAGTATAATTTCTTCGTTTTTGTGTCCTGCAAGTTTATGTTCTTCTTCGGTCAAAACTCTCTTTATGTTCCTCGAAATTCATCTTTCTCCGTTGATATTTTGTATTAATGAAAGCCCTGTTTTCCTCCGAAACGTTCGTTCTCGAAACCCTTTTTCTTTGGCGTTCATTTTCTCTGTTTTTCGTCTGACAAGTTTCGTCTACAATCTCGCTTTCTTTCTTTCTCTTTCAAGCCTGCGCTGTTCTTCATTGAAACTCCTTCGCCGTTCTCTTTCTCTTTCTTGTCTTCTTGTCTTTTCCTCTTCTGTTAACTGTCTTTTTCCCTTATTAATTTCGTTTTCTTTTTCTTTTGGCATTTTTTTAAATTGAAGAAAGCTTAAGTAAAAGCAATAAAAAAGTTGATAAAACGTCGAGAAAAGCGAGAAAAAACGTTTTCTCAGGGAAGGATATTTTGACGCGCGCGCCCTCTTCAATTCCCGCCATAAAGAAGTAGCCAATCAGAATTGCGATGTACACGGACGGACGGACGGACAGAATAGGGATTCCTGTGTCGGTCGACGAAAAATCAACTAGATGGGTTACCATTTTTTCTTAAGTATGGTGCTCCGCTCGCGCGGGCCTTCGACCCGCGCGGGAGCTCCGCTATTACTCACTAAGTCTACTATTGTCTTTAATGGTTATATTGTTTGTACTAGCTCTAATAAGAACAAAAAAGTGACTTTTATATGGATAAATATATTTACAGTTAATATCATAATTATTTTCAAGCGTAAATGTGCTTTTGCCAATGACCTTGACTACCTTGAGTACCAGGCGTTGCATTGGTTTTGGTTAGTCTTTTAGTAGTATAGTCGACTGTCGTTTGGTGAACTCTTTTTTTTTTCAAGTGCAATCAGCTGCACATCCATATATCTCAATCCTTAATGCAATACCATTATTCCATTTAGTTGGATAAACACGTACATATCTAGCAACAATAGTTGGATTTAGATCATTTTTAGCTACACTGCCGCCATCTGTATTGCCTACAAGTTCTTTCCCGTTCTCGTACTTTTGGAATGCTGCGCATGCTTCGTCCTCTTTGTATTCAATGCGATATGACTTTACATAAAAAATTCCATTATAAATAAAACCTTGTGTCGCAATAGCTGTAAGTTTTGTTTTCTTTTCGAGATCTACTTGAAGCCACTCGCCATGTTTGGATGGATAAGTAGGTGCCCATGCATATTGGTTATTTAGTCGTGCCTGATTATGGTCGCATAGTATGTTAGACGGACATGTAGCATATAAAGATGAGGCATTTATTTGGTCGTTTTTCATTAATTTGTTCTCCATACCAAGAGCACCACATGGACGATCTGGAAGATGAAGATGGTTAAGATAACAATATTTTTTAATGAACTAACAAAAAAACATTAACAAAACACGTTGCTTCAGTTGGTATTCAATTGCAAAAGTCATGCATGGTTCGAATCCTGTACTTTGAATATTATCCCTTAAATATTTGCAATGGATTCATTAGTTTAGAGCCTCAACATATCATTAAGGGGGCTCTCATTTTTTAGTATTGAGGTGTTGGTGGTGGGGGGGGGGGGGGTTAACCTGTTGTATTTTCCAAATATTACGCAATTCCCCTCCTTCCTGGTTGGTAAGAAATATCGTAAACCCCCTATATTTGCCCAGTTTATTAAAAAAAGCTGCATACAATTTGTAACAATCCCATTATATTGCTTGCGAAAATAGCGTTTTGACGCTTTCTCTTTTTGGAAATAAATGTTTCCTTGAACTTTTTTACCTGGTTTGCAGATGCACTTGTGTCCAGAAACTCTCACGCTAGACTTGCAACTGCTGTATTCTGGACAAGGCTTGGATGTACAATCATTCTATTAAATAGAATATGTGTTATATATATAGTGGAGACATATTAAGTCCGTGGCAGTGGCATTGGCAGTGACAGAGACAGAGACAGCCCTACCAGCAATCAAAAAGGATAAATACAAAACGTACATGCGAAATCCTTGCTGTTTCCAGACGTCATTTTGGAACCGTTCGTTTTGACAAAGAATCCTTTGCGTACTTCGAAGCGAGATCGATCACGTGGTAACAGTAGCAGTCGAAAAGTCACTATCCAAGCTCTCGACATGCGTCATGAGACAAACGAATAACATTCTACTAAAACTTACCGTTGTTCCGACGTAGATAAATCCTTCTTTATCAACAAGATCGTCGGGATGCTGTATATCATCTGAATCATTGATATCACATGCACCAGTGGTTGTATGGTAGTTGTATGACATACACCCGTCACCAAGGTAACACTTGATACGACACACAGTCTCGCTGTCAGATGTCATGCTTTGTACAGTATGGTTAACGAGATAGAAACCTGTTTTCTGGAGCAGGAATTCTGGGCTCGGTAGGTCACATTGGCCTGAATACAGAAAACACATTATTACAATAATATTTACTTCTGCTTTTATATAGGTTTGGAAAATTAATGAATAATTAATAAGAAATTGACAAAAAAATGACTTCCGTGACGAAGGTTTTATATCCCATACAGATTCGTCCTGATTTGCATAAGTTTTCAACCCATGCACAGTCCCTTTCATTCGTGCAATCGCCAATCGCCAATCGCAGTTCGCTCCGTCAAACTTTGTTGAATTTGGTGTATACAGTGGATCTTCTTCGACTTGCCACTGTATATATATCCCATACAGATCGGCCCCTCATATCGTTTATTGTACTTGGAAAATACTTCAGTCTCACGTCATCTAGCACCATTGAAATATTGAAATATTCAATGAACGTGTTTTTCTATTGCTATTTTCAACTTTGCAATGTTCGTTATTTTCCCTGCCAGACAGATCGGAAACATATTAATTGAAACGTGCAATTACCATACATTTCTTTTATTCAATACTAATATAAAAAACTTACTCAAGAACTCTCAGAATAAAATTAACGAATAAAATTTCATGTCTCCTGATCCAATATTTGGTCCATCGTCTCTGAATAACATTTGATTTGGAAAAAAATATTGATGTTGTCGTGTGATTTAGACTATAATATGATGACACTATCTAGCTTTTTATTACGTTGGACAAAATAGTAGAAAACATGATAATAATAATGTATGTTATAATGGAAGTATAAATATAGAGAGCATTACAGTGCGACGCGCGCTACCGTTTCCACTGATCAAGATTTTTGACGAAACTTTGACACTTTTTTTAACTCTTCGGCGACTTTTAATCAACCCATGGCCTCCAGGAAAGCGTGATGGACGTCACTGATTAGTTAAAACTCCCGAAAAGTGTTAAAATCGTCTCAAGATTTTGTAAGAATCTTGCTAAGTGGAAACGGTAGCGCGCGTCGCGCTGTAAACATTTCTAAAAAACATTTAAAATAGTATTGTGTTAAATGTACATGTTTTCTTATTGCTAGTTTAAACTGTGCGATGTTCGTTATAATATCCCTGTCATCTGAAAATGTCGCAGCATAAAAACTTTAAAAAAAAGTTATTTTAAAACTAGAAATAGCAAATTGAAAGACAATGAATATTTATAAAAAAAAGTCGAGTGCCTTGCTTTTGCACTTCGTAAATACAGTCAGAACACTCGAACAGTGAATACTGAAATTTTTACACATGACAGAGGGTGGTAACCTCATGACACGTCTATAGCTACATCTCAAAACTGCAAAAAGTGAAGTATTGTGGATTTCAAATACACTGAGTGTTCGTGATCAATATCCTAATCTGTTCCAGCGCTAAACGGTTGAGTATTTAAAAAGATAATTAAAGTTTTGAAAACGATCCAATAAATAAAACATTATGAACGAGGAGATTGAAAAAGTTTTGCATGGTAATTGATATTTACTGTATAAATTGTGAGGTTTTTTTTATCTTTGTGTCTTAGATCATTCTCGATCAATTAGATTATCTCTTTGCAGACAGATTGGAAGCATATGAATTGAAACGTGCAATTACCAAAACATTTTGTTTGTTTAATGCTAAAGAACTTACTCAAGATCATTAAAAAAAACTTTCCCCTTTGAATGACATTTAATTGCGAAAATATATTGATCTGGTCGTGTGATTTTAACTACAATATCATAATACTATCTAGCTTTTAGTTTTAATTAATTTGCAATCGTAAAAAGAAAGTAAAGAAAGAAAAGAAAGAAAAAAAAAATAATAATAAATAATATAATGGAACAGTAAAGATAAAGAGCATTAACAAATTCATCACAACGTAATAGTTTGTGTTCAATGTACAAGTATTCTTCTTGGTATTTATAGAGGGGGCGTAAGGGTTTGCGGTGGTCGTGATGCGGTTTCGCGTTATTTTACGGGTTTTTTTCATTCATAACTGCAGTTTTGCGGTGTCGCAAAACTTGCGGTTGCGGTTTTTAGCAGATTTTCGTGCGATTGTGCTATTTTTGTCGATTTGTTGGTGCGGTTTTGCGGTTTCCAATACCCACTTACGCCCCCCTCTTTATACTTTGCAATGTTTGTTCTTTTCCCTCCCATCTGTTTATGTCGCATCTTAAAAAAACGTATTGAAACTTTAGATCGACTTTCCTCAATTGAGAAGCAATTAATATTAATATTAGTATCTAAAGCTCTTTTAAAATTAAAAATAGCAAATTGAAACAATATGAATATTTATACAAATGTCGAGTGCCTTGTTTTTGCACTTCGTAAATACAGTCAGAACACTCGAATACTTGAATAGTTGAATTTTAAAGATTATTACTCATTACAGTCTACTTTTCAAAACAGCAAAAAGTGAAGTATTCCAAATTCAATCTCTTATTCCTAATCTGTTCCGGTTTTAATGTCTGAGGCTTTAACTAAAGCTTTTTTCTTCACTATTTGTTTTAACAGTTTGAATATTTCTTGGAATAAAAAAAGAAGAAAACACATATTTAAATATGTACCAGTTTGTGTATAATAACTTGTATAACTTTCTAACAACTTTCATAAAATATTTTAATTCGGAATGATCTCTCTATTGGTTCCCTGTGTACCAGAAGTTATTTTATTACTTGCTTTAGTGTTTGTAAATCTGACGGTTTGTGAAGCTAGAAATGACGAACACAGACGTAAAAATGATAAATAAAAATACTGGATCAAGCAATCTTCTAGATTCTAGGGTACTCTATAATTGTCGATGTATTTTCAAATATAGATTTGTCAGGCACAGGGCATTTTCCTCAATACACGAAAAATCTTTAATTTGAGATTTGTTTTTTTTAAAAAGACCAGTTTTTTTTAAGTGAGGCTTTAAGTGATGTAAACAGATGTAAGTTTTATAAAAAAAAAAACTAACACTTTCTTTAATTTTTTCAAATAGGATATTTCTTACCTCTTACTTCCACAGTAAACATGACGCAAAGCAACGAGAAAATATCCACTGTAAACATACCGCAAATGCTTGTTATTTTTCTTACACTGAAAAAGATACCAACGTAAGGAGTTTGAGAGTGCAATGCAAAATGAAGTGTATGAATATTTATATTTTTAAAATTTCAATAAATTGCATAATATCATAGTTTGTCAGTCAAACTGTTTGTATGATTATAGTTCATCGCCATTGGTTGGAAAATAAAATCATTAATTATTCAAAGCGATTTTCAGGATGTCAATGACCGCTGTAATATTAGAAAAAGGCACTTAGAAATGCTTTAGTGAGACGGCTGCGTATGTTGCTTATGTTGCTAGTGTGAACCAAAAGCCTCGATCAGCCACAGAAAATATAACTGCTAAATAATTACAATTAATTTATACCTAAACAATTATAACACGGAATTAATGCAAATTTATTCTGAATCGAGACTATCCTAGCCTGCGTTGCCGGCGGTCTGCGGTTTCGCGAGAGAAGAGAGGGCTACTACTATCCTAGCTTTTTTT
The DNA here is from genome assembly GCA_949775045.1 of Metridium senile. Lineage (NCBI taxonomy): Eukaryota > Metazoa > Cnidaria > Anthozoa > Actiniaria > Metridiidae > Metridium > Metridium senile. Next base: position 13,701,331 of record OX459104.1, read on the forward strand.
GTCTCAATATCACAGCGGTGATCGTGAAAATGGAACTGTATTATATACTTTGAATTGAGTGGTCCTTCAAACTTTGACATTTTGGCAAATTTTAGGTACCATCCAAATGTATCTGTTTGAATAAAGTGTGTGTAGGGGAATAACTAAATATGAAAGAAATGTCAACATTAGTTATTATCTTCAATTGTTTGGTTTTAGTTTTGCTTAATAAACACGGTGTTTGAATCAATATTTATATTTACATCAATTTCTTATTAAACCAAGCTTGGTCGGCCTGTACAGGAGAATCTTCACCTTGGTTTGAAAGCAACGACCGAACGCAGTGAGAACTATACCAGACCAAGGTGAAGATTAACCTGATTATTAGTCACTTAATAAGATTCCTGGCCCAAGTGGTAGGTTTGAAAATATTCCCTGTGCGTACCTTTTAATGTTTTCTTTTTGTTGAAAAGTCAAATACGTAACTCTATACCTGCAAGGGTCATTTTTACATGACTTTGTTAGTAAAACTAGCTAAGCTTAGATGCTAATAGCTTTGCACCGTCGTACTTTTTAGGGCTTGAAACTAACAAGGCGTTGAAAGTGTGATAATTTATTTGTACTTTTTGTGTCATTTACACTTGGACAAAGGGAATATATTGTATTGTATTATTTCGTTGTTATTTGAGTATCACACTTTAACTATAACACTTTATCTCACGGGTTAATGAGAACAGCGAAACAAAGTGTTTTGGTTAAAGTTTGATAGTCCAATAGAAACAAAAGAACAATATACGAAATTATAAAATGATCCACACCCACTCAGCCAATCATGCAAATGACTGAATTTTAGAGTTCTATACATCCCATAGATATAAATATAGTATTCCACTGGCGAGGCATTTTGCTTTTTTTTTATTGTTTTGCCACATCGCCAGTGAAATACTATATAGAAGTTCTCAATGCATTTTAGGTACTATATAGTAAGCCATATAATAAAACGCTGTTTTGATATGGTCATATGATATTTAATTTTGACAACATTCTTCGTGGGTGTAACTTTTCATGCATGGTTATATTCTAATAAGAACAATGTACATAGGGACTATTATGGTGATGATTACATTCACAGTTAATATAATAATTATGATATGCTTGCTATTCAAGCTTTTCAAGCGTAATTGTGATTTTGGCAATGACCTAAGCTACATTGAGTACCAGGCGTTGGATTGGTTTTGGTTAATGTTTTAATAGCCAACTGTCGTTTGGTGAAGTTGTTCTTTTCATGAGCTATCGGCTGCACATCCATATATCTCAATCCTTAATGCAATACCTTTATTCCGTTTGGTTGGATTAACACGAACAAACCTGGCAACAATTGCTGGGGTGAGTTCATTTTTAACAACATTAGTGGCATCTGTATTGCCTGACAAGCTCTTTCCCATTCTCGAAGTACTCGCACACTAAACTATTCGCTGAACAATTCGATTGATCGACACTGCTTTGTCTTCTTTGTATTGAATGCGGTATGATTGACTTCACATAAAAATGTTTTACATCTAATGTAAAACCCTGTGTTGCAATAGCTGTGAGTTTTGTTTTCTTCTCAAGATCAACTAGAAGCCATTGCTCTTTATTGACTTTTATAATAGGTATCTGAGACACTTGCTGGTTATTTAGCCAAGCTTCCCACGGATTGCAATTTACGCTTGATCAGCCGTACCAAACTGAGGAGGCATTTATTTGGTCGTTTTTGATAACGTTGTTTTCCAAAGAAAGAGCAGAACTTCATGGACAATCTGGAAGATAAAAAGATGTTTAATATAACAATAATGAACTAAATAAAACGTTACCAATATATGTGGCTTAACAAAAACAAAGTTTTGATATTGTAAGATGATTATTGGTAAGTTCTAAATAAGTAGTTTTATTTTTTCTTTATTATGTAGTGTAAATTGTAGCTTCGTGGCTTCAGTTTATAGAGAATTGCATCGGTATCGCAAAAGTCATGGGTTCGAATCCTGTTGAATATTGCGCGGTAAAATTGAAATTGCTTGCTTTAGTGCTTCAAAACCTCAAAAATCTTTAACCATGACACTATTTTTTGACAGAAAACAAGGATTTTTGCTAATTTACATAAACATTAGCCTATATTTTTGATTTTTTTTTTTATACCGATTTATTTAAAAAGTTGTAAGATATAGGCTGAAGCAGTTCAAGAATAAACTCGCAAATCGTGGTTTATCAGCTCTAAAACCACACTCCTGCTCGTTCATTAAACATTACATAGATCACCATTACGTCAATATACTAGTTCTACAATGGTTGTCAGTGACATACCGTGGAATATACGAGTCACTTGAATTTTCTAGTATACACACGAGCCTTTAGGCGAGTGTATGTGCAAAGAAAATATAAGTGACGAGAAAGATATTCACGGTATGCCACGACAAAACATTGTATAACTATTTTATCCCAAATCATATAATTAAAATGAATAGAAACCTCAATATCTCAAGAATTAGGAGTATTTTAATTATTTTCAATTATGATGATCATATGACAAGCTTCTATAATGTGTACAAAATTAGCAACATTTCTTATATAAAAATAACCGTAGCTTTCCACATGGCATTGCGCTTATCATCCGTCTTTGGTCAGCGGTACTGATGCAGGCATGGCGTGTTTTTGCTGTCTCCGCTAATTTTGTGTGTTTTCGTCGGTTTCTATGTTTGCCCTTGTCCTTTTTTGTAACTTGTAGTGTCTTTTTTCTCTTTCTCTTTTTCTTTTTGATCGCTAACTGTATTACCATTTGATTCTTTATTTAATAAACTAGTAGTTGCTCAGCTTGATTAGCTTTTTTTAGCTATTCTGAGAAACTTTTACCGCCATTTATCTAAACATTCCTTAAATTATAATTGTATAATTATTCTTGATATTGCTGGAAATAAAGTTGTTGTTGTTGTTGTTGTTGTCATCATTTACCAAGTGAAAAAAGAAATAAACAATCTTACCTGATGTGCATCCGTAAACCTCCATTCTCATAGAGATATGATTGTGCCACGTTTTTGGCAAGACACGGATGTACCTGGAACGAAATGTACAAAGTAATTTAATAACTTTGCTTTACATACAGACTATTGTTCTAAGCAAATCATCTCATTTATATCTCAAGATAGTCTCCACCATAGCCGTTTTCTTATCGTCACGCAATTCTTCTTTCTAAACCAACGGCGCTAATCAGATTAATAACATTCCTTACTCTTTGTAATTTCCGAACCAATCAGGATACGGAAAAATTGTAAACAAGACATCTACCCGATGTATTATGTATCGTTATAAATGTATTTAATATTGTAAATTAGCCAAAATTAAAAAAACCTTGGATACAGTGCTCAGTACTGTATTCATTAATTGTAAATATGTATATTGAAAACTTATTCAACATTAAAAATATATATATAAAAAAAGACATCTACCCGATATCTCGAGGATCAAAGCTTGCGATACATCCAGTAAGGTAGTCGTGAAATAATGAGTTTAGTTTAATATTACCTTGCAATAATAGGTGGATTTAGAACGTGCTCTTTCACTGTGTTTTTATCAGTGTTTCCCTGAAGTACTTTTCCTCCCTGATAGTCCTCAAACAACCCTCCGTCTTGGCTGTACTGGAGAGTAAATGTTTTTACCCATTGACTGTAATCTTGACGGCCTTGTATGGCAAACTGCGTTACTTTACTTATTTTATTCAATTTGACCTGTATCCATTGTCCTATGTAATTAACTTTGGCTGACCATGCTCCTCTTTTGAAGCCTTCCCTGGAAATACCAAGCCTTGCCCTCCCAGGTCCGTGGTTTGCATCCCACATAGAAGATGCTGTAGTACTTGTATCTGGTATAGATCTGTCTTGCATTCCCAAGGCGTCAATACATGACAGAGGTGGGACGTAACTTTCTATTATAAAACAATCTAATGGTTAGATCTGGTTAGAGCAATTGGAATCGATTTGTCTTGCATTTATAAGGCATCCGCTAGTACATATACATCGCGTATAATTGAACACTAAAATGGGTCATGACCGTGTGGCAGAATGAGCTCACTCAAATTAAAACTCCATTCCCTTTTTGATAGATCGTTGACATAAATTTAAACTTTCACAAATCATTACTCTTCGTGATTATGATATGCCAGAATTACGCGCTACAACAACTATTTATATTAAAACGCTATTTTCGATAAAAATTAACATTGTGTGTCATGCAATATTAAAGGTTAAGTGTTTTAATCTTAGTACTTTGTTTTTTGTATGCTGTACTATATTAACTTTAGTGGACAAGCTTATCGTGAATTTTAAAGGTTTTTAAAAGTGACTGAAAACAACGACATGTATATCTCAACAAAAGAAAGCTCAAATCACCGCCGTGTTGTTTACAAGAAAAGATAAAAACTAAAAGTACACTTTTCAACCATTATTGAGATATGTGAACAAGCTTTTTGTTCTTTAGATAATTTAAAAAAAAACTTTTGAGTACTCTCACAACCTATGAAACATGTGTATAACGTTTTCTTGTCAAAATATTTGCAAAAACAACCAATGCTTGCCACTTAGCCTTGAATTAAAGTTCTTGTTATTTTTTTTTATCGAAAAATAAGTATGTTTTGTTGTTGTTTTCACCGTCCAGCCGAGAAAAAAAATAATGACCGGTCATTACAAGAAAATAATGACCGATCGTTAAGTGTCAGCAACCAATCAGAGCGCGCGGAATTGTGATGTCATATAATAATACATGTTAAGTATTATAATCTTAGTACTTAAATTTGTTGTTATAGTATTATGTACTATATTCCCTGTCTGTTAGTTTATCCTAAACAAAGCCCTATTCAAACCAACTTTGCTGAACTGGGCACATAAATATTGTTAAATAAATGTTTAAATAAATAAATATTTCCAGCGAATAATCTCGTACGCAGATCTCGCGCGGTCTGCTTTCTCAGCTAGAACTTACGTCAGCTCGTTGGAGAAAAAATGTACTGTGATTAATAACAGCTTGGTACCTAAGGCCATTATTCTCGCAAAATATTTAATATTGTTAAATAAATATTTAAATAAATAAATATTTGTCAGCGAATAATCTCGTACGCAGATCTCGCGCGGTTTACTTTCTCAGCTAGAACTTACGTCAGTTCGTTGGAGAAAAAATGTGCTGTGAATAAAAACAGCTTGGTACCTAAGGCCATTGTTCTCGCAGCAGGCCTGCTGCACAGTTTTGCAAATGGCGGATGAAAACACTGGTAAAGTTGACGCGATTCTCGAGCAATTCTGGTTTCTCACCGTAAAAATCGGCTACACAGTGACCGAAGAAATATTTTGAGAAGTCGCATGTTACATTTAAAGTGCACCTGACGCCCTTCATGATATTTTGCAAATCTGTTGTACATGAGGTGTATAATAAGTGTACTTAATAATTCTTGATATCGACCTCTCCTTTTTGAGATATGAACATTTGATATCTGAAAATGCAAAGAGGTGACGTCATCCCAGGAATTTGTCAAAGTTTTGTTTCAAAGCTGACAGCAAGCTTGTTTTTGTAAAGTAGTAAAAATGTTAATTGGTAGTGTGAATATCAGTGATACAGATATTGAGCTTTAAAAAATTGCTATTATTATTTCCAGATAACTTTTGTATATTTAATGAGGCCTGGGATGACGTCACTTCATTTGCATTTTCAGATTTCAAATGTTTATATCTCAGAAAGGAGAGGTTGACATCAAGAAAAAAAAAGGTGCACTTATTACACACCTCATGTCAAACAGATTCGCAAAATATCATCAAAGGCGTTAGCAGCACTTTGATTTCGAAAGAAAACAATCCAAGATCGGTTTAAAGTCGTAAATGTACACCAAATTTCCGAAGTTACATTTTTTCGAAGGGTATTTGCGAAGACTCACAATGGCATTTCTTTATTCATTATTGAAATTGCCATACAAGAGCTCGAGGACGCCACTTCGATACTGTATCGCTAGATACATCAAGAACTAAGAGGTAAAAGAGAACAAAACCTAACTATGATTGTATTTCTTTTATTTTTCGAAGTTATATTTTTTCCTGGCGCTCCCATTACAGTTCTTGTTCTCTAGAGTGGAAAGTACGAATTTAACCTAGCGTCCTCCGCAGGCAACTTGTTTTACTTTTGGGTTTCCTTTTTTGAGAAGCAAGCCGAAGAGAGACTGGGACTCTCTTGCGCTCCTCCCTCACTCTCAGCCCCAATCTTCCTACTCTCGGAAATACCACAGGAATCCCAAAGGAGAAAAAGGAGTAGCCTGCGGATGAGGCTAAATTTAACCTTGTTTTTTTTTGTAAGTTAATTAGCATGACATATGACAGGCGTATGCAAATGACCAAATCATAGACAGTTACAGGATGGTTTATCAGGAAAATACAGATAAACATTAAATAAACATTGACAAATTGCAAATAATTGCTTTTTCTGAGCACGCGTTTTGACGCCTTCTCTTTTTTGGAAATACATGTTTCCTTGAATCTACCTGGTTTGCAGATGCACTTGTGTCCAGGAACTCTCACGCTAGACTTGCAAATTCTGTTGTTTGGACAAGGCTTGGATGTACAATCATTCTATGAAATAGAATATGTGTTATATAGTGCAGATATATTTAATTAGTGACAGTGACAGTGACAAAAGGATAAAAACAAACGCAAATACCTAAATGCAAGCAAAATCGTTGCTTTCTTCAGGCTCCATTTTTAAAGTTTCCGTTTTGACAAACGATCATTTGCGAGCTTTGAAGCGAGATCACCTGGCAGGAGTAGCAGTCGAGAAGTCCCGGTCAAAACTCTCGACATTCGTCATGAGACAAATGAATATCATTCTACTAAAACTTACCGTTGTTCCGACGTAAATAAATCCTTCTTTATCAACAAGGTCGTCGGGATGCTGTATATCATCTGAATCATTGATATCACATGCACCAGTGGTTGTATGGTAGTTGTATGACATACACCCGTCACCAAGGTAACACTTGATACGACACACAGTCTCGCTGTCAGATGTCATGCTTTGTACAGTATGGTTAACGAGATAGAAGCCTGTTTTCTGGAGCAGAAATTCTGGGCTTGGTAGGTCACATTGGCCTGAATACAGAAAACACATTATAAACATATAATTTACTAATTTAGATTTGGTAACACAAAGATGAAGAGGACAAGCGAAATTTGAAAAAGTGCAAACTGCTTGCCAAGACAATATATAATTTTAATGTAAATTATTTTGTTAAAATATTGTTTTAAGCGAGTGCGTATTAACGACGTCATACATGACAAGTAAAACGGAGGTTTTGAAATGTTTGCGTGTTTTTCTCAATAAAATGTAACATTATTTTAATCAATCTTTAAAAATTGTTTTATCCTGTATTGTAATTTACCAGTGTTAAATAGTTATTTAGGTTATATCGTTAGAGTGAAGGCATTTAACCCGTGAAATATAAATTGCTTGTCAAAGTGTAATAATCAAGTAGACTCAAAAGAAAACAATAGAATTAGGGTCTAATAAAGAGTGTTAGTCTAATATCTATTTCACGGGTTTTATGACCTCACTCTACAGTAAACAGTAATTTAGGTTATATCGCTACATAAGGTTGGTACGCAATTTGCATTCCGCATTCAATTTTCCCTTTGTTTTAACAATTGTAAATGTATTAAATTAACGCCACTAAGAACATCAACTAAACCTAAGCTTTGAAAACGTCCCAATAAATAAAACATTGGAACCGGTAGAAAATGTTTTGCATGTAAATTGATATTTACTGTATAATATTTTCAGTTTTCGAACATCTAACTGTTTTAGATCATTAGTGGTCTATACGACTCCCTGTTTGCAAATGCCTTAATCGAAAATATATTGATATTACTTTTTTAAAAAGTCTTAAAATCATGATTATTTATGTCAGAAACTTATACGTGGGTTTAAACAATACATTGCTTTTGTTATATGTATAAAATATATATTTCTCACCGTCTTCCGGAGTCTATTTACACTCAAAATAAAATTAAGAAATAAAATATCATGTCTCCTGATCCATTATTTGGTCAATCCCCTCTGAATAACCTTAAATCCTTAACCTTAAAAAAATATTTTGATGTGATAGTTCGATTTAAATTACAATAAAATAACATTGTCTAGCTAGCTTATAAATTTAATAATAATAATAATAATAATAATAAGGTTAATTGACAATACTTTCGCACCTTAAACGGTGAATTACAGTATTATAGTAATACATATACACACAAGCGAGAAATACAAATATAGCTAGTTATGAAGTGTTTAAATTTAATTACTACTATTGGACACATACTATAGGTACTATTACTACTATTGGTTATTAAATTGTGCAAAAGCACTAGGAAAAAAACTTTTTTTAAATCTATCAGTCCTACACTTAAATAAGGAAATATGGGATGCATTACACAGCCTACGGCCGCTTGAAACGGCTCTGGTCGGTGGCAGGATCGAATGTAGGCGCGACGATGGGTTGTTGGCGATGTTCTCGAACAGTTGCATGCCAACTAAAATATATCAAAAAAACAAAAACACTATGGAAGGAACTATGTCGGACAAAAATGGTTAAAAATGAAAAAATGATAATGATAATAATAAATTATATAATGGATAGGATAAATATAAAGAGCAATAAAATGTTCGTAAATTTATTTTAAAATAGTATGTGAACTTTAGATCGGCCTCCTTTGAAAAGCAATTAATATTATTATCAGTCTCACAAGCTCTCTTAAAACTAGTAATAGCAAATTAAAAGATTATAGATATTTAGAAAAAAGTAAAGTGCCTTTGTTTATGCACTTCGTAAATACAGTCAGAACACTCGAACCGTAAATACTTCAATTTTGAATACTAATACTGATAATTTAACTTCTCAAAACTGCAAAAAGTAAAGTATAGTGGATTTCAAATACAATGAGTGCTCGTGATCTCTCTTTCCTAATCTGTTCCAGCACTAAACGGTTGAGGGTTTAAAAAGATAATTAAAAGATTTATACTCAAAGCATTTAAGTGTTAAGATTTTAAAACTGACTTTTTATTCACTGCTAATAGGTTGAATATTTCTTGAAATAAAAAAATAACAACAAGAAAACACATCTATAAATATGTACCTGTGTCATAACTTTCATTAAAATAACTATTTTAACGTCTCAATCTGGACACTTTTAAGTTAAAACTTGTGCCCTACAAAACGGGGAGACTCACATTCACTACCTCTACTTTAAACACTTAACACAACTAGGTTTTCATAACTTTGACAACCAATAACTTTCTAAAAAACTTGCTTTTCTCGAAACATACCACTTTTTAATTAGGAATGATCACTCTATTGCTACCCTGGATACAAGAGGTTATTTTTTTACTTGCGTTTAGTGTTTGTAAATCTGACGGTTTGTGAAGCTAGAAATGACGAACACAGACGTACAAATGATAAATAAATATACTGAATCAAGAGGCCCTCTAGGTTCTAGGGTACACTTTTCATCGATTTATTTTTTAAATATAGATTTGTCAGGCACGAGACAAATTTCATTTGACATTTTGGTTTTTCACTAAAAAAAAAAACTTTTGTGAGACTATAGTTGGTCCAAACGGATATAAATTCTATCTAAATAAAAAAATGAACTGACAATTTCCTTTTTTTCAAATATGGTATTTCTTACCTCTCACTTCCACAGTAAACACGACGCAAAAAAACGAGAAGATATCCACTGTAAACATACCGCAAACCGCTGTTTTTTTTTCTTCCACTGAAAAAGATACCAACGTAACGACTTTGAGCCGGAGTTGAATGGAACATGAAGTGCATAAATATTTCATACAATAGTCTGTCACTCAAAGAAAGCAGGTTTGAGTATAGTTCACCGCCATTGATTGCAAAATAAAACCATTAATTATTCAAAGCAAAGTTTATTATCGACGACAGTTGTACAATTTGATAAAGACACCATCAGTTGGGCTTTGCTTGTAAACCGCACTTGTCTTTTCTCACACCTATTCGATAAATGCTTGATTGATCAGTCTGCGTATGTTGCTTATGTCGCTAGTGTGAACCAAGAGCCTCGATCAGTTTGTTAAAACTATTCACAAATTCAATAGATTCGATCCACGGGAAATATAACTGCTAAACAATTATAATACGAAACTAATACGAGTTTACTCTGAGTCGAGACTATTCTAGCTACGTGTGCAAATGAGCATTTTGTCTCAATAGCACAGCGGTGCTCGTGAAAATGGAACTGTATTAAATACTTTGAATTGAGATGTATATACTTTGAATTTTTTTTAGTTTCGTTTTTATTAGCAACCATATTTTGCTTGATAACTAATTTGATTGTTATTTGACGCTATTCCTTATTCTCAGTCTCTTCGTTTACGCCGTCTTTGTAGTGATGATGTTGATTAATATTTTCTAACCAGTGTGAGCTCATGCGCACTTTTTGTATTCAATGTAATTATCCTGATGAAGTTGTTTGTCGTGCTCTCACTAAAGGTTCTAATATCAGCCGTGTATCCGCCCTCAATCCTAACGTACGCGCCACTAACAATCGTACTCCTTTCGCTCTAACTTACTATCAACTCAAAAACAATGTTCAGCCCCGTATTAATCATAATTTTAATTTGCTTACTTCTGACCCTGATACATCTAACATTTTCAATGAACGTCCACTCTTCTCCTTCAAGCGTGATCGTAACATTCGTAATTTTCTTGTCAAGGGCGTTTGCCTAACGACAAAGATCCTGGCACTTTCCGGTAGGTGTTGTAATATATGTCCCCATATTGTCTCACGTACATCTGTTATTGGCCCTAAATCTTTGCATCGCATTAGTGACCATTTTACTTGTGTTACGCATGTTATTTTTTGTATTCAATTTACTTTATGTAACCAGCTTTGTGTCGGTGAAACTGGTAGACGTCTTGGTGATCGTATCCGCGATCACGTTTGTGATATAGGCACGAACGGTTAACACTAAGCTAGTCTCCCGCCATTTTGATTATGTTAATCATAACATTAATCACATGACAGCTGTTGGTTTATGTCGTATTACTGGAACTAACAATAACCGAAATCTAAAGAAATGCGACTAATTTATTCCTTAGGTACACAGCAACCTTTTGGCATGAATGAACGATTCGCTTTCAATTTTTCCATGGATTGTTCTTCAACTCCTCCTACATTTTCTATCGTCTTTTGATTGGTTCACCACTTTTCCCGCTTCTTATTTAAACTCAGTGTCTGTCTTAGTCTTACTCTTTTACTCCGACGAAGGGCTAACGCTCGAAACGTCAGTTAAGTTAAGTCAACATTTTTACGGTGTTACAAATTTCATTATATTAGCAATGATTCTTATTTGATTTCGTAACAAAAATATGACAAAGTCAGTATGATTTATATTTTTTGTTAAAACACCTTCTCCGTATTCGATTGGGTGATCGTAAAACAATGCTTTCAAGTCGAGGTTAGCTTTGATAAAAAAAAGGAATCAAGTTCAGTATCAACTTGGAAACTTTGTCTTCTGATCAACTTGGAACTTTTGTCTTCTGATCATCCAAGTCTATTTAATTTATTATATGATATTATAGAACCTCCTTAAAAGAGATCAATTGAAAAAGAACGTAAATAAATCTGAAGAAAATTTGTAGTTGCTCGGAGTCGAGAGACAGAGAATGAGATTTAGATTCAAGTGCGTATTTGCAAGTATTTGATGTCTTTGAGAACGCGGGGATAGATTTCCATTTTTGGTTTCCATTCTTTTGGTAAAGAACACAAAAACAATCATGTAAATATGTTATCAACTGCACATTACCACTGCACATACCATTTAATACCATCAATCTCCATAACTTGTGTATTCTCTTTGTCGAAGTATTGTGGTTGGAGCCTTTTTTAGGGTTAAACAAATTTCCTGCGTGTACCTTTTAGGGAGCTTTTATGGTAGGAACGATAAACTATAAATTTAACCATATGATAACCTATGAATGATGTACATGAACAAGTTAAGCTGTTTTTCAATTTGTTTTTGTAAGTTTTCGGAAGCCAAAATTGACGTGTGGATGTCATTAAGCAAGTCCGCGCTCGATATCTAGCGGAAAATTCAAAACTTTCAAACCCAACCTTCAGTTGGTCAGTTTTTATATTTTTCTTACAAATTGTCGACGATTTTTGAAAGAAATGCTACTTAAAGTGCTTTTTTAAATTACTGACAAGCATTAGTGACTAAAATGACTCAGGTGAAAGCCAATCAAAAGCAATGTACTTTGTTGTAATTTGCACTGTATGGACTGTAATTTGCATTGTTAATTACACTTGGACTCCACTATGTTACAATTGAACTGCACTATTTAAAAAATTGCACATGGATTTTTCGTTGTCTGTACTCTTATTGACACACTCTTGACGTCATAAAATGTCCAAAACTCAAGTGTAACCTCGAGCGTATCGAGGGGTTTCACTGCAAAGTTTTGAACATTTTATGACGTCAAGAGTGTGTCAATAAGACAGACAACGAAAAATCCTTGTGCAATTAAGAGATAGTTCATAGATAGCGTTCGTATATCCAGTTCTACATGCACGCAGGAGGTTGCTAAGCACGAAAAATAGCGTAATGAGTGGCACGACGCGAAAAGGAGTGCCACTCTAGCTATTTTGAGTGCTTAAACAACCTCCCAAGTGCATGTAGAACTGGATATACGCATAGCTATCTATGAACTATCTCTTTTATAACATAGACAACGTATTTCTACACACAAAGGTTTTTATATTTCAAATAAAGTATGTTCAAATTATGACAAATTCTCCTAAAGTTACGCACGCTTGGCGTTTTACAAACTCGGTAAGTTTGACAAATTTTTCAATTCTGTTCACAATGAACAGCGAGTGCTGAGTCATTTTACATCAAAATAATGAAAGGAAAATGCCCAAATTAACTTAAACATATTGATCTAAAAGTCCAGTCTCTAAAACAAACTCGACATTGTCAAAAGTGTGTATAAAGTTTTCAAACGAAAACTGAGTTATTTACTAGCCGAGGATAAAGACAAATACAAACTTTTCAAAGGAGCAGTTGTTGAACAAGGAAGCAATGTCGATATGTTGTGGAGCTCTTCCTTGGACTTCATGAAAGTGCCATTTATTCTTTGGAGCTCCCGTTGCTACTGGAGGAAGTTGAGGGGAAGGCTGACTGTCAATAACACCTGAAGACGAACTTTGCTCGAGGCGTCTTGAAAGGATTTTGCTGCAATGATAAAGCTGTGCAGTCGATGGACAAGTGTTGTAATGGCTTAAACTTTGTACACATCCTTGGCCAGAGATGGCCATTATGTCTCTGTTGGCGACTCCAGCATCAGGGAATGGTTAGTGTAAACACGAGACAACTCGGCAGCATTGCTAATTTCCTTCATCATGCTGTCTAATTTATTTACTCCGAGTGGACGTTTTTCAAACCAAACTTCATGCAAAGGCTGCCAGTTTTTCTTTGGATATTGTCTAGTTTGTTTTTAAAGACTGGACTATTAGATTAATTTGTTTATGCCAATTTGGGAATTTTCCTTTCATTATCTTGATGCTTCATTAATATTTTAAACAGACTTTATTTGAAATATAAAAACCTTTGTGTGTAAAAATACGTTGTCTATATTATCAAAAAGATAGTTCATAGATGGTTTGTTACTGAACTTGATTGAGAGTCCAAAAGTTCATTTTGTAGGCAAAAATTAGGAAATTCATCCATTTTTACCAGGGTAAAACACGAAAGAAAAAAACATTGTTTTACGCGTTGACATGAAAATTGACGTGAACAAAAATCTATGGTATATCCAAATCTAGTTCATAGATGCTAGCCAATCACAGCGTGCGTTAGATACCATCTATGTTATAATTTATTTTTTACAACACAAATTAAAATAAATGTACAAAAAGTAAAATGTCAGTTAAATGACGAAAACTGACGAAATTGTCACGCACCGAACTCAATGGTTTCTTTCAAGCTACCGAAAATCACACAATTTACGAAAGGGATCTTTTTTCAGCCGGAAAAAAAGATATAAGCGTATTTTCATACAGAAATACAGTGTACTGTTTGTCTTTAAAGAGCTAAGTGAAGTTAAAAAAGTACAGGAACGTCAAACATGGCCGATTAGCTGGGTTCAGGTTTCACCCTTTCATAAAAATTGCATAAAAATGCATAAAAACTGATCGATCATATAGAAGATTACACAATAATTGATATCTCTATCCTTTGTAATATACATTCTACGCTTTTCAAATCAGCCCTGAAAGAATGGTGTTGTTCGTCCAAAATGTAATTTTGGGCACGTTTTTGTTCAAAAGACTACCGATTTGATTGAAAGTGAAAATTTGTCGAAAAGATGTCAGCATAGTCACATTTATTAACATTTCCAACTTACAGAAAAGTAATTTCCATTGATAGTTTATCCATAAACTTGTTTTTAAAATCCTTTTTCGATGAAAAACCTTTGTCGACGACAAACTTTCCCTCAATTCCGCACGAGTGTTGTGTGACATGATGGCGTAAGCACAGTGTGTCTGTCCTCTTATTGATCACGGTAAATCAGCCAATCAGCGCGAGAATTCACACAAATGTTGTAAAAGTTACACTTGAACTGCACTATGTTACAGTTCAAGTGTAACAGTGCAAATTACAATCTGTACAGTGCAAATTACAGCAAAGTACATTGCTTATGATTGGCTTTCTACCTGAATCATTATAGTCACAAATGCTTGACAGTAATTTAAAAAAAAAAACACACTTTAAGTGACATTTCTTTCAAAAATCGTCGAAAATGTTTTTTTTTAAATACCGAAAACTGACCAACTGAAGGTTTGGTTGGAAAATTTTGTTACACTTCAACTGCACTATGTTACACTTGAACTGCACTACCTTACACTTGAACTAAATTATGTTACACTTGAACTGCACTATGTTATACTTGAACTAAATTATGTTACACTTGAACTGCACTATGTTACACTTGAACTGCACTATGTTACATTTGGACTGCACTATGTTACACTTGAACTGCACTATGTTACACTTGAACTGCACTATGTTACACATGGACTGCACTATGCTACATTTGGACTGCACTATGTTACACATGGACTGCACTATGTTACACTTGAACTGCACTATGTTACACTTGCACTGCACTATGTTACACTTGGACTGCACTATGTTACACATGGACTGCACTATGTTACACTTGGACTGTACTATGTTACACTTGGACTGCACTATGTTACACTTGGACTGCACTATGTTACACTTGAATTGCACTATGTTACACTTGGACTGCACTATGTTACACTTGGACTGCACTATGTTACACTTGGACTGCACTATGTTACACTTGGACTGCACTATGTTACACATGGACTGCACTATGTTACACTTGGACTGCACTATGTTACACATGGACTGCACTATGTTACACTTGGACAGCACTATGTTACACATGGACTGCACTATGTTACACTTGGACTGCACTATGTTACACATGCACTGCACTATGTTACATTAGGACTGCATGTATATAACTAGTGTAAGAATCTGTCTGACATCTAAACCTCTAATGCACATTTTTCGATGTCATCTCTAGTCTAATATGACATTGCACATTGTAAACTCCAACTACCATTGATCTGATTTGAGAGAGACTTTAGTTTTTAAAAAAAGTTATTATATTATTGTTATTTCTAAACAGCAAAGATTTACCAAACTTTTATTGAATATACACGTCTATCTCTGATTTTTATTAATTTTTATTAAGCAATTGTAATGTGAATCAGTTGTATATAATTAATCAGCATATAATTATGAAGCATAAGCTGTATACGCAGACTCAGTTGGGCTTTGCTCAATAGACGCACTGTTTTTTTTCCTAACACCTAGTCGAGAAATGCTTTACTGAGTCTGCGGTGTTGCTTATGTCGTTAGTGTGAAGCAGGCTTATAATTAATTCTCGATCAGGTTTGTAAAACTATTCATACATTCCAAGAAAACACGGAAATATAATTGCTAAGCAATAATAAAACAAAAATTAATGCTAATTTACTCTGAATCGAGACTTTCGTAGCTGCGAGCTGCAAATGCACTTTTGTATGCAAATTGTCACATTTTAGGCACCATCCAAATGTATATGTTTAAATAAAACAGCTAAGTGTGTAGGAGAGTACCTAAACTGTTAAAGAAATATTGTCTTCCTTTTTATGGTTTTAGTTCTGCTGAATAAGCACGGTGTTTAAATCAATATTTATATTTACATCAATATCTTACTAAACCTAGCTTGGTCGGTCTGTACAGGAGAATCTTCACCTTGGTTGGAAAGTAGCGACCGAACGCATTGAGATCTATACCTGACCAGAGTCAAGATTCTCCTGACTATTACTTTCCTGACTATTTATTAGCTACTAAATACGATTCCCTGGACCAAATGACAGGATTGATCGGTACCCCTTATAGACCCTTTTAATAAGTATCGAAGTGTTGTATTTTCCGCGCTTGACGTCACATTTATTATTTTCAATTCCAATGATATATTATGACGTCAAGTGCGGAAAACACGACACTTCGGGACTTATTAAAAGGATCTATAGGGTGGAAAATCCCTGTGTCTACTATTAGGGTCCCTTTAAGGTTCTTGCTCAAAAGGCAAACACTTAACATGACTCTGCACCTGTAAGGGTAATGACATGGCTTTGTTTGTAAAAAAAAAGCTTAGTTGCCAATATGTTTTGCACTACGTTACTGTTATGACTTTAAATCAACAAATCGTGGGACAATGGAATGTATTGCATTGTGTTCTTTTGCTATTATATGACTTTTATATCACACTTTAACTAATACACTTTGTTTCACGGGTGAATGAAAACAGCTCTATTAACCTGTGAACCAAAGTGTTTTAGTTTAAGGTGGCCCGGTAGTATTGACTTTGCAGGATAAACATAATTTTGTAACGCATTATTTTGCATCTAAACTTTGTCCGATTTCTACGACATTTACACATATAGATCTCAAAACTTTGAAGTTTGAGCTAGTCATATTTTAAGTGCGATTTGTGGAAACTATAAAGAGAAATAATGTTTTTTTAAAAAGCACACGCTTTACTTAAATTGTCAATAAATCAAAACTTAGAAGATGAATTTATTTCTTTTTTTGAGAGAATATTATTTGGTTATATGGAAACATATTGTACCAGTTTTATTCAAATATTGACCTTCGAAGTTTTTTTACAAACGTTTTTAAATTTTTGCGCGCAAAATTAATATAAAAATTCCATTGCTCAAATCTCAAAAAGAATTAAAACATAGTTACAAATTTACCTGTAGAAAGAAAGACCAATACCTCTTGTAACTTCTAATCACAAAATAGCGACTTTGAAGCCAACATTGCTAGCTCTTATTTCTTGAAGAGCTTGTCGACATATTGTTGTTCACTGCGTAGTGAGCATTTCGAAAATATATCTACTCTATTTCTTCAATTGTTGACCTCGAGTTTTCTATATAGCGTAGATACATGCTTAAGAGTCATAACTGTGAAATGTGGTCTTCTGTGCTGTTCTAAAAATGACAAAATTAGCGGCCAACGTACAGCAACCACGTTGCGCGTTCATTATACCTCGTTTGACTTCCAAGGAAAACCCTTCGCGTTATGTTTATTTACATCAACTTCACAACCTCATAATCCGTGAACACCGGTTCTGCACGAGGAATGTCTTTTTATGCAAATACAGAGACAATTCAGGCGTAAACACTGCGTCTTTTTTCTATTTCTATTTGCATAAAAAGACATTCCTCGTGCAGAACCGGTGTTCACGGATTATGAGGTTGTGAAGTTGATGTAAATAAACATAACGCGAAGGGTTTTCCTTGGAAGTCAAACGAGGTATAATGAACGCGCAACGTGGTTGCTGTACGTTGGCCGCTAATTTTGTCATTTTTAGAACAGCACAGAAGACCACATTTCACAGTTATGACTCTTAAGCATGTATCTACGCTATATAGAAAACTCGAGGTCAACAATTGAAGAAATAGAGTAGATATATTTTCGAAATGCTCACTACGCAGTGAACAACAATATGTCGACAAGCTCTTCAAGAAATAAGAGCTAGCAATGTTGGCTTCAAAGTCGCTATTTTGTGATTAGAAGTTACAAGAGGTATTGGTCTTTCTTTCTACAGGTAAATTTGTAACTATGTTTTAATTCTTTTTGAGATTTGAGCAATGGAATTTTTATATTAATTTTGCGCGCAAAAATTTAAAAACGTTTGTAAAAAAACTTCGAAGGTCAATATTTGAATAAAACTGGTACAATATGTTTCCATATAACCAAATAATATTCTCTCAAAAAAAGAAATAAATTCATCTTCTAAGTTTTGATTTATTGACAATTTAAGTAAAGCGTGTGCTTTTAAAAAAAACATTATTTCTCTTTATAGTTTCCACAAATCGCACTTAAAATATGACTAGCTCAAACTTCAAAGTTTTGAGATCTATATGTGTAAATTTCGTAGAAATCGGACAAAGTTTAGATGCAAAATAATGCGTTACAAAATTATGTTTATCCTGCAAAGTCAATACTACCGGGCCACCTTAAATGTGATAGTCCAATAGGAACAAAAGAACACTATACGAAATTAATGTGTACTTACATGGATGTAGATATGTATACATATATATATATAATAATTATTATTATATAATTGAATTTATCTGCCTTCTAGTTCTCCTTTTTTTTTTCTTTTTCTTTTTTTTTTCTTCATTATTTTTTCTCTTCATTTCTTGTTTATTTGTAATTAGATGTTACAAATTATATTTGTAAACTTTAGTCCATAATATTCTTTCCAACAATTTTATTATATATATTGTATATCAGCTGCCTACCTAGTCTAGCCCTCACAGGTTATTGTAGGCAGCTTGTACCTAAATCTCTGTTAAATGTAATGTATTTTTGTAATTGTAAAATCAACTATGGTACTAAATAAACATATTGATTGAACATATTGATTGGATTAAGGCACTTAGACCAACATTTTTTTAATGTTATTATTTTCTAAACCTTCTACTGCTACAAAAAAACACTTAACATGAACAAGTGAGTTCAAATACACTAAATGTTTATAGTAATTTAAGGTATGTACACATTATCAAACAATTGAAGCTAATAAAAACACTTCAAAATTCCACGGGCTGTAGTCAAATTGTAAAGAATATATTACACGATATCGAGGCTGAGGTTATGGACGCGAACCGTGTAAAGATATATTGTGTTTCCATGGTAATGTACAAGGTTCGATTATCCACTAATGTTTCAAGGTTATATTGCTTGTACTAGCTATATTAAATCAGAACAATATTACAAACTGACTATTATGGTGATTAAAGTATTAATATTATAATTGTGGTATGCTATTCAAGGAGCTGTTACACTGTGCAATTCTCTCAGCAACTTTTAATTTTTGTAATGCCGTTGCAACACAAGCTGCTGAAGAACTGCACCGTGTAACAGTGACCGTCTCGCAATTGTTGCAGACAACGTTGCACAAAGTAGAGTTCAGTTAGCTTCAACTTAGCTTTCAACACCATTGCACGGTCAATCATGCCCTCAACAACTTGTGGTGCAATTCCAAAGCTTTTGAAGGACGCATGCGCACATTTTAAATTCGCTTCTTGAGTCCCCTAGAGCACCATGAATCGTCAAAAATCATTCCAAGTTACCGAGATCGCTTTGCAGTGTGTCACTTTACCTGGGTAACTTGCAACGCAACATTTTCGAGCATTGCAAGACAAGTTGCTGATTAAAGATTTTAGCAATGACCTAAGCTACCTTGAGTAACAGGCGTTGGATTGGTTTTCCTTAGTGTTTCACTAGTCAAATGAAATGTCGTTTTGGAGACCAAGTTATTGTCCAATGCAATCGGCAGCACATCCATATATCTCAATCCTTAATGCAATACCTTTATTCCATTTAGTTGGATAAACACGAACAAACCTGGCAAACAAACCTGGATTTAGAGCATTCTTAACAACACTAGTGGTATCTGTATTGCCTACAAACTCTTTCCCATTTTCGTAGTCTTGGAACGCTGCTCCGTCATCTTTGTGCTGAATGTTGTATGACTCCACATAGCAATGGTGTTCAGCTCCACCTGATTTCAATAAATAACCTTGTGTCGCAATAGCTGTAACTTTTGTTTTCTTCTCAAGATCTACTTCAAGCCACTGCTTATTATCGAAAACTAAAGGCATCCATGCCGCCTTTTGGTTATTTAGTCGAGCTTCCCGCGACCTACAATATACTGTTGGACAAGAGGCAAAAAATGTGGAGGCTGTTATTTGGTTGTCTTTGATCAATTTGTTTTCCATACCAAGAGCAGAGACACATTGATGATCTGGAAGATAATGATGGTTAGATAACAATCATGCACTAAATAAAACGTCAAATCTAAAATTCTCCTTTGTTCATGGGTGTGTTTGTCATTCTAAATCTTTGTAACTACCACGTAGGATAAATGTATTTTATTGTCACCAAGATTTCGGACTTAGCGTCTGTCTTCAGGGCATGAATGAGCTACTTTAATTACATGCGAGGATTCAAATTCAACCAGGCGACGGCGATGCATGGAAGGAGGCCCTACATATCAGCTCCAACAGAAATGCTTTAACAAATAGAGACAGTGGCCTTATGGTGCCTAATGTATATATACCTCTTTTAAGAAAAGTCTGAATTATTTTATTTTGTATTTAATTGTAACAATATTTATATTTACTTTCAGGGATCACACTATTTATTTATACACATTTTTATGATTATTGTTACAACTCACACTTTCATTTTAGTTCTGTAGCTCGCGCACATGTTCATGTATTCGTCTCACTCTATTCTTAGCACGCGCACAAATTGTCGTTTGTACATTTGAATCCTCGCATGTAAATAAAGTAGCTCATTTATGCCCTGAGGAAGGACGCGAAGTCCGAAAGCTTGATGACAATAAAATACATTTCTCGTACGTGGTAGTTACAAAGATTTATAATGATAAATAAAACGTTACAAATATAGTTTGTAAGTAATTTCAAAAGTGAAAATGTTGAATTTGCAACCAGGATTCATATTAAAATACAAATTGGTTTGACTCTGGCCTGATTTTGGTTTAGTTTATTTAGACAGTTCGATCTACACATTTCACCTTCATCGTTACAAACTGAGTGATATTTTAAAATGTATATATCGTGCGCAGATTTGAATATTGTTTAAGCGCGCGCTATTCTTGAATTTATAATTATTTTATATGTTTTAGGTATAGCAATATGATCATTTCCTGAATTTTCATCAAGGTCAGAGTGCCATTTCTCTAGAAATAATCTCTCATCTTTAGCAAAGTGACGAGTGGGATATTCACGTATTTCACTAGAAAACATTATATAACCTTTTTATCCCACATCATGTAAAAAAAAGAAACAGCAATGTCTCATGGGAATTAAGATGCAATTGAATACGGCCGAATATCCAACGGTTTTAAAGCATTCTGATTGGCTGTATTTTATATGATGTGGGATAAAAAAATAATATACAACAATAACAGGATGGCTGTTCTCGAAAATGTAGATAAAATTATTAAATAAACATTGACATGTTGCAGAAAACTGCCTCTTCTGAGCATGCTGCAGCGTTTTGATGCGTTCTTTATTTGGAAATAAGTGTTTCTTTTAACTTTTCTACCTGGTTTGCAGATGCACCGGTGTCCAGGAACTCTCACACTGGCCTTGCAACTGCTGTATTCGGGACAAGTCTTGAGTGCACAGTCATTCTATGAAATAAAAAAAAAACAGTGACAGTGACAGTGACAGTGACAGTGACAGTGACAGTGACAGTGACAGTGACAGTGACAGTGACAGTGACAGTGACAGTGACAGTAACAGTGACAGTGACAGTGACAGTGACAGTGACAGTGACAGTGACAGTGACAGTGACAATGACAGTGACAGTGACAGTGACAGTGACAGTGACAGTGACAGTGACAGTGACAGTGACAGTGACAGTGACAGTGACAGTGACGTCATTAACATAACTTTGCAGTTACTAACTTTTATGTAACTTGAACAAAAAACGCGCTTTGCTTAATCAGCATTTAAAAATGATAAAAATCATTTGCTTTCTCCGAGCGTGATTTTGGAATTGTTCGTTTTAACAGATAATCCTTTGCGCGCTTCGAAGCGAGATCACATGGTAGCAGTAGCAGTCAAAACGTTGCGATCCAAACTCTAGACATTCTTCATGAGACAAACGAATAACATTCTACTAAAATTTACCATTGTTCCGACGTAGATAAATCCATCTTTATAATAATATTTTGCAACAAATCGAGGCGTTCGCCTGTTCAAATGCGCTCATTGTTAGTTTGTTTATATCCAATCTTTTTGTCAGGTTTTTTTTTTCAAATTTATGCTAGTTATATCTAAATATGTTTTTTTAACTGAGCCTGCTTAATTGCAAACACAAAACTTGTAAGCATTAATCCCGAGCATATGTGCAATGCGGTGCACATTTACTAAACACTTCCATTTGGCGTTATAAGTTTGTCTTAATTAATAATTATAACGGACTAAGTGTCGAAACGTGTGAAATTTAACTTTAGAAATCACAAGCGATAAACAAAAAAAATTTTCGAAAATTAATTTCAGAATTTTTGGTATTTATTTATTTTTTTTTTTTTTCATCCGTAATTAGTTCGAGTTTGGCATCTAAACGTCTTGTAATTTCACTAGTTTTTATAACGTTTATTAATTGCTGAAGCACATGCCCATCCAAGCCAGGACATGAGGTTAATAATATCACGATATTTTATGATAAAGCTCGCTTAAAAAACAGTTCTTTGAATTAACGACGGTACCTGTAGAAAGCGTTCACAATTACGCCCGTCTTGTGCAAAAATTATATAACTGTTCTTATTATCAAATCTGTTTTTAAGCCTTAAGTTTCAAGAATATATTATTTTTCAACTTTTATAATTTATAGATCCGCCTCATTTGTTTTTTGATGTAAAGTTTTTAAATAATTTTAAATGGTTTTCGATGGATTATAAAAAAAAAAAAAATTAGAAAATAGAAAGCACCCTTTCCCAGTTACTCTAGCAATAACGCACTATTTGTTCCCAGGGTGACGCAAACAAATTGTGCGTGTTCGTTTCGCGTGCATGTTCACTAGATTGACTAGCTCCTTCTGAAGTATTTACTTAGATTGTTTTAATATTGTTTAACTAGCACTGTTACGTTTTGTTCTAATATAATTAGTAATTGTATTTCACGAATATGTTCTGCAACTTAATAAATTTAGTCATCCAAGAAGGTTTTATTTAAAGGGTGTTTCGATTCAGTTTTGGATCGTTTTGAAAGTATCACCACTTATTAACTCTTGTTGGATGTTCTTTATGTTGTAATTTACCAGGATTAAATGTTATTAGTCGGGCTACCCGCAGGGGGCCCGACTTTAGTTTTACCTTTTTGCCAATCTATCTATCGTCGTGTCGCGTTTGGGAAACCACAGGTAACCCAAACCCAGAAGTTGTGCTTCACCACACCGAAACCAAGATGGCCGACTTACGGCTAAAACACGTTTCATTCAAAATGGTTTAAAAAGCAGTTGAATCTCTCAATCAACACTTAAAGTCGTCGTAATTTAGCTTTTTATTGATCAAAGTATGTACATGGAGTATTAGTTTTCAAGTTCATCGTCGTTTTCGTGTCAAAAAATAGATTTGAAGAACTTCGATCGTATTTCGACATCTTCGATCCCGTGAGTTGAAAATCGTCTGATATAAGGACATGCATGGATATATAAGCTTCATATTTCGGTAAAAGTACAATTAATTATATATATATATCAAACATATCAAGAGTAATTTTCAAACGAACCATTTCAACTTCATAACACGTGTTTCTTGGTTTGCAAGTCAGTGTTTTTAAAACACTGAATAATATTCATTATTCAGTGTAGCAAGTAAAATTGTGTGAATCATTTGTTTTCTTGATTTAAGTTCGTTAAACTGTTTGAAGTTCATGTTTTTAAAGTCATGTATGTTCTCAGCAATGATCAGAAGTATACTTTGTATGCACCAGTCAATAATATTTATAGATATTAAATTATTGTATACTAACGTTTCATTGTATTATATTAAATATAAAATGAAAAAAATATTTAGGTGTTATTTATTCTTATACATTCTCTATTCACTAGCTACTTTTTGACGTAGCCCGACTTCACACTCTTGGAGTGTCTAGTTTAAGTTAAATTGGGTTGTCGCGCAATCTGCTCCTTTTCAATGTCCCTCTATATCTTTAAATTTGATTTACAATTCTAAATGTATTAGAATAATTTACACTAGAGAACTCGAAATTAAAAAAAAAGCAACATGAAAACGATCCAATTAGTAAAACATTATGAACGAGGCGATTGAAAATGTTTTGCATGGTAATTGATATTTACTGTGTATAATATTTTCAGTTTTCAAATATTTTTTCGATCATTTTGTATGTCTTAAATCATTCTCGATCTATTATATTATCTCTTTGCAGACAGATCGGAAACATATTCATTTTAACAGTCAATATAGCTAAGCTTTAGTTGAAGCGTTCAACATGTCTTACAAATCGGGTTTATTTAATTGAGTGGAATAACAGGTGAATCACCATGCAAGTATTAAGATTGTAAATCTGCCTTTTTGTTTATTGTTAGTTTTAACAGGTTGATCATCTTCGTGTACTTTATACATATTTAAGAA
Organism: Metridium senile; assembly: GCA_949775045.1. Lineage (NCBI taxonomy): Eukaryota > Metazoa > Cnidaria > Anthozoa > Actiniaria > Metridiidae > Metridium > Metridium senile. The sequence continues at coordinate 13,726,184 of OX459104.1, forward strand.
ATAATATATAAAACGACGACTTTTCGATGCTCCCACAACATCATTATCAAGTCAAAAAATAAATGCTAGAAAATATGAATATATATTAATAACGAAACAATCAAAGTTGATCAAACAAAAAAGTTTGCCCTTATTGAGCTGAGTCCGATTGTTTGTTTAAAATAGGTTTGAGATGCTTTATAAAAATCCTCTCATTAACAAGACATCTTCCTTTGCATCTTTTCAGCACTTTGAATTGGCTTTCTTTCTTTTTTTGACTTGATAATGATGTTCTGGGATCTTCGAAAAGTCCTCGATCTATATACTATTTCTTAAATATGTATAAAGTACTCTTTTTATCGCTGAATTTTATAATCAAATGTATAAATAAGAAAACTCTTATTTGATCATTTTCTCGAATAAACAGAACGGAAAACACATTTTAAATTAATATGTTCCTGTTTGTGTATCAAGCAAATTGAGCCAATACAAATACTAAATCAAGAAACTATCTACGTTCTAGGGTATTGCAATGGTCGATTTTTTTTTTTCAAATAAATTTTCATTTTCTAGGACTTCACAAGAAAACTTCATTGAATTTTTTGTTAATTTTTCAAAAAGATCAAAAAGACCAGTTTTCTAAAGGCTGATTTACACGATATGATTTTGACCTACGACTGTAGTATACGATTTGCCTACAAATTGTAGTAGGTACCATTCACACGCGCACGACTAGTCGTATACGATTCGTATACGCCATTGCTAAAATCGTGAGTGATTGGACGAAATACTAGATCTAGTTCTAATATGGGACAAATCACGTCATTTTCCTATGACAAGTCGTAGGGTTTTGATCCTTGGTTCAAAATCCTACTACAAGTTGTAGGTCGCGTGCTACAGTCGTATGTAAGTCGTAGGTGCATTTAAACGGCACGACTTGGAGCTCATTTGAGTCGTATACTACAAGTCGTACACGACAATCGTGCCGTGTAAATCGGCCTTAAGTGCGACACTAAATGGTCTTAACATATTTAAATTAAAACTAAACCTAAAATGTTCTTCTTTTTAAATATGATATTTCTTACCTCTCACTTCTACAGTAAACGCGACGCACAACAACGAGAAGATATCCACTGTAAACATACCGCAAAACGCTTGTTTTTTTCTTCTTACACTGAAAGAGGTACCAACGTTATGAGTTTGCGAGTTCAATTGAACATGAAGTGCCAAATATTTCAATTTTCAATATTTCATACAATAGTCTGTTAGTCAAAGAAAATAGGTATGAGAATAGTTCATCGCCATTGGTTGCAGCTAGAAAATTGTAAAATGACGCTGCAGTAAACAAATGTTTACTGAAAGATGTGAAAGCAGCCCGCGAACGTGGACCGTATCCTTAATTGTATCTGTTTAAATAAAACTATGTAAGTGATTAACTTATTTTGATATTTCTTGCACATTTTAGGTACTCCCCACACACGTAGCTGTTTTATTTAAACAGATACATAAAATGTGCCAAAAAGTATAGTACAAAATATATAGTACAGTTCCATTTGAAAGAGCACCGCTGTACTATTGAGACACAATTCGTATTTGCACAGCGCAGCTAGGATAGTCTCGATTCCGAATAAATGTGTAGTTTTATTATTATTAGTATTGATGGTAATTTTTATGGTTTTAAGTTCTGCTGAAAAAGCACGGTGTTTGACTCAATACTTACATCAACATCTACTTTATCTACTTTGGAACTCTCTACCTCCTTTAATTAGAGACATTTTAAGTCTAACTTCGAATTCGTCCAATCTCAAAACTCAAAATTTATTCTAGGTGGCGTGGTACTATTGAATTTGCAGGATAAACATAATTTTGTAATGCATTATTTTGCATCTAAACTTTGTCCGATTTATACGATTTACACATATAGATAGCAAAACTTTGAAATTTGAGCCAGTTATATTTTAAATGCGATTTGTGGAAACTATAAAGAGATTTTTTTTTTCGAGAGAATGTTATTTGGTTATATTGAAACATATTGTAGCAGTTTTACTCAAATATTGACCTTGGAAGTTTTTTCACAAACGTTTTTATATTTTTGCGCATAAAATTAATATAAAAATACCTCAATGCTCAAATCTCAATAAGAATTAAAACACAGTTACAAATTTACCTGTAGATAGTAAGACCAATACCTCTTGCTACCTCTGATTTCTTGAAGAGCTTGTCGACATATTGCTGTTCACTGCGTAGTGAGCATTTCGAAAATATATCTACTCTATTTAATTTGCTTATTAACCTATGCCATATCACAAAGATGAGCACGTTATTTTTAGATTTGCACGTCCAGCCAATTACTTCGCTTTAGCGTGACGGGCGAAGCAGCAATAAAGCACCGGTAACGGCCACGAAGTAAAGGCAATGATAACTCCCTTTTTTGTTAGAAAAATCGAAATACAGCTACTATGGGAGGCAGAAACTAAAGTAGAGTAACACTATAGGGATTAAAAAATTGGAGGACATCTTCACGTCACTGAAAGACCATATATATACTGGCCTGAATGTGTAGCCCGGCATATAGAGAATACTACATGGACGTGCGCGCGTACGGAATTTACGCACGAGTTGGCCGTATCAGAAGTCGAACGAGCGAGCAAGGGCGCTAGGACACTAACAATATGCTAATTTATGCTAGATATTTGTTAATTTATCCTAGTTTAGATAAATAAAGGTCTACTTAACTGAAAAGTATCCTGATTATGCTGATTTAGCATCCTAAAAGCCCTTTATTTCCGTAGCGTTCTTGTAGCTTGCTTTCAACGTTCGAACGATCGTTACACAGGTTTCAAATATACAAACGCTTCGCACGAGTACCGCTGTAATAGCTGAACGCCGTCACACGAAAAGATATGACTCACATATAAGAGATGTGTTCATTTTCTTTTGTCATTCATTTGTTTTTCAAAGAGTACATCTTGCACGAGACAGTAGGAACGATAAACGATAAACAAAATAATATGATAACTTATTAATGATATACATGAACAAGTTAAGCTCTTTTTCAATTTTTTTTTTGGAAGTTTTCGGAAGCCAAAATTGACGTGCAGATGTCATTAAGCAAGTCCGCGCTCGATATCTAGCCTAAAATTCAGAACTTTCCAACCCAACCTTTAGTAGTTGATCAGTTTTTGTATTTTTCTTACAAATTTTCGACGATTTTTGAAAGAAATGCCACTTTAAGTGTTTTTTAAATTATTGTCAAGCACTAGTATAGATTTAGGAATAAAGCCTATCATAAGCAATGTACTTTAATTTGTTGTCATTTGCACTGTACGGACTGTAATTTGCATTGTAACTACACTTGAATTGCACTATGTTACACTTGGACTGCACTGCTCTAAGCCAATCAAAATCGATTATTTGTTTCATGTATATAACTAGTGTAAGAATCTGTCTGACATCTAAACCTATCATGCACCGTTTTCGAAGTCAGCTCTATTCTAACATGACATTGCGCATTGTAAACTCCAACTACCATTGATCTGATTTGAGAGAGACTTTGGTTGAAAAAAAAAGGTTATTATATTATTGTTATTTCTAAACAGCAAGATTTACCAAACCTTTATTGAATATACACGTTTGTCTCTGACTTTTCTTAATTTTTTTTAAGCAATTACAATGTGAATCAGTAGTATATAATTTATCAGCATATAATTCAGCAGCATAAGCAGTATATGCAGACTCAGTTGGTCTTTGCTCAATAGACGCACGTTTCTCACACCTAGTCGAGAAATGCTTTACTGAGTCTGCGTATGTTGCTTATGCTTATATCGCTAGTGTGAAGCAGGCTTAATTCTCGATCAGGTTTGTAAAACTCTTAACACATTCCAAGAAACACAGAAATATAATTGCTAAGCAATAATAAAACAAAGTTAACGCTAAATTTCTCTGAATCGAGACTATCCTAGCTGCGAGCTGCAACTGAGACTTTTGTATGCAAATTGGCACATTTTAGGTACCATCCAAATGTATATGTTTAAATAAAACAGCTAAGTGTGTAGGAGAGTACCTAAACTGTTAAAGAAATATTGTCTTCCTTTTTATGGTTTTAGTTCTGCTGAATAAGCACGCTGTTTGAATCAATATTTATATTTACATCAATATCTTATTAAACCTAGCTTGGTCGGCCTGTACAGGAGAATCTTCACCATGGTTGGAAAGTAGCGACCGAACGCATTGAGATCTGTACCCGACCAGAGTAAAGATTCTCCTGACTATTAGTTTCCTGACTATTTATTAGCTACTAAATAAGATTCCTTGGACCAAATGGCAGGATTGATCGGTACCCCTTATAGACCCTTTTAATAAGTATCGAAGTGTTGTGTTTTCCGCGCTTGACGTCAAATTTATTCTTTTCAATTCCAATTATATATTATGACGTCAAGCGCAGAAAACACGACACTTCGGGACTTATTAAAAGGGTCTATAGGGTGGAAAATCCCTGTGCCTACTATTAGGGTCCCTTTAAGGTTCTTGCTCAAAAGGCAAACACGTAACATGACTCTGCACCTGTAAAGGCCTGGCTAAACTAGGATACATGTAGCGCGCTACACACACGCTACATTGTCGTCAGCGTGTCTCTACAGGCCTGGATAAACTAGGATACATGTAGCGCGCTACATTGTCGCGCGCTATATGTATCCTCAATATTTCTCAGTTTAGCCACCTCGAAAACATTGTAGCGCGCGACAAATTTGGCGAGCGACATGTGGCCTCGGTTGGCTAAACTGGGATACATCGCATTCGCATGTAGCGCGCGACACATTTTGTAGCCGGGACACAAGAAATGTTTTTGCTCTCTCCCAGAAACATTTTTTGTGTCCCGGCTACAAAATTTGTCGCGCGCTACAATGTTTTCGAGGTGGCTAAACTGAGAAACATTGAGGATACATGTAGCGCGCGCGCGACAATGTAGCGCGCTAAATGTATCCTAGTTTAGCCAGGCCTTAAGGGTCATTTTTACATGGCTTTGTTTGTAAAAAAAAGCTTAGCTGCCAATATGTTTTGCACTACGTTACTTTTATGACTTTAAATCAACAAATGGTTGGACAATGGAATGTATTGCATTGTGTTCTTTTGCTATTATATGACTTTTATATCACACTTTAACTAATACACTTTGTTTCACGGGTGAATGAGAACAGCTCTATTAACCTGTGAACCAAAGTATTTTAGTTTAAGTGTGATAGTCCAATAGGAAAAAAAAACACTATACGAAATTAAGGCACTTAGACCAACACTTTTTTTATGTTATTATTTTTTAAACCTTCTACTGCTACAAATACTCTAAACATGAACTAGTGAGTTCAAATACATTAAATGTTTATAGTAATTTAAGGTATGTACACATTATCAAACAATTGAAGCTAATTAAAACACTTCAAAATTCCACGGGCTGTAGTCAAATTGTAAAGAATATATTACACGATATCGAGGCTGAGGTTATGGACGCGAAACGTGTAAAGATATATTGTAATGTGTAAAGATATATTTGTAATGTACAAGGTTCTATTATTCACTAATGTTTCAAGGTTATATTGTTTGTACTAGCTCTTTTAAATCAGAACAATATTACAAACTGACTATTATGGTGATTAAAGTATTCACGATTAATATTATAATTATGGTATGCTATTCAAGGCGCTGTTACACTGTCCAATTCTCTCAGCAACTTTTAATTTTTGTAATGCCGTTGCAACACAAGCTGCTGAAGAATTGCACCGTATAACAGTGACCGTCTCGCAATTGTTGCAGACAGCGTTAATTCGTTGCACAAAGTAGAGTTCAGTTAGCTTCAACTTAGCTTTCAACACCATTGCACGGTAAATCATGCCTTCATCAACTTTTGGCGCAATTCTAAAGCTTTTGAAGGACGAATGCGCACATGCATTTTAAATTTGCTTCTTGAGTCCCCTAGAGCACCATGAATCGTCAAAAATCATTCCAAGTTACCTAGATCGCTTTGCAGTGTGTCACATTACCTGGGTAACTTGCAACGCAACATTTTCGAGCATTGCAAGACAAGTTGCTGATTAAAGATTTTAGCAATGACCTAAGCTACCTTGAGTAACAGGCGTTGGATTGGTTTTCCTTAGTGTTTCACTAGTCAAATGAAATGTCGTTTTGGAGACCAAGTTATTTTCCAATGCAATCGGCAGCGCATCCATATATCTCAATCCTTAATGCAATACCTTTATTCCATTTGGTTGGATAAACACGAACAAACCTGGCAACAATTGCTGGATTTAGAGCATTCTTAACAACATTAGTGGTATCTGTATTGCCTTCAAATTCTTTCCCATTCTCGTAGTCTTGGAACGCTGCTCCGTCATCTTTGTGCTGAATGTTGTATGACTCCACATAGCAATGGTATTTAGCTCCACCTAATATAAATAAATAACCTTGTGTCGCAATAGCTGTAAGTTTTGTTTTCTTCTCAAGATCTAATTCAAGCCACTGCTTATTGTCGTGATCTTTAGGCATCCATGCCGCATTTGGGTTATTTAGTCGAGCTTCCTGCGACATACAATATACATTTGCACAATCTTTGGAATATGAGGAGGCCGTTATTTGGTTGTCTTTGATAAATTTGTTTTCCATACCAAGAGCAGAGCCACATGGACGATCTGGAAGATAAAACTTGTTAAGATAACAATGCAACACTTAACTAAATCAAACGTTACCAATATAGTTGGTAAATAGTTGCAAAAGTCATTGGTTCGAATCCTGGTCAATATTACCACTTAAACATTTTAAAACTATTTGAATATGTCTACTTGGGCATACAGTACAAAGGAAACAAAGGAGTCGAACTAGTACAAAAGCTAAAACAAACTACTAAAAAATTACTTCCACCTGATGTGAAAGCCGTTTTTGCGTTTAAAGCTAATAAACTAGCATCACGCTTCAAGTTAAAAGATAGAACAAATTTTCGACATAAACACAACATTGTCTACAAACTAGAATGCCCACAAGAAGGTTGTCCTCACAGCAACATTGGGGAAACAGCTAGAAGAATAGAGGAACGCATAGCAGAACATAGTGGAAAAGACAAGAAATCATCTTTCACTAAACATAGCATTGAAACAGGACACGATACCATAAACATCAAACACTCGAGTATTCTTGCGTCTAACTTTAAACATTACAGGAAAAAAAATAAATAAATAAAAGAACAAAAGCCTAGCTTGAATGAACAAGGACAATCGATTCCCTTGAGCCTCTTAAACTAATTTAGATTCATATTCAGTTCACTTTAAATTTGCTGTAGATGGCCTTTGGATAAAGGCCGAAATATTCAAAGTAATAAAAAAAAATGACAAGCCTTTTCGCATTCCTATTCATTATTTTTAAACTAAAATTAACATTGCTTAGTTTAGTGCTTCAAAATCTCATCTACTATTTATGAGAAATTGACAACAAAAATCTTAACCATGACAATTTTTTGACGGAAAACAAGGATTTTTGCTATTTTACTTAAACATTAGCCAACATTTTTGATACCTTCCCGATGTATGTATGCAAATCGTGGCTTATCAGCTCTAAAACCACACTCCTGCTCGTTCATTAAACATTACATAGATTACATAAATAAATATTTTCCGCGAATAATCTCGTACCCAGATATCGTGCGGTTTACTTTTACATAAATGGCAGACGAAGAATGATGTAAACACAATGACAGAATAAATATTTCAGAAGTCGCACGTTACATTTAATTTCGAAAGAATACAATCTAATATCTAAGTCGTAAATGTACCAGAAATCTCCAAAGTAACACTGATTTTTCGAAGGGCATTTACGAAGACTCACAATGGCATGGCATTTCTATATTCATTTTCGAAATTTCCATACAAGAGGACGCCACTTCGACACTGTATCGTTAGATACGTATACATCAAGAACTGAGAGGTAATATGTTAAAAGAGAACACAGCCTACCTAGCTATGATTGTATTTCTTTTATTTTTCGAAGTTATATATTTTCCTAGCGCTCCCAATACAATCCCTTTTATCGATAGTGGAAAGTACGAATTTTACCTTGTTCTTTGTAATTTCTCAAAGTTAATTAGCATGAAATATATATGACAGGCGTTTGGCTGATAATATGCAAATGCCCAAAATCATAGACAACAGTTACAGGATGGTTTATTAGGAAAATACAGATAAAAACATTAAATACAAGTTGACAAATTGCAAATACTTGCTTTTTCTGAGCACGCGTTTTGACGCCTTCTCTTTTTGGAAATAAATGTTAACCTAGCCTCCTCCGCAGGCAACTTTTTTTTACTTTTGGGTTTCCTTTTTTGAGAAGCGAACCGAAGAGAGACTGGGACTCTCTTCCGCTCCTCCCTCACCCTCGGCCCCAATCTTCCTTCTCTCGGAAATACCACAGGAAACCCACAGGAATCCCAAAGGAGAAAAAGGAGTAGCCTGCGGAGGAGGCTAAATTTAACCTTGTTTTTTTGTAAGTTAATTAGCATGACATATGACAGGCGTATGCAAATAACCAAATCATAGACAGTTACAGGATGGTTTATCAGGAAAATGCAGATAAACATTAAAATAAACATTGACAAATTGCAAATAATTGCTTTTTATAAGCACGCGTTTTGACGCCTTCTCTTTTTTGGAAATAAATTATTCCTGGAATCTACCTGGTTCGCAGATGCACTTGTGTCCAGGAACTCTCACGCTAGACTGGCATCTGCTGCTGTTGGGACAAGGCTTGGATGTACAATCATTCTATGAAATAGAATATGTGTTATATAGTGGATATATATTTATTTAGTGACAGTGACAGTGACAGCGACAAAACTATAAAAACAAAACGCGAATGCCTAAATGCAAGCAAAATCGTTGCTTTCTTCAGGCTCCATTTTTGAACTTTCCGTTTTGACAAACGATCATTTGCAAGCTTTGAAGCAAGATAACCTGGCAGCAGTAGCAGTCGAAACGTCACTGTCCAAACCCTCGACATTCGTCATGAGACAAACGAATAACATTCTACTAAAACTTACCGTTGTTCCGACGTAGATAAATCCATCTTTCTCAACAAGGTCGTCGGGATGCTGTATATCATCTGAATCATTGATATCACATGCACCGGTGGTTGTATGGTAGTTGTATGACATACAATTGTCACCAAGGTAACACTTGATACGACACACAGTCTCGCTGTCAGATGTCATGCTTTGTACAGTATGGTTAACGAGATAGAAGCCTGTTTTCTGGAGCAGGAATTCTGGGCTTGGTAGGTCACATTGGCCTGAATATACAGAAAACACATTATAAACAATATTATGTACTCCTGCTTTTTTATAGGTTTTAAAAATACTTCAGTCTCACGTCTTTTAGCACCATATTTTATTTAAATATTTTTTTTATTCCTAGGTACCCAAGGCTATTTACTCTAAAAATGTCCCATGCGTTCTTAGCAACAATGACATCATATAATATATATAAATGGCGTATAGTTTCTACTTGATTTAGCGTTTGTAAATCTGACGATTTGGGAAACAACTAAAAATGACGAGCACAGACGTACAGATGATAAATATAAGTACTGGATGAACAAACCCTCTAAGTTCTTGGCTATTTTGATTAAATTTTTGACTAATATTTATCGAAAAAGACGAGACGGAATTACTTCGGACAACATAGTAAAAAAATAAGAAGAAAAAGTTAGAAAACATTATAATATTCAATTAGATAATGGAAGTATAATGATAAAGAGCAAAACAAAGTAGTAGTGTAGACGGTTTTCCTATGCATATGACTGTGAAACGGACGTGCAGTGCCGTGACTGCGTCACTGCCGGGGTTTCTATAAAAACGTTCGAATTTTCTGCCGTGTCCGTGCCGTGCGGTGACCGTGCCTTTTTCACAGTCATACGAAAACCGCTCTATGTGTTTAATGTACGTGTTTTTCTATTGCTATTTTGAGGGTCGCGATAAAAAGCTGAAACTGAAACGACTGAAACGGCAGAAACGGCTGAAAGCTGAAACAGCTGAAACAGCTGAAACAGATGAAACAGATGAAACAGCTGAAATAACCCAAATGTTTTACATTTTTTTCAAAAATATCATAAACACGAAGTTGTTTGCCAATTTCCGGCTTCCTATATGATCGTTTTAAAAATTATATAATTCAGTTATTCAGCTCTCTTCACCGACATGATTTATACTATAAATCACACAAATATCGACTATCGACTATCGTTATCAAATGTTAATGTTATTTAGGTGAAATGGTTGTATATGTTGAGGTTGCTGTATGGCGTGAAAGCATCTACAGCTCATTTAGATTATAGTTAGCCTTCACATACAAAAGGTTTTACTCGTATAATTATTCGCTAACTTTAAAATGATTTTGATTTTGTTTGATTATAGTTCTCCCTATTTTATCGCCATATGCGACATCCAAATAGCTAAAAACGCAGAATAAGTACAAAAGCTATCTTTTTTTAATCATATATACGCAAGTAATCTTGTACAAATTTTTGAAGAAAACAGCGAGCGGAGTTTTCTTTCATGTAACAACTGATGAAGGTCACTATATTTCACTAATAGTGTACAATTTTTCAAACTAAGTATTATTTCAATCCCCATTTACATTGGAAACGAAAGGAATTGAACGAAATATAAGAGTGTGAAACAGTCTCTAAACAAGAAAGGAAGAGATGTAAGCATTTCAATAAAGATCTGAAATGAGCGTGACGTTGACCTTTCATGTCAAACTCGCGCGTAAGTTATAAACAGCGATGTGGCAGCTCTGAAAAGCAATCATAATTTTTAACGGATGGACAATTTGTGGATATACAGCATATGAAAAGCATGATACTCGGGGACATGTTTGTATACTATTTATATACTGCTTATTATATGCAAGTTATTTATATTTGCTTATTTACATGCAAATTTATATACTGCTTGTTTTATAATTATACTAATTATTTAAAAAATGTAAAAAATGTGCAGTATTTCAGCTCTTTTAGCTCTTTCAGCCGTTTCAGTCGTTTCAGTTTCAGCTTTTTATCGCGACCCCTATTTTCCCACGTGTTTAACAAATGAAGAGTACTTGGAATGGAAAAAAGAAAGAGAGTCCAAAACACGTCATGGAGATGAAAATGAACACCGAAGAGCCTTCTGTCCTAAAGCCTATGCGACTGGCGACAAGAATTGTCCTGCCACTCTTGCTACAAAGAGTTCGTCTCGAGACGCCCGGAGAGCTCAAAAACGCCCGAAAGTCCCTTTTTATCGTCATCAATCAACGAAGAAGACCAAAAGAGAAGCTTTGGTTTTTGAATAGACCAATGAGCAAAAGTTCCATCGGCAACCTTATTTATCCACAAAGAGTTTAATTAATCTCGAGCAAAGAGGGAAAATTACCAACCACTCGGTGCGTAAGACCTGCATCAAAACTCTCCTCGACTCGGGAATTTCACAGAACACCGTGGCCCAGTTGAGTGGACACAAAAGCCTGAGAAGCCTCGATAGTTACGTTGTAGCTTCACACACTCAGCAGCGTGAGATGTCAAAAGTCCTCAGCGGCCGGACACAACAGCAATAACACCTGCAGTTCAACCTTCACGAAGCCATCTTTATCTCTAAAAGTTGAGCCGCTTTCAGCTGCAATGTCGACCAGAACGCCAGGTCTTTATTCTCTGGGGCAAATATTGACGTTCTCAACATCCAAAACTTTAGCATTCCGACTGGAATCTTTTCTACTTTTCCAGCAAATTAAATAAAAGCGTGTACCGTAAAAGACGCCGCTGTATCATTGAGTCAGATGACGAAGATTGAACTGTTTTGAAAAACTTTTATGCACTCCTTTTTTCTTATTATTATACTTTACAAATTACATAGCCTCTTTGGAATGACTTTGGAACTTGAAATTGTATATATACTTACATTTCATGATGAGATATTACCACTGTAAATCTTTGACAACCATTAAAAATATATTTGCAAACTCGTTTTTTTGTAAGACGGTAACTTTATTGGCTTCCCTTCAATCATGTAAAAACTACGCATTTTGATTTGCATTTATTAAAAACGCTTTGAAATCAATTTTTTTTTATGTGGTCATATGATAAAATGTTTATTGACCGATTTAGGTCGTTACGAACGGGAAAATATTTGGCTCTCGGTCCTTGGCACCCGTACGTCAGGGCCTCGTGCCAAATATTTTCCCGTTCGGACCTCCCATTATTTTTCAACTTTTATAACTTATAAATCAGCCTCATTTGTTTTTGATGTAAAGTTTTTAAATAATGTTCAACTCTTTATGTGGTTTTCGATGGATTTCCCCAAAAAAATAGAAAGCATCCTTTCCCGGTTACGCTAGCAATAACCCACTTCGGGGTGACGCTAACAAATTGTGCATGTTCGCTTCCGGTCCGTGCATGTTCACTATGATTTCCTAGCTCCTTCTGAAGTATTTACTTAAATTGTTTTAATATTGTTTAACTTTCTAATATAATTAGTATTTTGTATTTCACGGATAGAGTACAAACACTAAAAGTAAATACCACTAATACTGCTAAATTATGCAAATTCTTTTGTTCTCTATTGTTTAAACAACACTATTTAGTGGTAAATAGTACAAAGTATTGCATACTTTTAGTGCTTGTACTCTACTTTACCTAACTTAACTTACTGCAACTTAGTAAATGTAGTCATCCAAGAAGTTTTTTTAAAAGGTGTTTCGATTCAGTTTTGGATCGCTTTGAAAGATCGTTTTGTTGGATGTTCTTTACAGTGTAAATTATTTGTAAATTGAGATTCGATAAAAAAAAAATGAAGAGGAATGGCCAATTTTAAAGAGTGCAAAATGACCGCCAACTCAATGTAAAATTTTAATGTAAATTTGTTGTATGAATGACGTCATGACAAGTAAAAAGGAGGTTTTTGAATTATTATTTTTTTTTTTTAACTTACTATTTTATGATATGTTGTAATTTACCTGGATTAAATGTTATTTAAGTTATATTGCATGGGTTGTCACGCAATTTGCTCCTTTTCAATATCCCTCTATAGAACGCGAAATTAAAAAAAACATTGAAAACGATCCAATTAGTAAAACATTATGAAGGAGGCGATTGAAAATGTTTTGCATGGTAATTGATATTTGCTGTATAATATTTTCAGTTTTCAACTATATGTTTTCGATCATTTTGTATGTCTTAGATCTTTCTCGATCTATTAGATTATCTCTTTGCAGACAGATTGAAAACATATTCATTTTAATAGTCAATATAGCTAAGTTTTAGTTGAAGCGTTCAACATGTCTTACAAATCGTGTTTTTTTAATTTAGTGAAATAACAGGTGAATCACCATGCAAGTATTAAGATTGTAAATCTGCTTTTTTTTTGTTTATTGTTAGTTTTAACAGGTAGATCATTTCTTCGAATAAAAAAACGGAAAACAAAAAATTAAACACATTTTTAAATAGGTTCCTGTTTGTGTATTATAATTATGACGCAAATATGGCAAATACAAATACTAGATCAAGAAACCTTCTACGTTCTAGGGTACCCTAATGGACGATCTATTTTCAAATACATTTTCGTTTTCTAGGCCTTCACGAAAAAACTTCATTGAAATTTTTGTTTTTCAAAAAGACCAGTTTTCTAAGTGCATATTTAAATGATATCCAAATTAAAACTAAACCTAAAATGTTTTTCTTTTTAAAAATGATATTTCTTACCTTTCACTTCCACAGTAAACATGACGCACAAGAACGACAAGATATCCACTGTAAACATACCGCAAATGCTTGTTTTTTTGGCTTACACTGAAAGAGGTACCAACGTATCGAGTTTGCGAGTTCAATTGAACATGAAGTGTATAAATATTTCATATTTCAATATTTCATACAATAGACTGTCAGTCAAAGAAAACAGGTATGAGTATAGTCCACCGCCGTTTGTTGCAGCTAGATAAAACCATTAATTATTCAAAGCGATTTTCAGGATAACGGTAATGTACGAGTCAAATCCAAAGGTGCCCATCCCCCCCCCGGGCAAACCCCCGGGCATTTGACTTTTTGAAAAAAAATTGGTCAAATTCCCCACCATCTGGGCAAACTGAACAGTCAAATGCCCCACTATTGAAACAACAGAATGGTCAAATGCCCGCCCCTCGAGCTCGAGTCAGTGATAAACTCAAATTTTACTTTAAGTAGAAAAGAAAATACTTAAACTTCCTTCTACTACATGACGTCTCATGAACATGGTAGACAAAACTTGTACAATCAAATATGAAGGGAAATTTCAAAAAACGTTGAAGAAGAGAATGGTTATTGGCAATTTTTGATTGGTGATTGCACGACCGAAAGATGGATCTCGATATAATTCACAAATCTATCTTAAAAACTGAAATAACTTGGATTTTCTTTGCACTTTTCGACTCTAAAACACAAAGACAAGCATTTATACTTCGTCAATTTAATTTTACTTGTGAAAGAACAGTACCCAGAGCTCCTTTGCAATCGCTGTTCGTCAATCGCCAATTCTTTCTGACGTTTTTTGAGATAGGTGTATAACAAGGAAAAACTATCTATCAATTCTTTGCTTTTCGTTTCCGTTCCCGTGTGACTTTTGCCTGATCATGGGCTACCTGTGGTTAGGACTCCAATGCTTTCTGGGTATTTTTAAAGATGGCCGACACTCGTCAAATGCCCGCCCGTTCAAGTAGCTAATCGGCGTCAAATTCCCCACTATACGGAACCCAAGTCTTGTCAAATGCCCGGGGTTTGCCCGGGGGGGGGGGGGGGGATGGGCACCTTTGGATTTGACTCGTACATAACTGCTGTATTATTTGAAACAAGGCCCCTTTGCATAAGGTAAAATCTGGTTCACACTAGCGACATAAGCATAAACAACATACGCAGACTCAGTTGCGCGTTGCTCATTAGCCGCACTTGACGTTTCTAAAACCTATTCGAGAAATGCTTGACGAGTTTGAGAGTTCAATGAAACATGAAATGTATTCAAGTTAATATTTCATAATATACAATTACAACACGACAGTCTGTCAGTCAAAGCAAGCAGGCATGAGTCACGGCATAAATGTAGTCCATGGCCATTGGTTTAAAGATAAAATCATTAATTTTTCAAAGCGATTTTTAGGATCGATATCGATGATCGCTATACTATTTGTTTGTTTTCTCACACCTATTCGAGAAATGCTTTACATTCATGCATTCCAAACAAAAAAGAAAAAAATATATATCCTAGCTGCGCTGTGAAAATACGACTTTTGTCTCAATAGCACAGCGGTGCTACTGTAAATGTAACTGTAATATATATATTTTAAATTGAGATGTTTTTTAAAACTTTTTGTAACATTTAATAATACGGTCCATGTTCGTGGGGTGTCATCAGTTAATAATTTTTTAGCGCATTATTTTACAAAAAAAGATATTATTTTCTGTTATACAAGCTTTAAAATGATATATAATTTGTCTATAACAATTGTAAAATGACGCGGTAAACAAAATAATGTTTAAATGAGAGATGTGACACACCCATTCAGTAGCATTAAGGCATGGCTCTTGGATGATTGAATTTAGACATATCTTAGTCAATTTAAAATGAATCTTCATGAAACTTGGCCAGTGAATGTCTTTTGCAAATTGAATAAATTTGAGACGCTTAGTTGACATGGAAACTGAGTCAAGTGACTGCAAGGTCGCCATCTTGGATCGTTAAATAAGCAGCTTGAGTACGTACTGAAACACCTTAAAAAGTCATGAAAACGTGTAAAAAATATTGATATTTATAACATCTATATATATCTAATTGGATATCTCGATAATTATTTTTAATCAATTTTTTTAATTTTTTTATGATTTGAAAAAAATAAGAAAAATTATAAAAAATAAAAAAATAATTACCAAAATGTCCAATAAGGTCTATATAGATGTTATAAATATCAATATTTATGCGCATTTTCACGGCTTTTAAAGGTGTACGTACTCATGCGGCTCTTTAAAATCCAAAATGGCGGCCACGTAGTCACGTGACTTTGTTTCTATGGCAACAGGCATGTTAAAATTACTTGCTTTGGTGAATTACTACTACTGGCTAAGTTGTAATGTGTTGATGTAACTGGAAGTCTAACAGATGTATGAATAAATAACTGATTTTCAAGTATTCCCACAAAAAGCCATGCCTTTTAAAATGGTTCTGAGCCGCGAACTTGGACCGTATCCTATAACACTCAGTGATTGATCTAAGTGATTAAATAATCTTGACATTTCTTGCACATTTTAGGTACTCCCCCACACACGTAGCTGTTTTATTTAAACAGATACATAAAATGTGCCAAAAACTATAAAGAACATCGCAATTCAAATGTATAATACAGTTCCATTTGAAAGACCACCGCTCTACTATTGAGACAAAATTCGTATTTGCACAGCGCAGCTAGGATAGTATCGATTCAGAATAAATGTGGTTTTATTATTATTATTAGTATTGATGGTAATTTTTATGGTTTTAAGTTCTGCTGAAAAAGCATGTTTTTTGACTCAATACTTATATCAACATAAATATCTTATTATATCAAGCTGGGTCGGTCGGTACAGGAGATTAGTCTTGACAAAGATTGGAAAGTACCGACCAAATGCAGTGAGATCTGTACCCGACCAAGGTCATGATCAAGATTCTCCTGTACAGACCGACTGAGCTCCGCGGATAATGGGATTATCACGACTAATTTTTATTTCAAACAACATGTTAATTAAGCAGGAATAAAAACATAAAAATGTATGTGAACAACTGCATGATTTTGATGCAATCATTTTCTTAGCTAAAAGCGAGTTAAAAATTAGATAAAAGATAATTTAATATACAGGAAAAAGAGAAGAAGAAGAAAGAAAAACAAGGGCTCGAAACCAGGACAGTCAGATGCTAATTTTATGCAGAACCTAAAAAAAGACCATACATCCAGACGAACAAAGCTGAATCGTCGTATGGATTTACATTATAGCACGCAATAAATTTTGGTCCCAAAAATACTATCGAGTGCTGGCCTGACATATAGTGTCGCAGTCAAAGAGGGAGGAAACGCTCGAATCCTAGGCCATGAATAAACGCAACTTACCGCTCGACCATCGTGTCTACAGATTGTTTCAGGGTTCGCAATAACCTAATGTATCGCGTGAATGGACTGTATATTGCTATGCAAGTTCAAGTGCGTCGCCTTGCAAATAATGTAGTGAAAAGTAGTACAATTTTAAAAGCTTTGAAACGAAAAAGTAAATCGGAATATAAATAAGTTAATAACTAAAAAAAAGTCGACTACCGGAAATGGAGTAAATCAACGATTAATAATTGTTATTCACACAACGTATTCATAGATAGATGAACACACGGATACCACGTATAGTAACAATGGATATTTATTATATATTTGAGATACTACGCGCGGTGTGATTGGTCGAGCGCTGTGCTTTATAGGTGAACGGAGCACAGTTGTGACGACATCATGACGAATCTCTGTCACGCACCGAACTCGATTTCCCTTTTAAGATTTGGCAAAATTAGAAAACAAAACACTAAAATGAGATGTTTTTAATCAGGAAATACTGAGAATCAGCCTATTGTTTATCTATTGTTTATATTTAGAAAGCAAAGTGAAGTTTGAAAAGGAAAGAACGTACAATACAACCAAAAAGTCTTTAAAAAATCACAAAATAGGACTCAAATTTAAAATGACACCAAACTTGAGGAGTTCAAAATTTCTACAAAATGCATAGCTTTTCAAACGATCCATAAATATTACATTCTCTAACCAAAACAACTTTGAGCATGTTTTTGCTGAATAAAATTAAGATTACTATCAGTTTCAGCAAACGGTTCGCTGGGACGATTGTTGGCGAAAATTTGTCAAAAGGACTGAAAAACGGCATAAATTTAAAACACATATGCTCCATGAGAACAAACTGGCATTTATTACAATTTTTTACTTACAGAAAAGTGATTTCCATTCATCGTTTATCCATAAAAACTTGTTTTTATCGGCCTTTTGCAGTCCCTTTTGCATAGATTAAATTTCATTCGCACAAGTGTAGCGTGGCGTGACAGTGTTATAGGAGACCGAAATAGGAAACCAAGACGGTAACCAATCAGCGCTCGAGAACTCACACGAATGTTAGTAGGGAGAATTTTGAAAAAGAATCAGTAACTTTATCGATAAAAAGCGTGAAATTAAAGTGATTTAAGTTTAAAAGAAATGAGCAAATATATAATAAAACAAATAGAACAGTCTTTTCCGTGCTCTGTTCAGTTATAAAGCACGATGAAAGTGAAGAGAGCTCTCGTCACTTTCATCGTGCTTTATAACTGAACAGAGCACGGAAAAGACTGTTCTATTTGTTAAATACAACGTAAAAATGGTTAAATAGATGCACAGATACAACGTAACAATCGATAGATAAATGCGCAGATACAACGTAACAATCGATAGATAAATGCGCAGATACAACGTAACAATCGATAGATAAATGCGCAGATACAACGTAACAATCGATAGATGAATGCACAGATACAACGTAACAATCGATAGATGAATGCACAGATACAACGTAACAATCGATAGATAAATGCGCAGATACAACGTAACAATCGATAGATGAATGCGCAGATACAACGTAACAATCGATAGATGAATGCACAGATACAACGTAACAATCGATAGATAAATGCGCAGATACAACGTAACAATCGATAGATAAATGCGCAGATACAACGTAACAATCGATAGATGAATGCGCAGATACAACGTAACAATCGATAGATGAATGCGCAGATACAACGTAACAATCGATAGATGAACGCGCAGATACAACGTAACAATCGATAAATGAATGCACAGATACAACGTAACAATCGATAGATGAACGCACAGATAAAACGTAACAATCGATAGATGAACGCACAGATACAACGTAACAATCGATAAATGAATGCACAGATACAACGTAACAATCGATGGATATTTATCCAGTGCTACGGTGATAGATGCTGCTTCTTCTGACGAATCTCTTGAACAAATAATGAGGTGCTAAGTTATTTAGACTTTTAAAAGGTAACAGAGTGTGTTTGTATTGTGAGCACTACTTGACAAGGAACCATCTCTGTTTGTGTAAAGCCGGTTGGTATGTAGTCGAATTTACGTCTTCCTTTAATTATCTTGACTGCGAAATTTTCACAAGTGGTACTTTCTTGATGTTTGTATCTGATGTACTAGACCTGACAATAGAGCCATAGTCAGCCTTACACTTAGTTTGATGTTCTGAACAGTTTATTTTTTTCTAATCTAGATTTCGTAAAACAAAGATAAAGAGGAAAAGCGAAAATTGAAAAATTGCTTGCCAATACAATGTACAATTTTAAGGTAAATTTATGGTCAAAATATTTTTCAAAACATATATTTTTAATCGATTGCGTATAAATGACGTCATACATGACAAGTGAAACAGAAGCTTTTTAAAAATATTTGCGTGTTTTTCTCAAAATATGAAATGTATTTTTATGAAATGATTTTTCCTAATCTTTAAGCATTGTTTTTATCATGTATTGTAATTAACCAGGATTAAACAGTTATTACATGGACTTCCGAAGGAAGACCATGTCTTAAAATGCTGCGTGGTCAATCTTAGGTCTCAAATGTGCCTTTTTGGGCTACCTGTGGTCCTATTGTGTTTCAGCCAATGAGAACCGATCAAAACTTTCAACTTGATGTTTCCATGTCGATGTCAAACTCAACCAATCCGAGTGCTTTCCTTTTTGAAATCTATTGTCATATTGTCAAATGTGTCGTGTGTAGCTAGGTCTATCTATTCACACACGGAGAAATAGAGGGAAAGTCTCCTTAAAGTTGTACTTGCGTTCAAAGATAATATGGACGAAATCAAGCATAGAACGCTGCTCTCACATACAAATGCACACGCCATTCTTGGTAGGCCCACACTAAGAGATGTTCAGCGAAATTTTCGGAACGAGCCTGTCCACGAATTTGTTAGCATTGATAGCATTGAAAGCATTGATAGCAAAGTTCTTACCAATCAGTTATCAGTTCTCACGAGAAAGCAAACAAACCAAATATGATTCTTAACTACAATACAACTTACAAAACTATAACCACTGACATGAAAACTGACTGTATGAATGATGAGTTTTTAATTTGTGGATTTAATACTCTATCTATAAGATAGGTAACCACTGTTGTCATTGTTCGGCGTAAGCGGAAATAATGAATATATATCCCAAAACTTAAAGTGACGTCATAAATTTACTAAGCTAGCACAATCGGTTAATGCGTTAAACTACAGTGTAAGGGTCGAGAGTTCGAATCCAACTGACATCACTATTTTGTTTCCCTTTTCCTTTTCTCACTTTTTTTCTTTTTTTTTTTCTTTTGATAAATTTTGATATTTATTGATTGGCTTCCAAGAGAGAATTTTTTTTTTTTAATGATTTATTACTGGAAATCAAACGGCTATATATCAGTGTCAGCGCGAGTCCCGCGTAGCCATAAAACAAAGCGAAGTATATCTCCAATATATTCTAAAATTACACTTCAATAAAGGACTTGCTTAAAATAGCTACTAAGTAAATGAAATGCACACCAGCTGGAAAGTTGTCATACTTCGATCTTTCAGTAGAGTGTGGAAGTTCGTCCTCGCTACTTCGTCCTCGCTTCAGTTTCAATCAAATGACCTTAAAAGTTTGAACACTTCAAGACACGAAATAATTATTTTCCAAATCCCTACACAATAAGAAACATCTCAACATACTCCACAACTTCCTACGACTGAATTTTCTAACCTTTGAAGAGATTGACACTCATTCTTTGTAAATATTTATCGACTGGATCATAGTCTTCAGCTAATATCAAGATTAGTCTGTCTGCCATTGGCGCCGGACGTCCATGTAAGCGGTCTTTGAGCGTCTAGTTTAGGTTATATTGCTACACGGGGTTGGCACGCAATTTTCAGTTTTTTCAATTTTCCCTTTGTTTGCTTTTTTACTAATTCTAAATGTATTAAAATTTATACTAATAAGTACGTCAACTAGGCTTAATCAGTTTCGAAAAGTTTTGAAAGCGATCCAATAAATAAAATATTATGAACGAACCGATTGAAAACGTTTTGCATGGTAATTGATATTTATGGTATAATATTTTCAGTTTTCAAACATTTTTTCGATCATTTTTTATGTTTTAGATCATTCTAGGTCTCAGTTAGAGTATCTGTTTGCAAATTCCTTGATCGAAAACATATTTTAAAATGTTTCGAAAAAGATCTAGATTTTGTCAATATAACTTATTTTTTTTAAAAACGTCTTTAAAATCAGGAACAACATAAGACCATCAACTAATCCTAATCAGTTTTTAAAAGTTTTGAAAACGATACAATGAAAAAAACATTGGAACCGTTGGAAAATGTTTTGCGTGTAATGGTTATGTACTGTATAATATTATAAGTTTTCGAACTTTTTTTTCGATCATTTTGTATGTCTTAGATCATTCGTGATCTGTACATGTTAGATAATCTCTTTGTAAATGCCTTGCTAGAAAACATTTTAATATTACTAGTCAATATCACTATTTTTTTCAATCCCTTTATAAAATCATGATTATTCAAGTCAGAAACTTTTAAGTGGGTTGACACCATACGTTTTGTTTTGTTCTATGCTCAAGAATATTAAATATATGGTTGATGTCTCCCGCGGTTATTTTAATCTTCTTACCTAAAATTTAGGAATAAAATATCAAGTCTCCCGATCCAATACTATCATGTAACTTTCATAACTTTCTTTACTCGAAACATAAAACTTTGTAACCCTGGAAGAGGTTATTTTTTAGTTGTTTTAGCGTTTGTAAATCTGACGGTTTGTGATGCAACTAGAAATGACGAATATAATACAGACGTAAAAATGATAAATACAAATACTAGATCAAGAAACCCTATTGGGTTTAGGGTGCAGTAATGGTCGATTTATTGTTAACTATAGATTTGTCTGGAACAGAGCATTTTGTAGCCCTTATTTCACGAAAAATATTTCATTTGAGATTTTCGTAACGTTTATCGACACAACAACTTTCTTAACACTTAAGTTGTCTAAATAGATGTATATCTTCAAAAACCTTTTAGCCTAATAATGCCTTGATAATGGTGTCAAAATGACTCCGAAACGACGAGTCTTTGCGTTAATCTTTACTTTAAATAATGTATAATATGTATATCTAAAAAACAAAAGTTGAACTTCAAATTGTCTTCTTTTCAAATATGTAAGAGTTACATACCGAGAATGGAGGCTATAAGCCATATATATCCCGCGGGCCGCAGGCCCAAGGGATATATAGGCTTATAGCCGAACATTCGAGGTATGTAACTAATTTATTTCACACTTGAGAAGGTTTTCTCACAAAACAAAAAAAAAACAATGATTTAATCCTATTCTAACAAAGGCACATGATTTGAGTTAAGAAATAAAAGAACGGCTTTTCAAATCTCTCTAATTAGTATCTACTGGGGAGTCGTATTTGATAAAATGAATGATATGAATAGAAAATGTGCAGGGAACCGGCTCAGTGCATTTTAAAATCAAAATCTTATTAATAGAACACAATTGAAGGAGGTTATGCTATCTTAGTATTCATTCCTTAATACAAAGACTAAAATAGTCAAACCACTGAAACTAAATAATCAATAAGGTTGAATGCTGTTAATGGTTTTTCTCACTAGAATACAACTGGCAGTTTTCCCGTGATTGAAGTTTATTGAAAGTTTTCATAACAAAATAATACACAATCTAAACCATTTGGCTGAGATCTGACTCGACATTTTTCAATGATAACTAAGGTTTTCTGAAAAGAAAACAATGTATGATTATCACTAATCGTATTCAAAAAAATAAAACCAATCCAAAAATATATCAATAATCTGTTCATAATTTAATGTTCATTGTCAATGAATTCCCATAAGGAAATATTAAACAATCACTTTCAATCCATTCAGAAGAACACTAACGAACTTGAATGCTAATGAACTTGATATGACATTAAACGAGTTTTTGTTGTTAACTTTCCATCGGATGACTATGTAGTATAATGGCTTAAAGCGCGGATACAGCAATGCAGAGGTTCTCGGTTCGAGTCCTGACATTGGTACTCAAAGACTTTTTTTCTCCAAAAATCGCTATCTAGTAAAAATTTCTAAGTCTAATGTTGCAATAAATAATAAATGCAAAGGTTATAACTAGATATAGACCCGGGTTTATATCTAGATATAACCCTTGAATTGGTATAATGAGGGGTTTATATCGGAGATACATCCCTATGAATAACAAAGAAAACCGTGTCAAGTGTGAAATAAAAGATATTTCTTACCTCTCACTTCCACAATAAAAATGACGCAAAAAAACGAGAAGATGTCCACTTTAAACATACCGCAAACCGCTTGTTATTTTTCTTACACTGAAAGAGGTACCAACGTAACGAGTTCAATTGAACATGAAGTGTATAAATATTTCATATTTCAATATTTCATACGATAGTCTGTCAGTCAAAGAAAACAGGTATGAATATAGTCCACCGCCGTTTGTTGCAGCTAGATAAAACCATTAATTATTCAAAGCGATTTTCAGGATAACGGTAACTGCTGTATTATTTGAAACAAGGCACCTTTGCATAAGGTAAAATCTGGTTGACACTAGCGACATAAGCATAAGCAACATACACAGACTCAGTTGGGCTTTGCTTATTAGCCGCACTTGTTTTTCCTCACATTAGAGAAATGCTTTACTTAGTTTGCATGTTGCTTATGCTTATGTCGCTAGTGTGAACCAAAAGCCTCCATCAGTTTTGTAAAACTATTCACACATTCCAAGAAACTGAAACTGAATAAAACTGATAAATAATAATTTAAACGAACTTAATGCTATAATTACTCTGAATTGAGATTATTGTAGCTACGTGTGCAAATACACATTTTGTCTCAATTTCTTGCCCATTTTAGGTACTCCCCCACACACGGAGCTGTTTTAGTTAAACAGATACATAAAATGTGCCAAAAAGTATAAAGAACATCGCAATTCAAAATATATAATACAGTTCCATTTGAAAGACAACCGCTGTACTATTGAGACAAAATCGTATTTGCACAGCGCAGCTAGGATAGTCTCGATTCAGAAAAAATGTGTAGTTTTATTATTATTAGTATTTAAAAGAGAAGAGCTGATGTTTTTAATAAGCTGCTTGGTTTTTTAATTCTATGAGATATCTTCGCAATTTTATATAAACTTTTTTTTGTGTGTATAGTCTGTTAAAACGATTTAATGGCAAATAAACTGTTATACTGTTATTTATGGTAATTTTTATTATGGTTTAAGTTCTGCTGAATAAGCACGGTGTTTGACTCAATACTTATATCCACATCAATATCTTATTATATCGATCTTGGTCGGTCTGTACAGGAGATTAATCTTGACAATGGTTGGAAAGTACCGACCAAACGCATTGAGAACTTTACCCGACCAAGGTCAAGATTCTCCTGTACAGACCGAGCGAGCTACGCGGATAATGGGATTATCACGACTAATTTCTATTTCAAACAATATGTTAATTAAGCAGAAATAAAAACATAAAAATGTATGTGAACAACTGCATGATTTTGATGCGATCAATTACTTTGCTTAGCAAAAAGCGAGTTAAAAAATAGATAAAAGATAATGTAATATACAGGAAAAAGAGAAGAAGAAAAAAAAACAAGGGCTCGAAACCAGGACAGTCAGATGCTAATTTTATGCTGAATCGTCGTATGGATTTACGTTATAGCATGCAATACATTTTGGTTCCAAAAATACTATCGAGTGCTGGCCTGACATAAAGTGTCGCAGTCAAAGAGGAAGGAAACGCTCGAATCCTAGGCCATGAATAAACGCACCTTACCGCTCGACCATCGTGTCTACAGATTGTTTCAGGGTTCGCAATAACCTAATGTATCGCGTGAATGGACTGTATATTGCTATGCAAGTTCAAGTGCGTCGCCTTGCAAATAATGTAGTGAAAAGTAGTACAATTTTAAAAGCTTTGAAACGAAAAAGTAAATCGGAATATAAATTAGTTAATACCTAAAAAAAGTCGACTACCGGAAATGGAGTAAATCAACGATTAATAATTGTTATTCACACAACGTAATCATAGATAGATGAACACACCGATACCACGTTTAGTAACAATGGATATATACAACGTAAAAATGGTTAGATAGATGCACAGATACATCGTAACAATGGATAGATGAATGCACAGATACAACGTAACAATCGATAGATGAATGCACAGATACAACGTTACAATCGATAGATGAAGGCACAGATACAGCGTTACAATGGATAGTTGAACGCACAGATACCACTTGCCAATCGATAGATGAACCCACATATACAGCGTAACAATGGATAGATGAATACACAGACACAACATAACAATCGGTAGATGAATGCACAGATACAACGTACCAATCGATAGATGAATACACAGACATAACATAACAATAGATAGATGAGCACACCGATACCACGTAACAATGGATAGATGAATGCACAGATACAACGTAACAATCGATAGATGAATACACATATATACAGCGTAACAATGGATAGATGAATACACAGACACAACATAACAATCGGTAGATGAACGCTAGAATACAACGTAAAAATCGGTAGATCAACACAAAGATACAACGTAACAATCGATAGAACAACACACCGATACCACGTAACAATAGATACGCCGGATACAACGTACCAATCAATAGATGAATACACAGACACAACATAACAATCGATAGATGAATGCACAGATACAACGTAACAATCGATAGATGAATACACAGATACAACGTAACAATCGATAGATCAACACACCGATACCACGTAACAATCGATACGCCGGATACAACGTACCAATCGATAGATGAATACACATATACAGCGTAACAATGGATAGATGAATACACAGACACAACATAACAATCGGTAGATGAATGCACAGATACCACGTAACAATTGATAGATGAATGCACAGATACCACGTAACAATCGATAGATTGAACGCACAGATACAACGTAACAATGGATAGTTGAGCGCACAGATACAACGTACCAATCGGTAGATGAAGGCACAGATACAGCGTAACAATGGATAGTTGAACGCACAGATACAACGTAACAACGGATAGTTGAGCGCACAGATACAACGTGCCAATCGATAGATGAATCCACATATACAGCGTAACAATGGATAGATGAATACACAGATACAACGTAACCATCGATAGATCAACACACCGATACCACGTAACAATAGATACGCCGGATACAACGTACCAATCGATAGATGAATACACCGATACCATGCACTTAACAATAGATACGGATACAACGTATCAATCGATCGATAGATGAATACACAGACACAACATAACTGACAATCCATTGATGAATGCACAGATACAACGTAACAATCGATAGATGAATACACAGATACAACGTAACAATCGGTAGATGAACACACAGATACAACGTAACAATGGATAGATGAACGCACAGGTACAACGTAACAATGGATAGACGAACACACAGATACAGAGTACCAATCGATAGATGAACCCACATATACAGCGTAACAATTGATAGTTGAATGCACAGATGCATCGTTCCAATCGATAGATGGAAGCACACATACCACGTAACAATGGATAGACGAACGCACAGACTACAATGTACCAATCGATAGATGAACCCACATATACAGCGTAACAATCGGTAGATGAATGCACAGATACAACGTAACAATCGATAGATGAACACACCGATACCACGTAACAATGGATACTGATACAACGTACCATGGCCAATAGGTAGATGACTTCACAGATACAGCGTAACAATCGATAGATGAACGCACAGATACAACGTAACAATCGAATCGATTTATATTTGAATGCACAGATGCATCGTAACAATCGATAGATGAATGCACAGATACAACGTAACAATGAATAGTTGAATGCACAGATGCATCGTAACAATCGATAGATGAAAGCACAGATACCACGTAACAATGGATAGATGAATACGCAGATACAGCGTAACAATGGATAGATGAATACACAGACACCACGTAACAATTGATAGATTAACACACAGATACAACGTAACAATCGATAGATCAATGCACATAGATGAACGCAAAGATATAATTAACAAGCGATAGTTAATCAAACAGATACTGATTTCAACAGTATATCTATATGTTAGTTTGATTGCTTGTTCTAAGCCTTAGTCATAACAATGACTGATGCAAATACCCCCTCCCCACCCCCACCCCCTTTTAAAAAAAAGGAAATCAAATTGTTTTAATTAGTGCTCTTTAGTCACTATGATTCAACCACAAACTTCAAATACAAAAGGGAATAATATACCTCGTTGCAATAAAAACTCTTATAAGTAGAACTATTAGGAACGATGATGTAATTGTTCCTATCACAATATTTTCATAACAAATGATAACAAATGAATACAAAAAGTTAAAAATAAACATAATGGTTATTACACAATAGTGTCGATTTGAGTGGTGATTTTATCCCAGCTTCCAACTTCCAAAATATGGAACGAATAGAAAACTGTTTGCCCTAAATGTCAATCGGCACATAGCATGATATCACCACAAACATGTTGCTATGAATGTGAATTATTGCACATGAGCATGAGCTAAACATTTATATATATATATATATATATTCCGCTATCTTATATTTGTATTTTTTAATAGGTAAACTTTGTTTCTTAAGGGTCACACTTTATTTGGAGCCAAGCTCCGTTGTGAGCCATACCATGCCTTTTCCTATTTGTTTATCTTTCGCCTTTGAATAGCATGGTAAAAGCTGTATAAATAAAAAAATAAAAATAAAAATGGGAGCCCAATATTGATACTGTTATTTTTACAATTTTACAATCAAGTGCACTATATTTCGAGAATGTTCGACGTTTCCGGCATGCAACAAAGCAATTCCTTAAATTTTAATAACTTCACCGGTTGATGTTTTATCTTGGTAATTAAGAGTTCAATTCCGCTTAACATTCCCTTATAGGCGAAACGTCTTTGACAACATTTTGATTAAATAATTTTTGCTAACATGTACAATAATTAAGCTACCTATTACAGTTAAAAATAGCTTAAAATAGATTCAACTTTATCAACTCTTCGCAAACACTATTTTTGTTAACGAATATTATAAGTAACAACAAAGTTGTTGCTATAGTTATTATTTTGTTTGTAGTTTTTCAACATTTTTTATATAGATATATTTTTTTGTTAAAATTCAATTCATTTCAAACCTTATAATTTGATCTTCCTTTGAAAACCGTTTCACAAAGAACATATTTTGCTTCTAGCTTTTCGAAGTTAGTTTAGAACTGTGAGTGCCGGCCATGGCTTGTATTTGCAAATGATTTTCCATCGTTTGGTACTTTTAATTAAAAACAGTAATTCTGACTTTACTCTGATATTTAAAACCTGAAGAAGAATATAAAAGGGTTCAATGATTTAAAACAGAAAATATTTTCAGTTGAATCAATTATTGTAGTAACGGGTAGTTTCTTTGTTTCCAATACCATCTGTCTTTAATATAGTATTTAAATTTATGCAAAACGATGATCTCAAAACATTTTTTCATACTAAAAACAGAATAGTTAGAATAAATTTAACCCCAATAATATTAATCAAAAATTCAATCTAGAATTTTTACTGTAACTAGTGTAAATTCAAAGCAATTCTTCAAATATATTGTTATTGGAGTTTGAAACAAGAAGTTGTTGAATCGCTGAGTTCAAAATTGATGATGACTTCACAAAAGAACTCCCATTGCTATACTTCAAACTCTCTAAATATTACTTAATTTGGATTTTTGAGTGAATTGTTATAAGTTAAAAAACTAGTAGCCAATCACCGTCGAGTATAAAGCTTGCCTGAAAAGCTGTAAATGTAGTTTCTTTCATTGACTAAGGCGTCGTTAAGACTCAAAGCTCATATCGTTCCTCTAGAAGAAATTTACAAAACTTGATCAACATGAGCGGAATGGTTAAGCAAGAGCAGATTAAGGTCGAAGACAGCAACATGGCATTAGTTGGTACAGACGTAGATAGAAAGGTCAGTCGTTTTTTCTTGGGATTTATATAGTTGAACATCAGATGACAAACAATTCTTTATTAAGTGTTTTAGCATGGCAAAGTTCTCCCATTCATATCGTACTGTAAATTAACCTTTAAATTATACCATAGACCCAAACATTTTATTGTGTTGTTGTTTTCGACTTTTTTACAGTGCGAATCAAAAATCCGTGGGCGCCCAGAAATATTATAGAAATCGTTTATATATTGTTTGTTGAACACCTCAGAAACAACTATATCACCGCTAGAAGTTTGACTTATGTGTAGTATGTTAAACCTTTTGTAGTTAGAGTTCTGTGTGAGTTGTTCAACGAACAATAAACGATTTCTAAAATATTTCTGGGTGCCACGGTTTTTCGATTCGCACTGTATAACACTCTGAACATAATTTAAAACAGGATTTGCATGAAACGAATTTATATTTTACCCTTTGTCTGGAGTCAAACTCAAAAGAGTCGACTATTTAATGGCATTGATCTTCGACGGAGTTTTTGAAAACTTTGTCAAACAATGTGGAATACAAATCGAAAATTATTTCCTCCAAAAATATTGCTAATTGCTATAACCGAAAAATGTATTATTGAAGTTTTTATTACCAATGCGTGTGATATAAGAAGAAAGACTTTGTTGTCATTGTGTTAAGTTAAGTATTAAATATCAAAAACACATTTATTCAGGTGAAGAAGGGGGCTGCTGAGTGTGAACCCGCATGGAAGAACGCCGGGAAGAAGGATGGAGTCGAAGTTTGGAGGATCAACAAATTCCAGGTAAGAAGGATTAAAATATCCTTCCTTTCAATCAAAGAGGTGTTTGTGGGTCGTGTGAATATTAAACATGGTGCTACTTCGACCTATTCTTGAACATTTTTTAATGTCGAGCTTTAATACGACCACACTGTGTCGTCTTCAGGACTAACAGAAAGTTATCGTTAAATTTTAAAACCGTGATAAATAGAATGCGAGAGCGTACGAAACTAACAAAACGCGAAAACCAATTTTCTCCCTCTTCCCTAATTTTCTTTGTTCTTTCTAAATAAAAGCTTTTGAGGCTATTTATTAGAGTGCAAATGGTACAAATCTGAACTATTTAATAGTTTGTATTTCAGAGATAAGCTGTTTGCATAAAATTGGCCCAAATAATATTACAATCAGTCCACCGTATAGTTCAATAATTAATTAGATAAAATCGATCTTCTGCATCCTCCCTTTATATTTTAGTTCTCCTTCCTCCCTGTATTTATCCCTCTTTATATCCCTTTTCACAATTTATTTTTGCTGTTTTTCCCTCCTCCCTGGTCCGTTCCTCTCATAAAAGCCTTGGATTTGTCCCAAGGTACAGTGGACATGATAATTTTCATTTGGGAATGATTCCTCGCTTGACTCTATGTTCTATTAGTATAACATGATCCAATACAAACCATTTCAGATTATGCGAAAAAAAAATCGAAAATAGTTTCCTTACCATGAATATAGAAGTCCATTCACACAACAGCGACTGGCTAGCGTTTTCAAATGTATCCGCTCTGGAGACAATTCTCAAAACGTTCCGTTATCCATTAACAATTTATTGTTTAGGTTTTTTTACTTCGAAGAAGAGCTAAAAGGCTCGAAACGTCAGTAAAGTTAAGTCAATATTTATCTACCGTGTTACAAATTTTAGTATATATCGTTTATATCAAACACTGACGCAGCCTATACTAGTTTACTCGCTAGTTTTAATTTTCTTGGTTACGAACGGATTTGTGTGAACTGGATGAATAAATTTGAGTTTTCAAAATTCCATCAAACTTCAAATGGCATCCCCTAGTATGCACAAAATCAAATCTTAATTCAAAGGAATTTTTGGAACCGTTTTTGAAACTTTATGTTCAATTTCGCAACAGAATAACAATTGTGGAAAAAAAAAATATCTAAAAGCAAGAAAAACAAAAACAAGAATTGGAAAATAATTTATTTTAATTCTTAAAAAGTGAAAAACAATTATATACATTCATATTTTAAGGAAAATTTAGTGGCTAGCAAATTTGCAAAACTCATATATTTACCCAAATATATATTTTTTAAATTGGATGTTCGAGAAACAAAATAACAAAATGTATGAATATATACACAAAAAAAAATATGATTCAACGTCATTAAGAAATGTATTTGAACTTCTCCAAGATATTATAAAGCCTTGTTTTATCCTTATATGGTATTTTAACTGATCAGTTACCATGGAAGCCAGTTTTGCGTCTCGCTCTAGGGGGGAGTGAAACATACTCTGGAATGTGAACGATATTTATTAGATAAAAGCACTTGTTTTTAAAAGCTTCTAGAAAAAAAAAAGAAAAAAAAATTAACAGGAAAGGAAAGAAAAGGAAAGAAAGAAATAATGCAAGCCATTCTATAGTGAGGATATTCGAGCCATGGATGTCACTTCACTCTTTTCATGTTATTATTTTCTGAACTTTCTACTGCTTCAAAACCTCTTAAAATGAAGCAGTGAGTTCAAATACACTAAGTGTTCATAATAAACCATATTTCAAATCTATTCGCTCATGGGATGTGGGTTCATGTTAAAAAAAGTAACCAAAAAACTCAACATTTTCAATTTTCCCATTTACAACATTTTGTATATATATTATACATTATGGAATATTCTCTACATAAAAACACGGATCGGATCAGTAGAAATATTGAAATCTTAAAATTATAGCAAATGATTTTTTGTATAGTTTCAAATATATAATCCGTCCGATTTGTGTTAGTTTTTGAAAAATTGAATCATAACACATTGACCTTTTTATAAGTTTTCCATTTTTCCATTTTTCCAGGTTAACTAAAAGTTATAATAAACTGGGTTGGTTGGTTGGTTGGTTGGTTGGTTGGTTGGTTGGTTGGTTGGTTGGTTGGTTGGTTGGTTGGTTGGTTGGTTGGTTGGTTGGTTGGTTGGTTGGTTGGTTGGTTGGTTGGTTGGCTGGTTGGTTGGTTGGTTGGTTGGTTGGTTGGTTGGTTGGTTGGTTGGTTGGTTGGTTAACGTTGGTTGGTTAACGTTGGTCAATTCTCATTGACTTTCAGGTTGAAGAAGTTCCAAAGGAAGAAGTTGGGACGTTCTATAAGGGAGATAGCTACATCATCTTGCATTCCAAAGAGCAGAAGATAGATGGTGAAGAGAAAGGCAAGGTAAGTAAGTCAAAGAATAAAATCATAAGGGACCTGAGACAGGAAACACACCATGCATGTACATTTATATGTAAATATGCAGCCTAGGGGGTTTGATACCATATACGGTAAAGCACTTAAGTAAATGAAAACAAATATG
Source organism: Metridium senile (assembly GCA_949775045.1). Taxonomy (NCBI): domain Eukaryota; kingdom Metazoa; phylum Cnidaria; class Anthozoa; order Actiniaria; family Metridiidae; genus Metridium; species Metridium senile. The sequence continues at coordinate 13,758,774 of OX459104.1, forward strand.
GGAACTAATTCAATCAAAAAAGTAATATATGCTGCTGAGCCGAATGTTTCAATCCGTTTTTATAAGTTTCTAGTAGAGCTTATTTCATGTATAGTTTATACTACATCAGCAGTTTTTAAAAATTGACAATCAAAATGAGTTGAAGTCATAATTAAATTCAAAATTTATAAATAAAAAACATGGTAGTAAATTGAAAATTTAGAAGGTGCTATAATTTGACTTGGTATGGGACGCTTTGGAATCATGTTGCCGCCAATTAAAAAAAAACCTGATTAAAATTAGTTAGTGACTCTTACAAAGAACTCAAGCTGAACAATTCAGAAACAGTTGTGAAATAGTCTCCTTCACAGTTCCTTGCACAATCTTGAAAGTTAACCGGGCCTTTGCATCGAAGCTAAGCGAGACAGACGTTGGGCTTGCAATGGTAGAGATCTTTTCACACCTTGTGGGACAATTATTCACGTGTCTCTATCAATGCAAGATCAACGTCCGTCTCGCTTCGATGTAAAGGCCCGGCTAACTTTCAAGATGGTGCAAGGAATTGTGAAGGGGATTATTGTCGCAAGACGTTAAGTTCTCTCTTTCGCTTTGCACTGAGGAAAGCTTTTGTTCCGCGCTCACAGGCACTAGGCACTATGCGACTAGGCTATTGAATGAATACTCTTTATTTGTAGATGGATTATGATCTATTCTTCTGGATTGGAAAAAATTCTAGTCAAGATGAATATGGTACAGCAGCATACAAAACGGTCGAGTTGGATACATGGGTAAGTGCGTTAAAGTTAATTATAAAATAACAATTATAAATCATGCATTTTGATTGGCTGAGGAGCGTGGTGAATGTGTTAAAGTTTATTATAAAATAGCAATTATAAATTATGCATACATATATACATACAGTGACTCCGGCGTGAAGTTTAAGTAATGATGTATGTAACAACGAGGCAACTCTCTATTGTTCTGCGGCAATGGCAACCTTCCCAGATAAGAATGTCTTAGTTTTCAGACTGAAAGTATATCAGCCTATAGGTAACACATTTTAAAAATATAATGCGCAAAAACTCCAACCAACCAACTCAAGTTTCCTTTGTACTAAAAGATGTAGTCCACTCATAAGCGCTCAAAACAATAGCAAAAAGGCGTTTACAATTCGATATGTTCCCCACATAGTAATTTTGATATATAAAGGCTCAGAAAATCTTAGATGAAAAGGGAATCAGATATCAAATAAAATAGTAAAAAATCCGCTTAGTTTTAAATTATGGCAGATTTTAATGTTTTAACCAATGAGATGGACGGATTAGACAATGCACTATTAGCACCTTTCTGCATTCCATTGCCGTTTGCCTGCCTCGTTCTTACACGCATCATTACTTGTTATCACGGGAGCTTGTGTTGGTGGAAAATTGTCTTGTCCATCATAGTGTTTCTCAATACTGTCTCGTTTCCAGTGATCTTTTCGAGACGTTTCCACTTGTCACTTGTTTCCCCTTTTTTCTGTCATAACTAGGGTTTGTTTTTGAAAAGAGTTATTTTCAATTCGGATGCAGTGGCCAATCCATGGCCACTGGAGGTGTTTGTTTTGTTGATGAATTTTCTGATTGGCTGAGGAGCGTTGTTTATGTGATCACACAGCACGCGCTTCTGCAAGTTGATCAAATGTGCCAATTTGTATTTAATATATATAAAATAAATAGAAAACTTATAATCACAATATCAATTTGATTTTGTTTAATGGATATAGTATTTGCGCTCTAATGGACAATCATTTGTATGTTAGCTTGACGATGCCCCAGTTCAGTACCGTGAAATCTGTGGAAATGAGAGCGAGATGTTCTTAAGCTGCTTCAAAAATATTCAATTCGAGGCTGGAGGGTAAGATCAGTTTGACATTTTTCTATTGTAAAAAGAATTTGTTAATCGGAAAATTATTCTTGTTACTTAATTTTCTCTAAAAATTATAACAAACCAATTTAGAGTGGTTTTCATTAGAGTGAGGTCATTAAACCCGTGAAACAAAATTAAATAGTCAAGGTGTAATAGAAATATAGACACAAAAGAAAACAATGGAGTTAAAGACTGCTAAGGTGTATTAGTCTACTATCTATTTCACGGGTTGAATGACTTCACTCTATTTGGCGCCTAGTTATAATTATAGTTAGTTATCAAATATAAAGTTATCATCAAACTAAGAATTCACTCGGGCATAAACTATAGTTGCAAACTAAAAGAAAAGATGGAAATAAAACCATTGTATGTACATTTTATTTTTCTACATAATTCATCTAATTCCTCTAAAAAATGATAAAAAAAAACACAGGAACACATCTGTCATGCGAAAATAAAGCAAAAATAATGACATAAGACGCAAATAAAATCGTTTTCTACCAACGTTAGAGTGGTTTTCATTAACCCGTGAAATGCACTTTAGCGTAATATGCTTTATTACACTTTATTACACTTTAACTTTAACTTTGTGTTTTATAATCATTTGTTCAATAGAACTATTACACATTAATACACTTTATTACTCTTCCCCTATTATAATTTGTTTCACGGGTTAATGAATTAAAACCACTCTATTGTTAGAACTCTAAAAAGAAGACACAAACACACCGCTCTGACAAAGCTAAAACATAAGCAATAGGACACAAATAAAATCATTTCTGACTGCTTTATTTTAATTTTAATTTACTTATTGAATGGTTCTTGGGTATGGTGGCAGCACTCTAGTAAAAAAAAAACGACACATTGATCTTGTATTTTATTTCACTTAGCTACGATACTGGCTTCAACAAGGTTACAGAGAAAGTCATCAAGACTCAGCTCTACAAATATAGATCTACGGTGAGTTAAGCGTCGTTTACACGAGCAATGTTTCCTTGACAATTTTATATTGACAAGGCTTCCTTGCTCGTATAGATGATGAACACGTTTTCCCTAACAAGTTTAGGTTGTGCCCGCATTGCCTTGCAATCAGCGGAGTACTAACATAATGTTGGTTCCAATCATTTCTCGAGTAAAAAACAAGATGGCGTTTATTTTGATGCTCGTTTATTTTGATGCCAACATGCTAGCTTTTCCTTGTCAAGGAAAAATTGTTCATTTTACTCCAACTAAACGATATTTTTCCTTGTCAAGGAAAACTTGTCAAGGAAAAATTGCTCGTGTAAACGCCGCTTTAACAACACACGAAACTGACAAACATTATGCCGCAAAAGTATAATGTTATTTTTATCTCGAGTTAATTTAATATAATAAGCAGACGGGAGATTTGTATGAGCATGCGCTAAACCGCTGAACTATTAAAAATTCGCATGACCACAACTGCAAATCGCTAGAGTGTTTACTGTGACTTTCTTAATTTGATTGGTCAAAAAGTGTTAGGTAATTTATACAATTTCAGAAAAACATTTCCCTTCTCATTGATAATTAGGCAGCCATTGTTTACCAAGGTGTAAAAGCCATTGTTACAGCAGTCAATCAAAATTTCACAATACCAACTATTTACGGTGTCTGATGATACTGATGGCTGTGGTATACCGATGAAAATTTTCAAAAAATAACATTTTCCCATTTTTTGTAAAATCAACTGTGAAATTATCTTTCAATGAAAAATGGCCTAAGCATTTTTGCAATAAAAATTTTGGAAGTTAGTTTAGATTTTGAGATAAATGATTATGAAATAGTAACATTTTAGCAGTTTCTTGTACGGGACTGCGATTTCATGCGAAATTCCCGCAGAAATTAAATAATTTAAGCGATTGGAACGGGGCCTATTTTAGTTTTCTTTTACACTTAAGCATTAACCTTAATTTAAATATCCAGAGCCGCAGTATCCACTGAGCCAAAGCAAGTCTTTGTTTATCCACGGTCATGTTGTGTAGTTAAGGACGTTTATTCGCGTTACATATAATAAGATATCTCGTTTTCTTGACATCTAATTGGCACAGCAATAAATTCTCCATGTCGAAGAAGGACCTAAAAAGCTTCTAATGCTAATTCATGGCAATCAAGAAAACAACGACGATAAACGATATTTATAAACGTAAACATTACCCATCATTGATGGTTATCGGACAAGGTCGTCAAGTTTGCGCATGCTCATATAAATCTCCCCTCTGCTATTATAATAGTTTTTGATATTAAACGTTCGTAATTAAAGATGGGTAGTGTACCACTACGACAAGCCATTACTGGTATAAAGTCAGAAATGCAAATCATAAACGTTCAGATATTTCATCCACAACATCGCCCTCACAGAATTTAATACCGTTATTATTAAAGAGCTAACCCCGAAGTTTGATGTCTCGTTTGAAAACTAGCACTTTGTCAGACACGTGAAAAATTGTCGCGCAGAGTGTTCAGTAAACTGTCTCTATCATTGCAAGCTCAACTTTCGTCGCGCTTTGATGCCTTTCAAGATGGCTCAGGGAACTATGAAAAGGACTTTTAGATAACTCTGTTCCCTTGTTTCCTAAAAACCTCGGTAGACGCTTTTTTGAACCTGTTGCTCAATTAACCTGAACAAGACTATTTAGTCGAAAATTATTTAATGTTTGTATAAAAAAATATATATTTTGGCTTTCGAAGTGTTTTTTATTTTATAATTTGAAAATGTACCAAATTGATATCAAGTTGATGAGCTTGAATACGGTATTAGGGATTCCGATAATTTTCAATAATCACCTACAGCGTCTCGTGCCCTTTTAGAAGTTATAACTAAATACATTATTATAACTGTTCTTATTTGTTAGTACTACCTCGGCGCTGGAAAAACAAACAAACAAACAAACAAGAGTTTGTAGATAATACCAAATATTCTGCGGCTACCTCTGTAACTACACAAATTGAAATAATAAATTTAAGATGGCAACAATGTAAGCACTTGCCTCTACAAATAACAAACAACAATGCTAGTACAAAACCGACACACTAGAGACAATCAATGACATGATGTTACAGTCACCCCTCTAACTGACTGCAATATTACCCGTTGATGCAAATCCAACAATAGCATTGCAATTTATATATATTCAAAAGTTTCAAACTATTCTTTTAAAATGCTTTGGGTTTTTTTTTTTTGGTTATAGAGAAATAGTGCTGTGCGATGCTGGAAGGCCATCGAGATGGATTGGAATAAAATCAATGCACATACTGTATACGTCTTGGTTACTAACACCGGCGTTTACCAGGTACGTTGCCTTGACGACATCGATTAAATGGTCTCAAAAAATATACAACGCTGATTAATGTATTTGTAACATTTTAAATTATGTGTAGTTGAGGAATCGTCGCGCGCTAATCAAAGTATTTTGTTACTTCTCACCTACATACATGGTAATGGCATTGTTTTCAAGATTACATACGGTATCTTTGATACGATCGGGCTATTCACTCCTAATATAATGTCTTCTTTGACACATAATTTCAAAAATTCATCATTAAGTGACTACAGTCGGCGATTCGCACAGCTGTAAGTACCGCAAGGGCGTTTTGGATTGTTAGATGGGACACAACAAAAGCAAAATGCGGCGTTGCCTGCTGTCCAATGAAATCATCCAGAGCACCCTTGCTCAACTTAACTCGACTAAGACAGCAACTGTATTCTGCAATGCCTATTTGAGATGCGGTTTGCTCAACTGTCATTCACTATTGACGTAATTAAACAATCATCCTCCAATAACCAATACTAGTGTATTGATGTACTTGACTCGATTTCTTCTTAGTATGTACATCACTTCTTCATGTTTTACATCCTCTAAATATTGTTAATTTAATGACAACAACATTGTTTTTTTAGTATAATGGGTCACAATCGAGACGTATTCCAAGATATCACACCAAACAGTGGATACAGACCCTGAACATCATGGTATTGCTAGCTATTGACCAACCAACCAACCAACCAACCAACCAACCAACCAACCAACCAACCAACCAACCAACCAACCAACCAACCAACCAACCAACCAACCAACCAACCAACCAACCAACCAACCAACCAACCAACCAACCAACCAACCAACCAACCAACCAACCAACCAACCAACCAACCAACCAACCAACCAACCAACCAACCAACCAACCAACCAACCAACCAACCAACCAACCAACCAACCAACCAACCAACCAACCAACCAACCAACCAACCAACCAACCAACCAACCAACCAACCAACCAACCAACCAACCAACCAACCAACCAACCAACCAACCAACCAACCAACCAACCAACCAACCAACCAACCAACCAACCAACCAACCAACCAACCAACCAACCAACCAACCAACCAACCAACCAACCAACCAACCAACCAACCAACCAACCAACCAACCAACCAACCAACCAACCAACCAACCAACCAACCAACCAACCAACCAACCAACCAACCAACCAACCAACCAACCAACCAACCAACCAACCAACCAACCAACCAACCAACCAACCAACCAACCAACCAACCAACCAACCAACCAACCAACCAACCAACTAACCAAGTGTGATGGAAAATATTTTTCTTTTTCTTTCAGAGATACCGCCCATCAACACCGGTTCATATCATAGGTAAGCGAATAAGAAGCCAATTTGTGTTATACAATTGTGTTGAGTGCCAGTTAAGTTGCGGTGTGTGATTGTGTGACTCTCTATATGTGTTAATGTTTTAATTTTTTTGGTCGAATTTTTCTATTTAAAGAAAAACTTGAAAACTAGAGTACTTGATTGAAAATTATTGGGACCGAAATGATTTTATTTTATTTCGTTATTACTTCTCTTTGCCTCGATCATCTGTAAAACTCATGTATTCAAACAAGAGGGGCATGGGTAGCCTAGCGGTGAGAGCGCTGGCATTTCACCGCTTTGATCCAGGTTCGAGTACCGGCTCGGGCATGGATTATATGTGAGTTGAGTTTGTTTGATGTATTCTTCTCTCCTATGCCACGATAGTTTTTCCTCCGAGTTATCCAGTTTTTCTCCCTCCGCAGAAATGAACATGTGAGCCAAGTTGTGTGCAAAATAATTAACGTAGAGGTAGTAAGTGTGTGTATGAGTCTCCCCATTTAGTTGGGCACACGTGTACAGCTAGAAATATTGAGGCGTTAAAAAGTGATCTGAAAAGTCTAGCTGAAAATGATTAAAGTAACAAAACTATTTAACTTGTTCTATTAGACGACGATGATGAAGCCATTGAACTCTTGTCGAATACATTCGAGACTGAGCCTCCTGCCGATTTTGACATACTGAAGGAACCTAAAAAGGTAACATACCATATGTACCACTTTGCTATAAAATTTTACATAGTTAACCCTGACACTATCGTGATTATTATACCTATCGACTCTTATAGCTATCGATTTTGGTCCGTATCGTTATCGTAATGATAATCGTTATCGTAATTGTTATCGTTATAATAATCGATATCGTAATTGTTATCGTTATAATAATCGTCATCTTTATAATCGTTATTATAATCGTTATCGTAATCGTTATCGTTATAATAATCGTCATCTTTACAATAATCGTTATCGTAATCGTCATCTTTATAATAATCGTTATCGTTATAATAATCGTCATCTTTATAATAATCGTTATCGTAATCGTCATCTTTATAATAATCGTTATCGTTATAATAATCGTTATCGTTATAATAAGCGTTATTGTTCGTTATAATAATCGTTTCGTTATCGTTACAATTAGTGTCATCGTTGTCGTTATAATGATCGTTATCGTTCGTTATAATAATCGTTTCGTTATCGTTACAATTATTGTCATCGTTATCGTTATAATAAGCGTTATCGTTCGTTATGATAATCGTTTCGTTATCGTTACAATTATTGTCATCGTTATCGTTATAATAAGCGTTATCGTAATCGTTATCGTTATAATAAGCGTAATCGTAGTCGTTATCGTTATAATAATCGTCATCTTTATAATCGTTATTATAATCGTTATCGTAATCGTTATCGTTATAATAATCGTTATCGTAATCGTTATCGTTATAATAATCGTTATCGTTAAAATAATCGTTATCGTTAATATCGTTATAATAATCGTTATCGGTATAATAATCGTTATAGTTCGTTATAATAAATGTTTCGTTATAGCTAAAATAACCGTAATCGTTATCGTTATAATAATCGTTATCGTTGTCATTATATATAATAATCGTAATCGTTATAATAATCGTTATAGTTCGTTATAATAAATGTTTCGTTATCGCTAAAATAACCGTAATTGTTATCGTAATCGTAATCGTTGTCATTATAATAATCGTAATCGTTATCGTTATGATAGGCTGGAGAAGCTTCAGAAAATGTGAATGAAAATGAAGGTGAATTAATTCTTTTAAGGTAAGATATAGTTATACTTACACAATTACCTTTTGTCTGGGCGTCTTTTTAGGTTTTTGTGTTTTTGAATCGAATTTAAAAATGCTAAGCTGTCTTTGTTCATAAATATTATAATATTAACATATCAACAATTATATTAAATCGTAAAAGGGAAAATTGCATTCTGAAAGTCTATTATGTGTACCCGTTTTCTGAAGAATAATTGCTAGAGGTTTTTGAATGTAAACGATTTTGATGGCTTATTGTTCATTTGTTATTTAGGAGAGATCAAAGCAAAAATGAATGGGTTTTGGTTGCCAAGGGAAACGATATTCAAAGTGTGGAGTCCCTAGAAGACGATCGTAAGTGATTAACCAACAAACATATTAGCGCGCACAATGTAATTTGTTTCCTTGCGTTGTACCTACCTACCTACCTACCTACCTACCTACCTACCTACCTACCTACCTACCTACCTACCTAGGATTATAAACTCATGACCTTTACAGAACCGGTGCAATGCTCTACCATATGAAGCCACATAGATTGGTTATATATAGCCAGCCTGACACTATTCCCCATTTCTCCAAACTGTCCATCAGTCCATACATCTGTTAAGATATAAATCAGTCGATTCTAACGTCATTTAACCTATCGCTTACTAAATCAACAATTGGATAATATTTTGTTATGTTATCCTAAACAGTTTACCTCCTTGATATTGACACTGAAGTGGTCGTCTGGGACAAAAGAGATAAACGACAGAAGAAAGAAGCCTCAATGATTCTTGCACAGGTAATGGTTTCCCCTTTTAACATGTTTAAACCAAAACTGGATCGAATTTATCTTAAACTTCTTAGTTATTTGTTAGAGCCAGACATTAGGACAGCATGACGTCGTAAAAGTTTTTATCTTCATATTTTCTTTCTTTCACGTTTCATCATCTGATCCTCTATGTACAGAAATTGGAATAACACCTTTTCCACAGCGTGTCAAACGAGCTCTCTTGTCCACAAATCATTGTCCACAAATCATTTCTTGTCCACAAATCATTGAATCATGAAGTACTATCATATATTAAAGATAAATTTAGGTTTGTTAAAGAACACCATCAAATCAATACCAGAAACAGTGCTCATAACTGCATTGCTGTTCCTAAGTTTATAACATTTTTTGGGCAGCGGACCTTTAGCTTTACTGGTGCAAAAATATGGAACAAACTACCTAGTGAATTAAAAGAACTGGAATCGATTAGATCATTTACTAGAAAACTTAAATCATTTGTAAAGAGTTATAGATAGAATTCAATTATTATTTAGATAGGCTATTTATCCCAATTCACTTAGAATCAGCTAGGGTAGTTAAAATTGCCTTCTTTTATTTATTCATTGTTATTATTTTGAGGGCCATGTGTATATTATCTTTAGATATTAAGTGTTACCCTCTTTAAATTGAGTATTCTCTATTCTATTCTATTCTATTCTATTCTATTCTATTCTATTCTATTCTATTCTATTCTATTCTATTCTATTCGTTCTATTCTATTCTATTCTATTCTATTCTATTCTATTCTATTTCTATTCCTATTCTATTTCTATTCTGTTCTGTTCTATTCTATTCTATTCTATTCTATTCTATTCTATTCTATTCTATTCTATTCTATTCTATTCTATTCTATTCTATTCTATTCCATTCTATTCCATTCTATTCCATTCTATTCCATTCTATTCCATTCTATTCCATTCTATTCCATTCTATTCGTTCTATTCCATTCTATTCCATTCTATTCCATTCTATTCCATTCTATTCCATTCTATTCCATTCTATTCCATTCTATTCCATTCTATTCCATTCTATTCCATTCTATTCCATTCTATTCTATTCTATTCTATTCTATTCTATTCTATTCTATTCTATTCTATTCTATTCTATTCTATTCTATTCTATTCTATTCTATTCTATTCTATTCTATTCTATTCTATTCTATTCTATTCTATTCTATTCTATTCTATTCTATTCTATTCTATTCTATTCTATTCTATTCTATTCTATTCTATTCTATTCTATTCTATTCTATTCTATTCTATTCTATTCTATTCTATTCTATTCTATTCTATTCTATTCTATTCTATTCTATTCTATTCTATTCTATTCTATTCTATTCTATTCTATTCTATTCTATTCTATTCTATTCTATTCTATTCTATTCTATTCTATTCTATTCTATTCTATTCTATTCTATTCTATTCTATTCTATTCTATTCTATTCTATTCTATTCTATTCTATTCTATTCTATTCTATTCTATTCTATTCTATTCTATTCTATTCTATTCTATTCTATTCTATTCTATTCTATTCTATTCTATTCTATTCTATTCTATTCTATTCTATTCTATTCTATTCTATTCTATTCTATTCTATTCTATTCTATTCTATTCTATTCTATTCTATTCTATTCTATTCTATTCTATTCTATTCTATTCTATTCTATTCTATTCTATTCTATTCTATTCTATTCTATTCTATTCTATTCTATTCTATTCTATTCTATTCTATTCTATTCTATTCTATTCTATTCTATTCTATTCTATTCTATTCTATTCTATTCTATTCTATTCTATTCTATTCTATTCTATTCTATTCTATTCTATTCTATTCTATTCTATTCTATTCTATTCTATTCTATTCTATTCTATTCTATTTTATTCTATTCTATTCTATTCTATTCTATTCTTCACTTTATTACTTTATTACTTTGATACTTGCAGGAATATCTGTCTTGCAAAGAAGACAAAAAGAAGCAGCGGTCCCCAATCAGCTGCGAAAAGGACGAACGAAAGTTTTTAGACAAGTGCAAACAAACAAAACAAACTAAAAAGTAAGTTTTAAAATATATCATACTATATATATATATATATATATATATATATATAGCCAAACTCATAAAGGTTATGATATACATATACACACTCTGACTAGTAGTTGACATTTCAATGTTTAACTTTCTAATAAAGAACTGTATAGTGAACACGGAATAAGAATTATGAAATTTATTCAGTTGTTTTAACAATTAATGCTAGTATCGAGCATTTAGAGCGAGCTTATGTTGTCACGTGACATTTCCTTTAGTGTTTATGTCTTTTTGTGGACAATTTTATTGACATTGACTGTAAATAGTGGGATGCAAAGGGGAAAACAGTGCCTAATTTGGGTGATCCTTGAATGGAGTGCTTGCAAAATATTATTGTCATCAATTCTTCCATGACTCTCGTAGTTATCCAAAAAGTAAATGTTGGCTGTTATAACTAGTTCATGTACACCTAATTCAAAAAAGGTTGACGGGACGAACGGCGATTGGCGATTGAACGACCGAAAGGGACTGTGGGTAAAACGAAATTTATTCTTATTCCATTCTAAATTACCCAAACATCGTTCAGCAATGACCTTAGTGGGTGTCTCTAAGGTTTCGCTGAACGGTGGAGGCATTTTTTGGGTAATTTAGAAACAAATAAGAAGGAATTCGTATTACCCATAGTTCCTTTCGGTTGTGCAATCGCTAATCACCAATCGCCAATCGCTGCTCGCCCCGTCAACCTTTTTTGAATTAGCTGTATACACGAATTAAAAAAGGTTGACACGGGGAACGGCGACTGCACGACCGCAAGGATTTGTGGTTACGCATACAGCATATCTTTCATCAATTTCTAAGCTCTTCTTCACTTTATGGGACGGCCATTGTGCAGTTAATTCGTTTTCTGCCACAAACGAGGTATACATAATCAGGGTGGGGAAGAGGGGGTACCGATCACGAATCACGCGCTGTTTCTTCATGATTTCACGAGTCACGCAGTTATTAAAAAACACGAATCACAGTTTTAAAACTCACGATGTTAACTCTGTTGTTCACGTTTCTACTAGGCAACGTTTGGCGCTTGTTAGACCGATAATCAAGTTTAACTGGATCTAACAGATATACAAAGCATAATGCTGCTAGCAATAAACTTCTCAGTTTAAGCAACCGTTTATATAAAAAGCTGTCAGGTTTTCAAGGATCACCGATTCTGTAATCACGAGTCACGACAGTGAAAATCTGTAAATCATGGGTCACGCGTACGGGCGAACATGATTTTCGGATCACGGCTTATTTTTTTTTTTTTTTTTCACGAATCACAGGCGAAATTCAGGGTTAATCACGGATCACGGATAACCTCCTCCCCACCCTGCATATTAAAAATTAAAGACCCACATATCCCTTCGAATTCGGTCGTGCCATCCACTGTTCACTCGGTCAACCTGAAATAAGTATGCACTTATTTCAGGTTGACCGAGTGAACAGTGGATGGCACGACCGAATTCGAAGGGATATGTGGGTCTTTAATTTTTAATATGCAGAGTATCGGTCGTTCGGTCAGTGTTTTTAATAATGTTATATTTCATTTCCAGGTGAAGTTGTTCTGGGCGTTTGGAACCAATCACATAGCACAAGTCAAATGTAAAATGTCAAACGTTTTTGATATTATTATTATTATTAGATTTCTACTAGTTAATATCAAATTTGCAAATGAATTGTTAGTAAATGCTTAGAGTAGAAATAGAGTGCAGACAATATAACCGTGAAACAAGTAGTACTAATTAGTACTAATAGTGCTAATTAAGCAATAGAAAACAATATACTTAGCATAAAATATCACTATTTAGTACTAATTATGTTGCACTCTTTTAATGTTTGTACTCTATGTTATCCCTGAATTATTTGCACTATTCTGTATTATTTTGTAAGTTGTATTTCACAGGAGTGCAATTAAACAGTTCATGAAACATTAATTTTATGAAATAATACAATTTTGTACTAATTTTTTTTTTGTTATTGACCAAATTTTGTGCTATTTAGTCATTTGTATTTACTGCTTGAAAAAGCTCATAGGACACATCGCTTCGTTACACAGCTAATCCATTAATAACCCACCAATTATTCCTCCGTTATGCAATTTCAACATTCATTGTATAATGATTAATTAAATTAACTGATAAATTACTAACAAATAATACTAATCGCTAATCGCTAATAATGAATTATTAATAATGACGTCAACTAATAATGACGTCAGTGTACTATCAGTACACTAATGCTTTCGAATTTGCCTGCGCGCATGCTTGCTTGCTTGAACTGCTTGCTTCTTATTTACCTACTTACTTACTTACTTACTTACTTACTTACTTACTTACTTATTTACTTACTTAATTACTTATTTAGTTGCTTACTAATTTACTCACTTGCTTGCTTATTGCTACACTTAACTTACCATATTTAACTTGCTTGCTAACCACTAACAAGCTCATGTGCTAACGTATAAACTTATCTGCTGCAGCTATTAATAGATTGCAAATCATTAACTGATATACCCATGAAATAGTTAGCTGACTATTTAGTGTAATTTTATACTAATTATATTGTTTTCTATTGTTTAGTTATAACTAATGTGCTAATTGTTAACTAGTTGTTTCACGGGTATATTATTTTAACTCTAATATACTAATAGCTAATTTATAATAATACACCTAGTTGCAAGAACGTTGTCCTGACTTTTGTAATTTAGTTGGAAAGAAATTAGTTAAAAGACAAAAGAAGATCATTCAAGCTGAACTCTTTCTTTTGTTATTCCTTTGTTACTAAATTACTAATGTTCTAATTTCGTGTGACAACATTCTTGAAATTAGGTGTATTAAACCAGTCATCTCAAAGTCTGGCCAGGACAAGGACCAACAATTTTTTAGCTAGAAATGTCAAATTTATCTTATTAAAAACAAAATCAAATCAAGTGAAATGCACTTTGAAAAATGCACTTTGATGTCACTTGAAATAAATGCAACGTATATTATAATTGTTATCACTTAAATGAAGTTTAAAATGAAATGGAATTTCCTTATACAAACTTTAATAAAATCACTTTTTCAGAATGCTTTTTTAGTTGATTAATCTCTTCTCTTCTCTTCTCTTCTCTTCTCTTCTCTTCTCTTCTCTTCTCTTCTCTTCTCTTCTCTTCTCTTCTCTTCTCTTCTCTTCTCTTCTCTTCTCTTCTCTTCTCTTCTCTTCTCTTCTCTTCTCTTCTCTTCTCTTCTTTTCTCTTCTTTTCTCTTCTCTTCTCTTCTCTTCTCTTCTCTTCTCTTCTCTTCTCTTCTCTTCTCTTCTCTTCTCTTCTCTTCTCTTCTCTTCTCTTCTCTTCTAATAATAGATATCTCAAGGCCGTGGGTCTTTAAAGGAAAGTAACAGTACTTGATATGCAACTAAGTCATTCAATTCTTATTTGCATCACCGCTGGACAGTAACGAATCTAGGAAATACTAAAACCCCAGAAACCCGCGTTCAAATAGGAAATACCCCTAGACATTCGAGCCTGCCGGGAGTGACCTTGGAATTGAACGAAATTTAGAACCAAACCTCGCAATAATTCAACAAAGGCCTGTTCCAAATTATTAATCTTTAATAATTCTAATATAATGCAAACTGGCTTACTTTATCTTTCTGAAGCTTGCAAAGCATGTTGGTACAAGGTCAAAATGGGGTTAACTGTTAACTGAGAAACGGCGCCTAAAAAATTGTTAACTGTTAACTGAGAATTCCGTGTCTTTTTAGGATAACTGTTAGCTGATATTTCTTTCTGCTTCGCAGGAAATTAAAAAAAAAATATGTCTTTGTTATTATTTTGTTCTCACTTCCGGTAAAGGGAACCTCCGGCAATAAGAACTGTGACGTCACATCTGGTAAATATTCCTCTTCTTCTCTGATTGCAAACTGAGGATCAATTCTTCAAGGCTTTATATAAGGGTCCTCAAAGGGGGTCCGAATCCCATTTCCCAGTTTAAAATGGACCAAATCCCAGTCAAAACGCACATAGTCCCGTCAGTTTTGCTCAAGTTTTCAATCCCATTCCCATTTTCTTTTGTTCTTTTATTGGTAATTCCCAGTCTCAGTGCATCCGATCCAATCCCATTTTCCCATTCAAAAATAAGGCCAATTCCAGCTCCCATTTTACCCCTTCAGGATCCTCATATAAGAATATTTTGGATTAACTTCCTTATTTACTTTGTATTTCACAACAAACTAAACATATATAATTATTATATTGAAAAGACCTATTTTCCTGTTTATATAGTATTAATTGTGTCTATTTATTTCAGGTTTCTAACTAAAAATGTCTTGGTAATTTTTGTCAGCTACGTATAAAAAAAGCTAAGATTTTAATTAATTTTTTCGGCAAATCGTCAATCCTCGGGGCTATATTAAGAATTATAAGGGACCGAGTGGGCTTGCTATTTATACATGTCATTTTAAAAATAAAATAACAGATGAACAGTTTATTGATTTTCTGAACATTCGTTTTATTCTTCAAAACCTCTAAAGTAAAGCATTCGGTTCATATTATTCAATATATATTTAATATATTATTTATTTGCCAAAATTTAATTAAAATTATTACTAAACCTATGCACCAAAGATATTAATTCAATATAACAGCCAGACATTGTATTTACTACTAGTTATCATATTAATTACACTCGGCTCCTTTTTTCTGACAAAATCTATTTGATTACTTAAAAAAGCTGTTTTAAATGTGTCATTTGTTATAATGACATTTTACTGTCATTTTTTTTCCATTTATAACTTTAATGAAAATAAGCGGTAAGATTATTGAACTGTATTTATGTTTTCATGCCGGTTTTTATAACTTGTATTTTTTTATGCAAAAATTAAACTCAAAATATAAGTTCCATATTAGTTCTACTTGATGATAGTTGATGAAGTATTACATCTGTAAATATTTCTTTATATAACGTGCAATGAATCACACATTATGTTGATATTACCGACATCCTTTGCAGGCTTTAGATCAGAGTGTGGACTGTAGCTTCGGCTGCGACAACGATTATTGAAATAGATGTATAAGGATTCAGGAATAAATTGAATGGTCTTCAAACAAACAAACAAACAAACAAACAAACAAACAAACAAACAAACAAACAAACAAACAAACAAACAAACAAACAAACAAACAAAC
Source organism: Metridium senile (assembly GCA_949775045.1). Lineage (NCBI taxonomy): Eukaryota > Metazoa > Cnidaria > Anthozoa > Actiniaria > Metridiidae > Metridium > Metridium senile. The sequence continues at coordinate 13,775,162 of OX459104.1, forward strand.
AAACAAACAAACAAACAAACAAACAAACAAACAAACAAACAAACAAACAAACAAACAAACAAACAAACAAACAAACAAACAAACAAACAAACAAACAAACAAACAAACAAACAAACAAACAAACAAACAAACAAACAAACAAACAAACAAACAAACAAACAAACAAACAAACAAACAAACAAACAAACAAACAAACAAACAAACAAACAAACAAACAAACAAACAAACAAACAAACAAACAAACAAACAAACAAACAAACAAACAAACAAACAAACAAACAAACAAACAAACAAACAAACAAACAAACAAACAAACAAACAAACAAACAAACAAACAAACAAACAAACAAACAAACAAACAAACAAACAAACAAACAAACAAATATGTATTAATAATAAACAACAAACAAACAAACAAACTAACAAACAAACAAACAAACTAACTATCAAAAACCATGCAGCCATGCATGTATTAACAATTGAAATACAGCTGAAAACGTACACATCCTGTATGGCAAGGATTACGTGTTCTACACCGACATCCTAAAGGTTTTTCCATTTCATTTAATTAACGATAATAGTCTATTTTGTCGTAGCTGAGGTCGATTACGGTTTCCTATTATGCATCTTCTGGTGACCAACTGTGAGCACAGTATGGCCTTCTCTCGATCCATTTTGTTAGGTAATTATGAATTGCTCCTAAACCTGCAAAAGCTATACTTAGCTTTACATTAAGGCACGGAAACAAAATAAGTTGACTCAACATAAAATACGTATTTTAGCATGCAAATGGAAGTTGGGACTTTCATTGTCAATTCCATTTCTTATAGTTTGTAATTTTTAAACTTTTTTGAGTATTTTTGTTGTTTGTTATACATATAAGCGAAAACAATAATTATTGTATAGCTTTAGAATTTCTATTCAAAAAAAAAATACAAAGCATAGGTAAGCACGAGAAGCCAATTTCATTGCAGAATATATGCATTTTATATAGTTAGACTAAGCTTTTGAATTTTTAAGACTCTGTAACCTTGGTGTTATTAAAAAGATCCAACTGTCGAACGTCCGAATATTAGTTGATTTTCAAATAAGGTCTATTATTGTCGTACCGTCAAAGTCGGTAATCAAAACATGAAGACCTACAGTGCAAAAAAAAATATAGGAAGATTGAACGCAGATTTAGATGAGTAAACAAATTTTGATGAGGATTTCACGGTAAAATATTACATTTAGGAGTCTCTATTTCGCATATAGCCAAATATCCTGCTATTCAAACTGTACTTTTTCAAAAATACATTTTTATATATCGTAACTTTCTTTTTCTGCACAATTAAATCAATATTCTTTTTAACGTAACACTACTAGGGTGCAGAAACCTTTCATTAACCCTTTGAGTTGTATTTCTGCACTCTGCCACCATAACAATTTCCAGTATTATTAATTTAACATTTATCAAAATTTGTGGAAATACAAACTATTGAACCTTTAAAGTTTACCAATAAAATTCCCACAATAAACTAACTGATCGTCTTCAATTCAAGATTAATAAGGTTATTTTTAAAACAATTGAAGCACTTTAAAACCTCACAGGTTGTCGTAGTCAAAGTACAAGCTATTCAGGCTAAGGGTGCTCGACGGTACCCGCGAAATAGTCTATTGAAGCTTCATCATTGGTTTGAAAGTTTTTTTGCGTGTCCCACGTGCACAGGGCAATTGAAAAACACTTTAAAACCTCACAAGTTGTAGTCAAACTATATACAATTAAAGTACAAGCTATCGAAGCTGAGGGTGCTCAGTCCTGATTGAAGCTTCATCACTGATTTCACTGAGTTTGTTTGCCCAGGGGAAACCTCGGTGCACAAGTGGTTTCATTGGCTATAATGGAGGGGAGGTTTGCTAGCTCATAATTCTCTGATTTGCGTAACATACAAAATAGAAATCGCCTTAGGCTCGACCTTGACCTTGAAGTTGCCACTGCGAAACCTTTTAAATCCTACGAGTAGACGTTTTCATGGTGTTTGTACTATATTCCTTTTCAAACAATTGCACGAAACACTTAGAAATCCCACAGGTTGCAATTGTAGTCAAATTCTATAATAATTAAAGAACAGGCTACCTAGAGGGTGCTGGACAAGAACCGCCAAATAGTCTATCATCAATGATTTCAAGGAAGTTCTTTCGCGTGTCTCATAGCCGGGAAATCAAGTGAAAGCATGCCAATTTTAAGGGCAAAAATACCGAGTAGATGAGTTTCCATTGGCTATAATGTCTATATTGGAGCGGAAGTTTCCCTATAATTCTCTGATATGCGTAAAATCGATTATATAAGGCTCGAACTTTTTTTTTTTGCAGCGAAAAATACAAGATATAAAAACCAGCATTAAATCATATATACATGCAGTTCAATAATCGTACCGCTTATTTTCATTAAAGTTGTAAGTAAAAAAAAATTGAAATGACAGTAAAATGTCATTATAACAAATGACACATTTAAAGCAGCTTTTTTAAGTAATCAAATAGATTTTGTCAGAAAAAAGGAGCCGAGTGTAATTAATATGATAACTAGTAGTAAATACAATGTCTGGCTGTTATATTGAATTAATATCTCTGGTGCATAGGTTTAGTAATAATTTTAATTATATTTTGGCAAATAAATAATATATTAAATATATATTGAATAATATGAACCGAATGCTTTACTTTAGAGGTTTTGAAGAATAAAACGAATATTCAGAAAACCAATAACCTGTACATCTGTTATTTTATTTTAAAATTGTAGGTACAGCTAGTTACCTCGCACGGTTTCTATGACAACAGTCCAGTGATTCTTTTTTAGACCGGGAAATGAAAAAGAACTTGTAAAGTATTGCAATAAATATTGTCTTAAAGTTTTGCCTTGTCATACCTGCAAAGTGTCTATTATTAGCCAGTTTAGTGTGTTTTCATTTATTCATTCAATAACGAGAGATTCGACAATAAAATATTTGCGATTTCGTACATCGCTCAGAAAAAAGCCATGTATTAAACGATTTATTAACCTCGCTTGTTCGTTTTTCAAGGGAAAATATCAGACCCAGTCTTTTTTGTACTTTTTTGTACTTGTACTTTCAAGACCTCGGTCTGATATTTTCCCTTACAGACTTTACGCTCGGTTAATAATCTCTTAATATTTGTCTTATTTATTTTTCAATATTTTTCGCAAGAAAATTTTAGCATATTCTGTAAATAAGGCTTTTTAGCATACATGTCACATGCTTTTTTTAAAATAATATGTCGGTAGCTAGAAAGACATATCTATGTTATTATGCACAATTAATAATAATAATAATAATTTCGAATATTTATACAGGATAAACCCATCAGTGTAAAGAAACACTGTTGTCAAAGGGGTCCTGTAATTAAAATATAAGGACTATATAAACAGAAAGAAAGGGTCTTTTCAATACAATATATATGTTTAATGAAATGCAAAGTAAATAAGGAAGTAAAACAAAAATATTATTATGTAAAGTCTTGAACCAAGTCAAATTGTAAAAGACATTTACCATTTGAATCTATTGGTGAATAACCAAAGGGATTCCATATTATTACACTTTACGTGAAGTTCTCGGTGGGTTGTTTAGCACCCTTGTTTCATTAATGTATAAGGGTAACGAATGCTTCAACTCCTTAGACCTAAATTGTTATAGGTATGTATGTACAAATTGAATGTAATGGAACAACTTGTACTACAAGTACAAGTGCATTTGGATATAGAGGAAATGTTATTGTTTATGGGTTTCCTGTTGATACTTGCAGACGTAATACATCACTTGTTGTCTAGAACCCTTGTTTATTAATTTATAACTCGAACAACTACTTCAACTCTTAAACTTATTTTTTTTTTTTTTGCATCTATGTACAATTAAAAAAAATTGAATGTAATGGAACAACTTGTACTACTAGTACAAGTGCATTGGGATATAGATGAAATGTTATTAATAATGGGTTTACTGTGATGTAATACATCCTTTAGCACCCTTGTTTTATAAATGTATAAGTGTAACGAATACTTGAACTCATTAGACTTAATTTTTTTGGCATCTATATACAAATTGGATCTAATGGAACGCCTTGTATTACTACTCAGTACAAGCACATGGAGTATAGAGGGAATTTTATTGTTTATGGCTTTCCTGTGGATACTTACACATGTTAGAATTCACTTGGTAAAGATTCCCTCAAGGTTTACTAGTGGCACACGCTAACATAGACTACCTGCAGATACTAGTACTTAATATTATGGCGCACTGAAGTCGTTGTGTAAGCCTTCTTGATCGTTATGAGAAAATGGCTTTAGGACATTTGTTTTTTGTCCATAGCTAGCTAGTATTTCATAGATCGTTTTGAGAAAGACATAGGACATAGACATAGGCTACCCGCCAGGTTATATACACGGCACTTAGTGAAAATGGATTTAGGCCATTTGTTTTCTGTCCATAACTTGTATTTCATTGCAACATGCAGATGTTTTTTTATCAACATTAACAATAAATACTAAGTCATAGACCTTTCCAGAATTTGCTTGGCCATTGGTGATCACAAAACATTGATTCGAAGTCGAGACGGAAATGGATTCTTATATTTATCAAGGCCGACATCTACTAGTAACCATTGTTTTGTGATCATTCAAGCGAATTTGGTAATGTCTATTGATCAAGTTTTTACACGATGACTAAGTGAAATAATATGCCATGCATTTAACACTGAATGATTACAAGACAAAGGTTCCAGGTTGACACTGAACTTGATTCTTTTATTTACCAAGGCCAACCTTGACTTGAAACCATTACACATGTTTTGTGATCATCCAAGCGAATCTCTATTTATTTTATCGGTGTTTTATCGCGCGTTTTCCACGAGTTTCTATATCTGCAAAACCAGAATTTTTTCTTGATGTTAGTGTTTGCGTATAGCGTGGTTAACGTTCTCTATCATATCGCTTAAATCGCTGATTACATGTATTAATACACAAGTGATTGTGTATTATTTTACTTTATTGAAAACACATTTATTTCTTAGTGACTCTAAATTTCCATTGTATATTTACGCACATTAATTTTATCACTATTGCATGTTAACATAAGCGCACTGAGGCCTAGGTTATACGTCGAATCTCACTTGTGCTGAATCTAATCACAACAAAGAAGACCGCCTCATTATCTATTGTTTGAATTGTATTCGGCACAAGTGAGATTCGACGTATAACCTAGGCCTGAGACATATGTATAGTGCGCTATAAAAGAACTTACTATTATTATTATTATTATTATTATTATTATTATTATTATTATTATTATTATTATTATTATTATTATTATTATTATTATTATTATTATTATTATTATTATTGTAGAAAATCGCGCGCGGTGCATGATTGGTCGAGAAATTCACACTATTTCTCGATAATCACCTACAGCGTTTTGCGCGCTTTTGGAAATAGAAAATGAACAGTTTTTCTTCAAAAAAGGCTTATTATTTTTAAAATTTTTAAATAATCACTATGTCTATATTTATACTAAAACAATTATCTTCCTCAGGCTCAGTGAATATGAGCGAATAATAATATTGACTCCATCTCAGTTATATTTCACAGATATTTACTTGGACTTGGGCGAATAATTATTGATTTCAAACCATTATATTTGCCAACGCTAAATAAACTTGATAAAAGTAAAATCCGAGTTCAGATATCAAATTTTTGCCTCGTCGAATCAATACTCCAATTATTTGTACAAAAAACGCATTTGTACATGGATCAATACAGCGATAATTCAAATGTGATCTATATTTTTTCTATGCTTTGGAAGTTGTGAATATTTTTACAAGAAATTGAGGCTCAGCATGTGCAAATGCGCCTTTTGTCAAAAAGTTCAGCGGTGATAGATAACATAGAATTGGGTGGTACTTTTCACTATTTGAACGCTGTTTTCCTCGTAAATGGATAAGTATGTAGAACGAACTTAACACACATCGTCTTGTGGCACTAAGCAAAATAGATGATATCTTATATGGTAAATATTATTTTCTTAGACGCTGAATTCAGATCAATTGCAATTAAATTCGACGCGCCAAAATATGCGATGTCTGAACTGGCCCTAGACGGTACAAAAAGTAAAAAATAAACAACTAAAGGAAATTATTAAAAAAATAAATAAAATAAAGCCACATAAATTGTTTTAATTGTATACCATTATTATTGTTATTAATATCACCATCCTTTAAGTGTTTTAATACTGATAAATAGAAAGTAATTAAAAATTGTTAAAGTTTCAGTTTCAGTGTCATGGTTATTGAAATAAGTGAATATGCTGGTTGTTTTCCATTTTTGGACCGCGATATCATTATGGACGTCATTATCACTATATTGGGAAATTTCGAAATGTTTCCTAAAGAAATGCGAACATTATCACCTCTTTGTCCACTAATTTTAAGTCTATTGAAATTCTAAATAATAAAACAATTTTATAGGAAACGAACTTACACGTTGACTTACATAAATTGTACTATTAAACGGCATTTACACTACCAAAAGTATTAAATTGTAATTATTTTCTATGATATCAAACTGAAATATTCTATGTTGTTAAGATAATCATAATCATTTTTATCTGGTTTTCCTATCATAAAAGTAGTAAACTGTAATTATATTCAATAATATTATGCAAACTGAAATATTTCATGTTGTTAAGATAATCTTAATCATTTTTATCTGGTTTTCCTATCGCAAAAAATATTAATTAAATTGCCATTATATTCACTAATATCAAACTAAAATATGCCATGTTGTTAAATTTTTATCTGGTTTTCCGATCACAAAAGTAATAAGTTGTAATTATATTCAATAATATCAAACTTAAATATTCCATGTTGTATGAAAGGATGCTCTTTTTTCATTTTTATCTGATTTTTATCACGATCCTGTCCAAAAACAATAATAAACTTTAAAACATAGTCAAATATTTAGAATTTTAATGTAAGATTATTGATTATTTATATTGAATTTTCGATGTTGTAGACGTTTCGCGTTTAACTTAACGAGAATATTTATATCAATAACGCGCGCTCCATGCCAGACCTTAATGTGACTGATGTGATAACATTCTTCGTTGCAAGAAACTTATAGATCTGCCATGGTTTTAAAATCTTTTAAAATCCTCTTTCACAGCTCTAAAACAATGATTTTAAGCTAGACAAAAATAATGTTTAATGAATGTGAGATTGTCTATTTTGATATGACTACACTAACATCTGCTTTGGGATAACTTCCTTTTGGAGTTTCTGTTTTGGACTGTGTTGTCTTTATGATAACTGGCTGGATTTGATTCGAATTTCTTTCTTTCGATCAGAAGATTAGGAGTCGTAAATGAACGTGATATCTTATATTTTGATATGATTTTACTAGAACACGTCTTCCTTTTGGTGTTTCTGTTTTAGATTGTGATGTCTTTATGATAACTGGCTAGTGGGTTTGATTCGAGTTTCTTTCTTTTCGATCAGAAGATTAGCCGGGAGTCATTAATGATCGAACGTTAGATCTTCTATTTTGATATGATTTCACTAGAATACCCTCTTCCTTTTGGTGTTTCTGTTTTAGACTGCGCTGTCTTTGTGATAATCGGCCTTAGCTTGATTTCATAGTCTTCCTTTTGGAGTTTCTGTCCTAGAGTACGGCACTGTCTTTAAACCGGCTTGATTTCATTTGAAGTTCTTTCCTTTTTATCACAAGACTTGGAGTCGTTTGAAATGTTATATATGTCTTCTCTTTTGATATGAATTCACTAGAACATCTGTTCTGGGATCACTTCCTATTTGGAGTTTCGGTTTTAGACGGCGCTGTCTCTATGATAACCGGCCTTGATTTCATTCGAATTTCTTTCCTTTCGATCACCCGACTTGGAGTCGTTTGAAATGTTAGGTACACTTGTCCCAAAGGTACCTGTACGGGAGCGCTGTTCATACTTTATAGTCTGACTATATTGCCTGGTGTTTCTTCTACAAAGTAATCTGAGAGTGACTTTACGAAAATCTTTAAGGAAAATGACGTAAACACAGGGACTAAAACATGAATTAACTAGAGGTAGGAAGTAAAATGCCATGAAAGACAACGATGACATATCGATGCAGACAGCCGTCGCATCAATAACTTCCATTTCACCCTTAAATATTTTATGTAAAACTAGTAAGAAATAATAAATATAGTAAGGTAACCAGCAGCAGGAGTACAGTAATAGCGATAGTAAAACCATCCTGATTGTAGCACGGATTCTTTGCGTGCGTTTTTGTCTGTGTCTCTCGTTCAAGCTAGCGCGAATCTCAGCGTGAGGTTGTGCCAGCCTTTTTATTGTTCGAATACTTAACGTGAATATGATCAGAAACGAGACAATAATTGACACGGGTTGGAGTAAGAAAAACCATGCAGGCACTGCTCCAGTTAGCGTGTTTTTACATAGATATACTCCAGGCGTTTCTTCCTCGTACAGCTTAGCATAGTAAAGCGTATGTGCGAACAAGATCATTGGAACAAACCACGAACAGCCAACAACCACCATACGATGTCTCAGAGTATAGGGACGTGATCTTTTCAATGTTATTCCCGTAGCTCGGTACCTTTCCACACTGATTATCATCAAAGAAAGTAACGACTGAGTGTAAGAAACATTGTACAAGTACGCAGTAACTTTACAAAGAAACCCACCAAGACTACCTTGAGGAAATAATGATGTCTTGAAGTCAGTAATCCTCTGAGCGTAGAAAAATGGCACAATCAATATAATAAGAGTATCTGACACAGCCATGCCAATAATCAGATGGTGGAGGTTCTTGCGAACCGTGTATTTCACAGCGAGTGTTATCACGAAGATGTTTGCCATAAGACCAAATAAGCTTACCAAACCAACAGCTGTTAATTTTACGTTGATGGTCACTTCACTATCTGATTCATACCACTTCTTACAGTAACTTTCCAATGAGTGATTTGATGAGACGTTCATGTCTGGTCGGTTGTATTGACAGTGCACTAGATTCAAGTAATGGAGTGTATCAGGACGATAGCCTAGGTCTTATATAGCCCACACGCTAAGTCTGCTGGTAGCATTAACATACTATTTTTTTTGTAATTAGACCCTTGGTAAGTCACCTGCAACATTAGTCGTTCAAAATACCACGTTCATATCAAGTTGTTGTTGACTTTTTTGTTTCAGCCATATGGTGAACACAATATAGCTTAATTACAAGCTATATATTGTATTGTTTTATCGAGATGTTTACATATTGTTGTTGAATTCCTTTGTATTTTGATAACAAATATGGCTGATTATACTATATATGGGGAGCACACGATCAACAACTTTGTATAGAAGAAATATTGAGACGAATAATTATTAAGAAAAGTTCCCTTGCTAACTTTTCTTAGAATGAACCCTTTCTGTCTGAGTGTGATATTAAAGTATTGAAACATTTACCTATTGAAGTAAAGATGGTGGTATAAGATAAAAAGATTTGATTTTTCGCCATCGATGGAAACAGAATAAAAAACTCGCTTTATTTATTTCTCTTTTTTCTTTCTTTATATATCATTTCTTAGAATAAATCATTGAACTCTATCTGGCTTTGATATAGAAGTATTGGAACATTTTCCTATTGAAGTAAAGTATGATAGAGAAATTTGATTTTCACGATCGAAGGAAACAGAGTAAAATCTCGCTTTTATTTATTTATTTCAACTACTGACTGCGCTTAACCTTACTGAGCCTTGTATACTAATAATAAATCAATTGAACTATGATTCCCTCTATAACGGACAAACACAGACACCAAATAAATGTCCGCTTTAACGGGGATGCGGTTTATTGGGGTTCTATTTGAACCTCGGGACCAAAACAAATATATTAGAGAGAGATATAATTCCGGTTTGATGAGGTGCCGGTATATATAGAGGACTATAATGTAGTGTTGCTCTAATAACACTGGTTTCTCGATTGATTACTTGCTGGCTAAAATTAGAGGTTAACATACTACTTCATTTATGCCGACTTTTTCTTAAGAAAGAAATAGCTACACATTGTTATCATAATAATTTGGATAAGGATCAACTAAAAAAATCCCACTTAAAAAGGTCCGATTATTGGCCAACGTTTTAGTTTTTTTCAAAATACAACACTGATGTAGGTTAACTACATAATATTACTTGTTAAAAAACTAATAATACCACTTGTTATTCTTAAGAAGACGAGCTTATCCTTACAGTCGTCAAATGATTAAGAAAATATCCTCTGCATAATTTACCGGCTTTAATTCTAAAACACAAATTTCAATTGACGTCGCTCTTTTTACACTTGTACAAAAGAAAAAAAGGAGCTTAGAGATATCGTCAAATTAAGTGTGTTATCTTTTTGAATGTCATTATCATACACCTATTTCAATTAACGTTGTCCATCTGGAAAGGTCGATCTGAGACCGATAGGAATTGTGCACTGTAAATTGAAAAGAGCTGATTCAGCTCAAAAAACCAAAACAGCCCCAAATGCAAAAAACTAATTCAGCCCTTCATGGGGCTGTTTTGGTTGGATGGGGCCAAATTAGCCCCACCAAATACTATTTTAGCCCTATGTTATTCTGAATCGACCCTATATGTGCCCTAAATCGACCTTGTATAGAGTGCTATTTTGATATCAAGGTGGCTGATTTGAAAACGAGAGCTGTTTTACGTGTTATACCTCTTGATAGAAAATGTGGGATTTACATAATTGATTCTTCAGATTGTACTATCTAGGTCTGATTTGGCCCTACGGGGCCCTAAATCGACCCTATACATAAAGCTGTTTTGACACCGAATATGGCTGTTTTGAAAACAAGAGCTTTTTCATATTCCAGAAAATGTGGGATTTACATAATTGATTCTTCAGATTGTACTATCTAGGTCTGATTTGGCCCTACGGGGCCCTAAATCGACCCTATACATAAAGCTGTTTTGACACCGAATATGGCTGTTTTGAAAACAAGAGCTTTTTCATATTCCAGAAACTCTCAGGAGAATCTCAGGTAATAAATGTATTTATTATTTCACAATAGATTTTTGATATTCACTTATTTGGTATTCATTGCATGGAATTTTCATTTTCAGTGCCAACTGAGTCGATTCCCTTTAAAAATTTCTGAGCCGATAATGTGATTTTAAAGTGATCAAGACGAAAAGGAAATTAACTTATTTTTCTTATTTATGGAGATCGAAGACGTTTTAGAAAAGAGATTTGTCAAGGTAAGAGTTTTATATTGCAGACAATATTATTAAACCTGGAATCCTTTCTTGAGCCGTTATTTCAATGCGTCAATGGATGTTGACCAGCGGTCGCTACTAGTACCTAAAGGCATGCGTTAACTTTGGGCGCCATTTCAACCGACGAACGTTGCAGTTGGGTTAACTTCAAGCAGCAATTATAACGAATTCCTTCTTTTATACCTTGTCCAGTGCTTTTGTACACATAAATTGTGATAGTTAAATGTTTTGCTTTTATATCTTGCAGAGTTTTATGTCCATAAGTGATGAATCTTCGCTTCATCGATGGAACAAGCTGAGCTATAAATCATGATGGATGTAAATTTCGTATCAGAACAAGTTGTGTTTCTTGGGAAATCTACTACTAATCATAGTTAACTATGTACTAATACATTGTTAAAGCCTAGTGAAAATGTAAGCAAATGTATAACTAATATCAGCTATCAATTCTTATGCCTAATTTGTATGAGTTGTTGCTTAAGTATTATGCATTATAATCATTCAGTAATTTCGTTTAATAACACCATTTCGTAGGACTAAAAAGCTTAAATTTCATAAAATAACTTATTGTTTTTTTATAGAATGGATAGAAGAAGTACTAGAAGTTTAAAAGATGAAATTGAGGAACAAAAGGTAAGCTTGAAGTAGTGATTATTTTACGGTCGGACGATTTCCTGACCTTGATGATCCTCATGTATTGATTGACTAGATGTATTAACCATTGATTTTTTATTACCAAACCTAATTAAAGATAATTTATAAACTTATATTTGGTTCTTAAGACAAACTTATATTCTTTATTTTTCTGAATGTATGATATACACAACAATTTATTTTCTGAAGTAATGATATATAAAAATAAACAACGAAAAAAACCACAATTTTCTTGAATTTGTTGTTTGATTTGTCAATTAGAAGTGCTTTTAATTTTTTACATTTATATAATGGCCGGCTAGGTGCTTAATATTGCTCAAATGATTCTGTTCTACATGATTTTACTGTACGTAGTTGAGTAGCACTAGTTAACACATTGGATTAAAAAAAGCCTAAACGATTTTATTATTTAACATATAGGTTGACAAAGAAGACAACTGCAGTGTAAGTCAAGAACACCATGTAAACAGTGGTCTGTCCAAGCCAAAAGTAAGCTTAAAGCCAGCTAGATATTTAGAAGTTTTCTTATAATAATATATTTTTATTCGGAATAAACCAAGAGAAATAAGGTGTATAAATATATACATATTCAATGATATAACAAACTGTGTCCAATTCCTTTTTTTTTTATTGATATTATTTGTATCGAATTTTACCAATAACTGATTGCATATTGGCCAGGCTTGGTAATATATACTTGTACATTGCTCACAATTATGTAGTACTTTACAAAACTGAGAAACGTTGCATGTAAAAATGTTCTTTTAACCAGAGGCTTTTGCTCTTTTCATTTTATCGAAAACATTTCTTCGGTATATGCATTGCTCAGTCATAATTAAGATTAACTGTTGATTGTTTTTTTTTTCTTATTTGTGATCAATTTTCATTTTATCAAAAGCATTTCTTCGGTATAATCTTAAGTCGTGATTGAGGTATGTGCATGATGAGTGCAAGACCTTGAGTCTTGGTATCACATAGTTAACATATGCATTGCTCGGTCATGAGTAAGATTAACTGTTGATTGTTTTTTTTCTTATTTGTGATCAATGTTTATTTCATCAAGAGCATTTCTTCAATATAATCTTAAGTTGTGATTGAGGTATGTGCATGATGAGTGCGAGACCTTGAGTCTTGGTATCACATCGTTAACATATGCATTGCTCAGTCATAATTAAGATTAACTGTTGATTGTTTTTTTTCTTATTTGTGATCAATTTTCATTTTATCAAAAGCATTTCTTCGGTATAATCTTAAGTTGTGATTGAGGTATGTGCATGATGAGTGCGAGACCTTGAGTCTTGGTATCACATCGTTAACATATGCATTGCTCAGTCATAAGTAAGATTAACTGTTGATTGTATTTTTTTCTTATTTGTGATCAATTTTCATTTTATCAAAAGCATTTATTCAATATAATCTTAAGTTGTGATTGAGGTATGTGCATGATGAGTGCAAGACCTTGAGTCTTGGTATCACATCGTTAACATATGCATTGCTCAGTCATAAGTAAGATTAACTGTTGATTGTTTTTTTTTCTTATTTGTGATCAATTTTTCATTTTATCAAAAGCATTTCTTCAGTATTATCTTAAGTTGTGATTGAGGTATGTGCATGATGAGTGCGAGACCTTGAGTCTTGGTATCACATCGTTAACATATGCATTGTTCAGTCATAATTAAGGTTAACTGTTGATCTGTTTGTTGGTCACGTTTTATACAATATGCAGACATCATCAAAAAGAAATATCTTCAAAATAAATAATTTTCAAATTCTTTGTCATTAAAATTTAAATAATTTTTGTGTTAGACAGCAATTAGTCATAATGTTTCACTTCCTCAAAACGTTTGTATCAGTCAAGCCATAAAAAGAAAAGAATTCCTTGATGCAAATTTTAACAAAAAATATTCAATAATGAAATAAAAAAGTACATTATCCTTTAGGCTAAAAATATCTCAAAAATTTAATTTAAAAAAGCATTGATTAATTCTGAGGTTCTAATTTTTTTGAATCAAACAAAATGGTATATTGTAGTTAGCTATGAATTATTTTAGATATAATATTCTGTAGGTTTCTAATCCATGCATATATTAAATAGTTATATTTATTTATCTGCATGAGATAGCTATCCTTATTTATTGGTAAATAAGTTATATGAAAGACACAGGGCAGCTAGACATTTTATTGTCTAGAAGTCAGTTTCTGCTTTCAATCTTTTTGAGATATTTTTTTTACAGTGAGGACACTCCAACCATAAAAAATTGGCTTTTTTAGGATTATCCTTTTCTGAACATTCTACTGCTTCAAAACTCTAAAAATAAATTGTGAAGTTCAATAGCACTGAGTGTTAATAATAAATCTTATTTCTTGTCTATTCACTCAAGGGATGTAAAGTAAAAAAAAAAATCAAAGTGTTCATGGTTCTAGTTTCCTCACTGTAAAATTAGGAACACTGGCTGCCCAACTAGTTATAATTTATGCTTCATTATTGTGTATTTGTATTTGTGACTCTAACTTGAGAGCTTTGATTTACTAGGTAGGTTACTACTAAAGAAACTTCATGTACAAGTAAGAAACAAGATTGTGTTGTTACAAATTGATAGATAAAGTTCTTATTAAAAACAATTGATGCAACTTAGTTGTGATATGTCATATAAGTAAAATAGAAGAGAAATAAAGTATTACTTATGTTGTTATGTTGTAAGATTGTTAGCTCATTTCGACCCTAACACTTCCATTTCAGCTATCTTGGAATGGTCATTTTGACTCACAGATTGGGGTTGAAATAGATCCTAAAATTAGGTTCAAATCAGCTTTTACAACCTGTTTTGGCCCTGAAAACGGGGTCATATCGGCCAAAACAAATTTCAAATCAGCCCTCCTGTTTTCCAAATCAGCCCTCCTGTTTTTCAAATCAGCCCTCCTGTTTTCCAAATCAGCCCAACTTTGGGGTAGTTTTTTTTTCCAATTTGGCCCCCCAAAAATGGTACTGTTTTAAACCCACCGAAATGGCCCCATTTTTAGGGCTGAATCAGCTCTTTTCAATTTACAGTGTGGGAGCTCGTTAAACTGCAAATACACTACATTTTGTATTATAATCACGCTTGAATATTAATGTTTACTTCTGACATACTATTATCCATAATTCAGCACCATTCAAGTGTGATTAAAACAACACATTTGGAATTTATTGAACTCCCACAATTCCTATCGGTCTCAGATCAACCATTCCAGATGGACAACGTTAATTGAAATAGGTGTATATGGAATTTGATTCTCTAGATCTATCGTGGACGTCATGCAGGAGATGTTTTATGTATAGGTAAATAGTATTAGTGGGAAGTCTGTTTTATTTAGTAAATACATCAGTGCACAAACACTGCAAAAACGACTGAGTGTAACTCAAAATATTGAGAAAATAATTGCATTCAGGATAACTTTTGGTCTCCTTTGCAGACGTTTGACGACACTAAAAACGGCTGCGAAGGAGACTAGATATAACAGTGAGTGAACCCAACTCAATGATAAACAATAGAAGTACCATAGCATTTTTAAAAAATATATCTGCGCGCAAGTTCTTACTAACTACATGCCACTGCAAAAACGGCTGAGTAGATACAACTTAAAACATTGAGTAAATCATTGCATTCGGGATGACAAGTACACTTTATAGTGAGCGAAACCAAGCTTGAAACCCGGGCTTGAAACGTCAGTAAAGTTAAGTCTACATTTTTTTACGGTGTTACAGATTTCATTATATTTCCTATCGTTTATATCAAACACCGACGCCGCCTATACTAATTTACTCGCTAGTTTCCATTCATTACAAAGAGTAAACGTAAATATATATAGTTGTACCATAGCATTTTTCAAAATATATCTGCGCGCAAGTTCTTACTAACTACTTAACACTGCAAAAACGGTAGTAGCCCAATTCAAAATATAATCGAGTAAATCATTGCTTTCAGGACGACACTTTATAGTGAGTGAACCCAACTCATCATCAAAGAATACACATTAATGTAGATACCATAGCACTTTTTTAAATATATCTGTGAGCAGTTTCTCACTAACTACACTGCAAAAACGGCTGAGTAGATACCCAATTCATCATAAACAATAGACATAAATGTAGATCGATATCCATAGCATTTTTTGGAATATATCTGGGCGCATAACAGTTTATAGCTAACTATACCGTAAAAACGGATAGATAGATAGATACAACTCAAAATATCGAGTAAATCATTGCTTTCAGGATGACACTTTATAGTGAGTAAACCCAACTCATAGTAAAGAGTAAGCGTAAAAGTAGATATACCATTGAGTAAAATGTACTTAATATATTGAGTAAAACCCGATTTTTACTCGAAAAAGCGTTACATCAAAGCAATCCGAAAAATACCGTTTTTGCGATGAACGAGTGAATATTTTAATATATATATCTTATTACACAGTTTGATGTGTAATATGGCTGGATTTTTTACAAGTGAAACGCTGTATTTTGACGAGCCTCCGGGCGAGTCAAAATTAAAGTTAACGAGTAAAATATCCAGCCATATTACACATCAAACTGTTTAATAAGTTATTTATTATCCAATCAAAAGGTTTTTGTTCTATTATAGTGCAAAATATTGTTTTACTTGATGGCTAAATAGACAAGTAAAAATATCGCTGGATATTTTTACTCGATCCAGTCCTACTCCTGCGATATTTTTACTCGTCTATGACTAGTTGGATAATAAGTTTACATATTCTTGATAAATAAGCCTGATATAAAATAACGTCTGGGTGGGGTAACCTGCTAATAAGTAACATTAGCTTGTAGGATTAACGTCCCAAAAGACAACAAACTTAACCCATTTTTAAGAAATCTAACTCTTTTACAGTCTAACTCTTTTTACTCCAGAGAATTGCTAAGGCTCGAAACGTCAGTAAAGTTAAGTCAACATTTTTTATACGGTTTTTACGGTGTTACAAATTTCATTATATTACTTATCGTTTATATCAAACACCGACGCAGCCTTTAGTTTCCATTTCTCTTGTTACAAATTTCATTAATTCTATTACCTATCGTTTATATCAAACACAGACGCAGCCTATACTAGTTTACTCGCTAGTTTCTATTTCTATTTTTTACGGTGTTACAAATTTCATTCTATTACCTATCGTTTATATCAAACACCGACGCAGCCTTTACTAGTTTACTCGCTAGTTTCCATATCTATTTGTAAGGCGGTACCAATCATATTAAAAAATTGAAGAGCGAAAACTCTAGGACTATGGAATACAAACAAAACAGTTCAGCACTCACTAATTATATTTTTTATAATAGTGACTATTTGGTCAGTATCACTCAACCAGAAACAAACTCAATGAAAAGGCACGTGGCGAATGAAAAATACATTAAAAAATATGGCTCTCAGCAATTTTCGACCCCACCTCGAAATATCTCTTAAATTTCTTTTTTGCCACCTTTTTGTTCATCTCGAACTTTCCTCCCTCCATATATTTTCCTCCCCTTGGTCTCGGATTTTCAAATCAAGCTAGGGTCTCGTCTCGGCGTTCTCTGATTCAGTTTACCATTGGCCACCCTTAATAAGGCACAGTGAATAATCATAGATAGTTTTACATTTATCCGATGGCAAATTTTCTCACTACCGGCCTATATTACATTATAAATATATAAATATAGATATTTACAACCATCACTCCCGTCGGGGCTCTTTCGTGAGGTTCACTCACACTCACTACCACTACATTCCATATTTACAACACACATCTCTGCTTGAGTTTTACGTAGGGAGGAAACCGGATAACCCGGAGAAAAACCCTCGTGGCATGAGAAAGAACAACACATCAAACAAACTCTATTCACTTGTTGTCCGAGCCGGGAATCAAACCCAGGATACAGTGGTGAAAAGGCCAACGCTCTCACCACTAGGCCACCCATGCCACCCAACAACATTCACAGTTACAGTCCTTACAACGCAAGTCTATGTTGTGACTAGAGCGATTTTCCGTCGTGAAAAAATAGTACGCATGAAACACGGTTTTACAGTTTGGTATAGTTAGTGCTACTAATTACACAATATAAACTAGACTAAAGTGACCTTCAAGTAAAGTGACTAAAGCATTCTATCATGCATGGAAAGGAATTTGATTTTAGAATATGATGATCAAAATAATTTGTTATAACAGGTTATAAAAGTCCCTGCAGTTTCTTGTGTTCAGTTAATCTTTACAATAAATTAAATGATTGTTATGATCGAATTTGATTTTAGAATATGATGATCAAAGAATTTGTAATAACAGGTTATAAAACTCCCTGCAGTTTCTTGTGTTTTAATCTTCACAATAAATGACTGTTATGATTGAATTAATTTATTGTATGACACACATAATCTTAACTCTTCTAGAGTGGTTTTCCTTCGTCCGTGCAACGGAGTAGACTAGTTAGTGAGTAATAGTGGAAATAAAACAAAAGAAAACAATGGGATTAGTGTGTACTACTATGTATTACTTTGACTATTCTTTCATAGACGAAGGGAAATCACTCTAGTCTTTTTCAGTATCTATTGTACCAACTATTTCGCACTAGTTAGTCTAGTTACACAAGTTAGACTAGTTACACAAATTAGTTAGTCATTTTTCTTCCACAGACGACGGAAAATTACTCTTTTAAAGTACATTAACAACATGCGTGTTAATAGCTGAAGTTTAGATCGTTACTCTTGTGTCTTTGTTGATAACAATGAAGAGATTAATGACCACGTTTATGGTGGTTTATTATGTTAAAAACGTACATATCACCGGAAATATAAATGTAAAGGAACATGTTTTTTTTTTCTTTGAATCTTTCTGTTTTTACTAACAAATAAAACTTTTACAATTTAAGTATTTTTTTTATTTTTATTGTTGAATGTCATGTTTAGTGTAGATTATAATGTTAAAGGGGTACATCTCTCCGGAAATATTAATGAACCAAACCAAAACAGGTTGTTGTTGAATGTCAAATTAAGGACCAAGTTTGTCTTGGATTACAATAGGATACACCTGATCAGCTAAAATACTACAATACATATAACTGTATGCAGACATGTTTTTTGTTTGGATCGTTCTATGTTTACTAACACACAGACTTTTACAAATTAACGCTTTTCCAGTTTTCCGGACGTTTCTGCCGAAACATGTATGTTAGATTGAAGTCTGTGGTGTATTTTCTTAAATGCATTTCCTCACTGCTCATCCTAAAACCGTTTTCCATTTTTATTGTGGAATGCCACATTAAGGACCAAGTTTGTTTTGGATTACCAATCGGTTGCACCTGATCGGTTAGAATTAAGTGTACATTTCACTGCAATATATTTAACTGCATGCAAGCATTTTTTTTTGTCTGTATCGTTCTGTGTTTACTAACAAACAAACTTTTAAAACGCTTTTTCATTTTCACCGATGAATGGCACGAGTTAAAGACCAAGTTTGTCTTGAATTACAATCGGTTACACGTGATCAGCTAAAAGTGTACATCTCACTACAATATAACTGTATGCAGACATGTTTTTTTGTCTGTATCGTTCTGTGTTTACTAATAACCAAACTTTTAGAACTTGATTAACGCTTTTTCATTTTTACCGTTGAATGGCGCATTCACAAGTGGTGCTGTTACGCCCCAAAATGTAATAACTCGCACAAAATGTAATAGTAACGCAAAATGTAATAACTTCTGACGCAAAATGTAATAGTAACGCAAAATGTAATAACTTTTGACGCAAAATGTAATAACTTGCTTAACGCAAAATGTAATAACTTTTGACGAAAAATGTAATAGGTATGTTTAACGCAAAATGTAATAATTTTGACGCAAAATGTAATAACTTTACAGATATAAAGAAAATATCAAGCATATCCACTTATAGACACTGCAGCGATGATATCATTAATTTGACGTAGATTTTGGGTAGATTTTCGACTTTTTTTTCGCCATCCAGTGTTGCAGGATATTTTTTTGCCGTACCAAGCTATATATATTTTTTGAAATATTGACGTTGCACCGGATTTTTTAGGTTCGATAGCTTGCTTGATATTTTTGGGGGGGATTTTTTACAAATATTAAATGAGTTTACAGCGCGAAGCCCACTTTTAATATATTCGCATACTTCTATGCACGGACTTTATGCTGCGAAACGAGTTTTTACACGCCTTATTCGGTAAAATCAGACAGCTTCACATCAAATGTGTCTGTACAAACTTCCATGGATAGAAGTATGCGAATACATCAAATGTGGTCATACTTTTGCGCCTCAAGCTGTAAATTAGTATTAAGAAGTCGTCTCAACCACGATGCTTTGTGCACCTTATTTTCTACCTTTTTTATAGTTTAGCTAAACAAATTCTCTCAATTCAAAGCCATCATTTTGACAACAGGCTTGCTTTGAAAGGAAAACTCGCAAGTAAAGTATAATAGAAGATGAGCGCAAAACATCCTGGTTAAGAGTCCTCTTTGTTTTTTTTGTTTTTTTTTCTGATATAATTCTATTGTTGCAATTTCGAAACAAATGCCACAGTGTAGACCTCAACCGAGGCCTCAATCACCAAATCATCTAATAACGATCGAGAATTGAATATAAGCAATAGAATCTGTAGATATGTTTGTTTGTTTGTTTTTGTTTTTGCTTAAAAATGCTTAAAATCATAACTGAGTGAACAAAAAAACATCAAGATTGAATAAGAAAAATGTCAGCAGGTGAAAAACTAAATAGTTAATTGTTCTATTTCTTGTCAAATTTGTTTGGATGGCCTCAGCTCAAGCAGTCGCACTGTAATCGGCATGAAGGAGTTTCTACTTTCTTAGTGAGTTCAATAAAAGTTCTAATCATGACTGAGGCGCTCTTAACACTAACGTCTTTTCAATAAACGCCGTTATAAGTTCCTTGAAAATGCATTCAAAGCCTTTGATCGTCTATTCTAGACCACCAAGAACGGAGGCCGTCACCAGAGTCATTCAAGAGTATTGTAAGAGTTTTCGGAAATTTTCCGCTTTTGATCATAAAAGTCTGGACGTATATTATAAGGCAAAAGCAAAAAGGCATGCGTTTCCAAAAAAAAAATAAGTTACTAAGTTACTTATTTGCTGTATAACGTTTCCCAGTATCACGTGGTTGATGACGTCAAATTAATGATATCATCGCTGCAGTGTCTATAAGTGGATATGCTTGATATTTTCTTTATATCTGTAAAGTTATTACATTTTGCGTCAAAATTATTACATTTTGCGTTAAACACACCTATTACATTTTGCGTCAAAACTTATTACATTTTACGTTAAGCAAGTTATTACATTTTGCGTCAAATGTTATTACATTTTGCGTTACTATTACATTTTGCGTCAGAGGTTATTACATTTTGCGTTACTATTACATTTTGTGCGAGTTATTACATTTTGGGGCGTAACAGGTGCTAACTGATACGCCTTTTATGTTTATTTTGGATTAACACCGGGTAAACATAAGAACTTTATTTTTTTACGGTTACAAGGGCTGGATAAGGTAACAACAACACCTTTAATATTTAGCCGAAGGATTAAAATGTAGATAAATTGACAAGTTCAAGTAATGCATTTCACATTCGCAAGAAACTGAATAGCTTTATCCACAAGTTAAATCGGTTTTAGCATTTAGCAGACTGTGAAGCGCCATAGTCCTATTTTCAAAATCGTTTTCGCAGCTTCAAGCGACATGCAAGCATCATCAAGCCAAGACAGTAATGAACACCCGGCGTTTTTTGCTGGTAATATATTGAAATTAAACCTGTTGTCAACGAAGTTGATTGTTATACAGTAACAAGCACGTGAACTGATGCTCACATTTTGTAATTAGTTCGGATTCTTTAGGAAACAAGTCTGATTTCAAATATTATATTGTAAGAAGATTATTAGTATTTTTTTTTCTTTGTTACGTTGTGTAATTTGTAGCTTGTTATTGTTTGTAAATTGTTGTAAATTAAAATTAAAAGAAAGTATGATTTCAATACATTAGTAGCACAACCAACCAGCATTCATTTCTGTCTTGGCTAGATGTTTGTTGCTTAAAGCTGCGACAACATGTTTTTTTTTTTTAATAAGTATATATGTGGCTATACAAATGTAGAATATTACCGTTATTATAATCATATATATAGTCAATAGCATTTACTCCACTGAACTTGGTTATAAAATTTACATTCAATAAATACATGTTACCAGATTAAACACTAGCTATATGCTATATATATCAAATTGCTTATGTCTTGGTAAGTAGGACTCACACATTGGGATCATATATTGAAAATAAAGTACGTATATAAAAGCTATAATTTTAATGAGCTGAGCTTTAGGACAAACACTTTTATACTATGTGTCAAATTAATGTCTTGATAAGTAGGAAACACATAAATTGAAGATAAATTACGTATATACAAAAGATATGGTTTTAATAAGCCGAGCTTTCGGATAAATAGTTCATCCTAAACCATCCTTAGGACTATTAAAATTGAATGTGTTTCCTTTGGTTAAACGTGTTTGTAAGAATTCTATACAATGAATGTAACCAGCTGGAGATCTTAATCCTGCGGTAAGTACAACAACTGGTGTTGATTTAGCACTTGAACTACCAGTATTAATAACCTGTGAACAAGCAAACAATCACATTTTAAACTCTTAAGACCTGCTAATCCGCACTGTTTTTTTTAATTAATTGAGACATTAATTGGGGGAGGGGGTTGGGGGTGGTTGAAATCTTAGGGAACTTACCGATTAAGAAGGGGGGAGGGTTTTTTTTCTGAGGGCTGATGAGTTAACCAGAGGGGACTCAAAAATACAGAATGTATAAAACAAATGAAAGGTAGAATATATATTGTATTGATCGATACGATAATCTACTAATAAAAAACATTTTTATTTAGTACTGGAAACTTAAAAGCAAGGTCTTGGAAAAGTATTATTTTGTATATACATACTGTATATAAGGCGGTGTGCGATTTCTCAGCAACGAAAGTTTGGGGTGTTTTTTTTTTTTTTTAATCCAAAATATTACTTTAAACCTGCTGTCATTTTAGCTTGGGACGTCAATACATTCTCACCAATCACTTAGCGTAGAAATGGCCAATTAATGTAATTCAATACAATGAAAATTGCAGAGGATGATATGTCGGTAATATGATTGATTCGTAATTGAAGTGTATTATCTACTACTGCAACAACTTGTTATGATCATATTACACAAACACGTACAACCAAAATATAACGTTAACATGAATAAATCGATAGCAAAAGAAGAAATACCGACATCCTTTGCAGAGATTTATGCAATTTTTGTTTTCTCAGCGATAAACTGTGGATGCAATTTCACTCGTTAGTTTCTAAATTGAGCAACCATAATAAACAATTTCCATAGATAAGTTGTTTTTAAACTATACTTAAGTAAAATATGGAGTATAAACATAGGTTATATACTTTCACAATAACAATAATGTCTTTTGTTTTTTGATAGCTAAAACAAACACATTTGAATTACAATATCTACTCCCCAAAACCGAAGACATTGTGGTTATGAGAAAGTAGCAAGAGATTAAGAGAATCTCTTTAAGCTAGCTGACTACACTATTTTGCAAACAAATAACATATCAACTGTAGCCTTATCAATTTAATTAAGTTAAGTGTCATTTTTTTTCGTGTACTGCTACTGATCACCATGCTGTGCGTCTCTCAGAGGGCAGTCAAGCTTTAATGAAAACAACGATAATCCCTTTGGTTTCCAACCAATTTGTTTTCGTTTTCTTAAGATGAGTTCTATACTGTTTTACTCTCTATCAGACAAAGCGATAGTTTAATGTTCATTCAGTTGGAGTGATATCACCTGTTACAATAGAGATCTTCACAGCGAGCAGAGCTTCGTTTACACGTGCATAGACAAACATGATTTTGAGCTAGTTTTAGCTGCAATCTTGAAAAGACTATTGAGACACTATTACGATGTTCTTTATTTTGACTATCAACTGTACGTTTTTGCCTCGTGGTCACTAAACGTAACTGTGAAAACGGACTATTGTAATGTATACGTTATCAAACAATTGAAGCTCATTGAAACACTTCAAAATTCCACAATTCCACAAAGTTGTGAATAATGTATTTTACCACATTTGATAATTCTCTCGCTTTCTGATTGATCGAGATCTAGAGCCGTTGTAAATTTATCAAATCGCACATAGTTTTTCATTGTCTGTCCTGTTATTGATCATAGATGGTGTCAAAAAATGTTCAAAACTTAAGTGGAACCACGAGCGTATATGTAGCGAGGAAGGAAGGCAAAAATTAAATTTTCATTGAGAAATACAGATAGCATTTTCTTTTCGAAAAGCTAGTATAAGTAAAGTTCTAACGCATTAAAAGAATGACAAAAATGACCATAAGATATTTTACAATCCCGCTTTCAAAAACATGAACATGATGAGAAATACCGTCAAAACATTATCAAATCAAAAACATACAATTTTTTTTCGCTTTAAAATGAAAATTGCAAATAAAGTCTTTCACACAAGCGCTTTATGTTTTAATCGAAAACATTTTTGAGCATTTTTTTTGTTGAAAACATTTTCGACGGCAAGCGACAGTTGAAAATTTGACAAAAAGTTGAAAAATTCATAAAAAAATGACAAACAATCGATGCAAACATAGTGACATTTATTACAATTTTCTACTTACATTAAGTCAATTCCCATTCATAATCTCTCCATAAACATGTTTTTATCGGACTTTTTTTGAGGAAAAACCTTCGTGTAGATTGCAAACTTTCATTTGACTTGGCACAAGTGTTGCGTGACACGATGACGTAATCTATTTTCAAAAGCCAAAAATGACGCCTTTCCATGTGTCTGTCGTCTTATTGAACATAGCTCTCAGCCAATCAGCTTGCGAGATTTCACACAAGTGTTGTAAAAAAGAGTACATATCAAGGTTGCTGTTTGCTCTCTAATAACTTTGTCGCTTTCTTTGACTTCGTCTCGTGGATCCACAACATTTTAGATGATTCGATGACGCCAACCGTGGTAAATAAGAGGACATACCACGCGAAACTATCGTAAATTTTTTAACTACACGCTATCGATCGAGGCTGAGGCTGTTCGGTTCGCATCTTGAAATTAAAGGTCTATAAGCGAATCATTAAATAAATAAATAAATGAATGAATAAATGAATATTTTATATAGCGCCATTTCCGTTAGGCTCAGATTTCAGCCGTTGGGGTTTCGTGCGCCCGCGATACTCTCCCCACTAACGGCTGGGCGCATCGGCTTCGAAACGTGTCGCGCATGTCCGTGACGTAATTATGCTAATAGCATAAAAAAACGGAAACGGAAATAAAATTTGTTGAAATGTAAGCTAATGTAAATAAACTTTCCAACGGCCTGATTGTCAAAAAGTCTTTTATTAAAATTTGAATTCGAATTCAATTCGAAACAACTCTTAGCAAAACCTGCATATCATTTAGCAATTCCATCGGGTATGTTATTTGTCATAAGAACGATCGAGACAAATCAGCGCAAAAGCTATTTCAATGGTAAACGTTTTGTTTATTCCAAGTATATAGTCCATTTTTATAGGATTTTGAGAATAATCAAACAATAAAGAAGAAAATTACAGCTAGAGTCGTTTCGATACACATTGTTGACTCGTTAAGAGAGCCGCTTGAGTATATGTTACAACCGCGCATAATAAACCAGTTTTAATTTTGAAAGTAAACATTTTGGATTTAAATGTAGTTATTCTAAGAATATAGCTGTGTATTTAAGGTTTATCGAGAAAAAAATCAAGCAATAAAGACGATGATTACAGCTAGAGTCGTTTCGATACACATTAGTCACATTGTTGACTCGTTTATAGAGCCGCTTGAATATATGTTACAACCTCGAATAATAAACCAGTTTTAATTTTGAAAGTAAACATTTTGGATTTAAGTGTAGTTATTCTAAGAATATAGCTGTGTATTTTAGGTTTATTGAGAAAAAAAAATCAAGTAATAAAGACGATAATTACGAGTTTCGATACAAATGACAACTTACAATCACCGCCGTAATTTAAAATGAAAACTTCGTAGTTGTTTAGCATATTACTGATTCGCCATCCTCTTCTTGGCCTATCAAGGCAGTCTTAATGTCTTTGGATGTTAAGAAGTTCTCTTGGTCTCTCATGTCAGAGAGAAACCAGAGGTAAAATAACCAAAACAATGGATCCGCTCGACCCTTCCATGGTCGAAAACAAGCGGCCCTGTTTGGAAAATCAATGATTTTCCTGAGCCAGTCAGTAGATAAACAAAAACATCTTTGCCTTTTACTTATTCCTTCGTTGAATATCCTTAGATTTCTCGAAACCAAACGATTTCAAAGCATTTGAACAAGCACTTTCGAAGTCACTCTTATCCGCCATAATGTTCACGATGAATTTTAATTTATTAATATTATGCCCCTCGATTTTCGAGGGGCAAATCGCTGATTGGCTGAGAAAAACAATGCCAAGCCGATGCGCCCAGCCGTTAGTGGGGAGAGTATCGCGGGCGCACGAAACCCCAACGGCTGAAATCTGAGCCTACATTTCCGTTAGCTCAATGGCGCTTTACATGAATGAGAAATATAAAAATAAATATATATATATATATATTTTGATTATAAAAGTGTTACATTTAAATCGTTTAAAAATATGGTAACTAGTGCTATTTATAATAACTAAGTAATGTTTTGCATTTATATATGGCGTCCTGATTTATCAATTATTCCACGAAATCAACTGATGCACGAGCTCATAGCCGACAAGGTGCGCAGAGCAAAGCCATCAATCAATGAAAGATTGCTTTATTAATTATAACCACACTTACTGAATTGGTTGAAAAACGAAATAAAAGTTACCAACCGGCAGAGGTGAACGAAACAATAGCTACTTTTGTAATATATAATAAGCTAGAACTAATATTCCTGAAACATAAATCATTCTAAATCATTTTTAAGATTCATTTTTTAGTAAAGATTTAATTTCCTGCGGCTCGTGTTTACGTGACCTGCTCTCGAATTCTCCCAACCACATCTCGGTTTGCATTAGCCTGTGCAAACACAGTAAATGTGCTTTATTTGTTAAATAATAGATAGCAGGGAACACGGATCAAGCAAAATAAAATCTATGCTATGTGGTGTCACATGACATTTCAATCTTTCAATAGCTTGCGCGCGTTTTGTGGAGGTAGTGGGGGTTGTGGATGGGAAGTGGGAGGGGATGTTGTTTTGGGTTAGCCTCTACAGATATAGCAGCACACAGCCTACAAAAATAGTGCAAAATGGCAAAATACAAAGGTGGGAATGGAGGAAAACAACGCTTTACCCTCCCCAAAAAGAAAGCTTGCTACGCAGTCTTGAGTTTTTGAGGTCTTTTTTTGTGGACAAAGCTAAAGTGCACCTCACCCCTAATACAATACTTTCAGTATCGATTCTACATAAAGTGAAAAGTTGAATAGTGAAATATTTCTTGATTTGAGTGATGCGTCTTTAAGTTATACGGGTTTATACATCCAATATGTCACGAAGGACCAGAAACTTTAACAGGCTCGCACAAACAGTATTAAAATTACATTATAATTATACTTGTCGTTGACACAAAGTTAAATGTAAATTTGGTGTGTAATGGTGACCGCTGTTTTGTATTATGATTACCTGAAAACAATAACACGCAAAGGACTGGTACTACGTCACAGTCATGAACATATATGGTAGTTTAAACGGTTGAAAATGTTACTTACTTATAGATTATATTCTTTGAGGGCTAATGTTCAAAATATGTTGTATTATAATTGAAAAATAAAGCGTGAAGGTTGGAGAAAAACGCTTCAAAGTCTTAATGAATTCCCATACAACTACACGACCTGCGGCGGCTTGCCATGTTTTGGTGCCCACTTTTTCGTGAACCAAACCCAGAATACATTGCGCGCGACGTTGCAATCTGAAACTACCGAAGCACGAATTGGAACTGATAAACCCTTATAACTTAAATACGCATCACTCAATGCAAATCCAGAAATAGATCTTTATTCAACTATTTACTGTATTCTTTGTATTTGCTTTATGTAGAATCGATCCAGAACGAATTGTATTAGGGGTGAGTTGAACTTTAACGTTGTCCACAAAGAAAGACGTCAACACTAAAATATTATAAGGCTGCGTAGCAAGCTTTTATCTTTTGGGAAGGGGAAAGCTTTGATTTTCTTTCATCCTTCCCTACCTATGTTTTTTGGCATTTTGCAAACTTTTTATACGGTGAGTGTTACATGTTAAATCGATACAGGAAGTATTGTATTGGGGGTGAGGTACATGTTAATGACATTGACATTGACACTACATATAATACTTGTCCTATTAAACGGTTAAGCACGTGTCAAGAACTATAGTCAAAACATAGAAACATATAGACAATAGTTCACAATAAAGCCCTGCATGGGGTTCAATTTCAAAAGCACAGGAAATTATAAGCATGTAGGTAAAAAAAAATTACCATAACTTAAAAATTTCTCGCGCGCTGATTGGCTGAGAGCCATTGTCGATTACAGTCCAGATCTGCTTGTGCTCACGACATCCGTGCGCGAGCGGATAAAACGGTTTTCTTCAAACGTTTTTTAGTTTTTTTTTTTTTTGCTTATTGATGGTAAATAACAAATCGAAGTCAGTTTTCTATGGGTCTGTACTGTAATCGACAATCAAAACTTTGCAGTGAAACCCCTCGCTGCGCTCGCGGTTCCACTTGAGTTTTGATCATTTGTGACGTAATTTTGATTGTCGATTACAGTACAGACCCATAGAAAACTGACTTCGATTTGTTAAATAACCTTTGTTAAACATTTTGCTAGAACAATTGTCTTTGTATTGTTTGCACGATGTTTCATAAGGTACCAGTTAGGTGATCACGTTCAAATTTGGAGCTTGTATACTCAGTAAGTTAAGAAAACGTTTCAATAAGTTTCAATAAGTTATGGAAACGACTTTATGAGCATTCCATACATTGATACTACAGTACTTGTCGTATTAAACTGTTAAGCACGTCCCAAAACCAATAGTCAAAACATGTAAAGATACAGACAATATAGTTCATTATAGAACCTTGCTTGGGGGTTTAAAATCACACAAGTACAGGAAACAAAGGCGTGTAGCTACAATTATAACCATTGTTTTAAAAAAGCCCTGCATTGAGCCCATACTGCGTAGTACAAGAAACAATAGCATGTAGCTAAAATTATAACATTTATTTAACTTTTTTCGTTATAGAACAATTTTCTTTGTGTTGGTTGCACAGATTTTTATAAGGTACCATTTACAATCACGTTCAAACTTGGAGCTTGTACTCAGTAAGCTAAGAAATAAGTTATGAAAACGACTTTATCAGAATTCCAGATGTTTACCGAAAGAACTGTATACAACTTGGAACGAGCATGTACTCTCATGATATTTTTTGAAATATATCTGACAACAGTCAACAGCAAACATAAACAAATTGTTGATAAAAAGTAAAAAAAATCAGAGACAAACGTGTAATTATATTCAACTTAAGTTTGGTAAATCTTAATTGCTATTTAGAAATAATTAAGAATAACTTTTTTGTTTATCAACCAAACTCTGTCCCAAATCAGATCAATGGTAGTTGAAGTTTACAATGCGCAGTCATATTTGACTAGAGCTGACTTCGAAAAAGGTGAGAGGTTTAGATGTCAGACTGATTCTTTCACTTATTGAGTAGTCAAAATTGTTCAATATTTTGCACTGCATGTCCAATATCTAATAATTCCATATGTCTAATAACTTCCTGTTACTGGTTTGTATTCTGATCTTTATTGTCTTTTAGTGTACAAACTTAGACTTATAATCATAAACCTTGTTCTATATGTATAATAACAGGTGGCCAGTGTTCTTGTGCATGGGATGGCAATAGGCTGATGGTTTGCCAGTGTGTTGCTTAAGGCCCGGGGAAAACGGCTTCAACATTTTCTTTAACATTCGTTCGATTTTGTTGAATGGTCCTACGTCACAGTCATGAACATATATTGTAGTTAAAACGGTTAAAATTGTTACTTACTTATAAATTATATTCTTTGAGGGCTAATGTTCAAGATATGTTACATTAGATTTGAAAAATAAAGCGTGAAGGTTGGAGAAAAACACTTCAAAGTCTTCATGAATTCACACACAATTACACGGCCTGCGGCGGCTTGCCATGTTTTGGTGCCCACTTTTTCGTGAACCAAACCCAGAATACATTGCGCGCGACGTTGCAATCTGAAACTACAGAAGCACGAATTGGAACTGATAAACCCTTATAACTTAAATACCCATCACTCAAATCAAGAAATAGTTCTTTATTCAACTATTTACTGTATTCTTTGTATTTGCTTTATGTAGAATCGATCCAGAACGTATTGTATTAGGGGTGAGTTGCACTTTAACGTTGTCCACAAAGAAAGACCTCAACACTAAAATATTATAAGGCTGCGTAGCAAGCTTTTATCTTTTGGGAAGGGGAAAGCTTTGATTTTCTTTCCTCCTTCCCTACCTATGTTTTTGGCATTTTGCAAACTTTTTATACGGTGAGTCAGTTACATGTTAAATCGATACAGGTTAGTATTGTATTAGGGGTGAGGTACACGTTAATTACATTGACACTATAGTACTTGTCCTATTAAAATGTTAAGCACGTGTCAAGATCTATAGTCAAAACATATAAAAATATAGACAATAGTTCACAATAAAGCCCTGCATGGGGTTCAATTTCAAAAGCACAGGAAATTTAAACCATGTAGCTAAAATTATTATAACCTTTGTTAAAAATTTGCTAGAACAATTGTTTTTGTATTGTTTGCACGATGTTTCATAAGGTACCAGTTAGGTGATCACGTTCAAATTTGGAGCTTGTATACTCAGTAAGTTAAGAAAACGTTTCAATAAGTTTCAATAAGTTATGGAAACGACTTAATCAACATTCAAGACATTGGCACTATATTACTTGTCGTATTAAACTGTTAAGCACGTCCCAAAACCAATAGTCAAAACATGTAAAGATACAAACAATATAGTTCACAATAAAGCCTTGCTTGGGGGTTCAAAATCACACAAGTACAGGAAACAAAGGCGTGTAGCTAAAATTATAACCTTTGTTTTAAAAAAGCCCTGCATTGAGCCCATACTGCGTAGTACAAGAAACAATAGCATGTAGCTAAAATTATAATATTTGTGTAACTTTTTTGTTAGAACAATTTTCTTTGTGTTGGTTGCACAATGTTTCATAAGGTACCATTTACAATCACGTTCAAACTTGGAGCTTGTACTCAGTAAGCTAAGAAAACCAAGTTTCAATAAGTTATTGAAACGACTTTATGAGCATTCCATACATTGATACTACAGTACTTGTCGTATTAAACTGTTAAACACGTCCCAAAACCAATAGTCAAAACATGTAAAGATACAGACAATAGTTTACAATAAAGCCTTGCTTGGGGGTTTAAAATCAAAGGAAACAAAGGCTTGTAGCTAAAATTATAGCCTTTGTTTTAAAAAAGCCCTGAATGGAACCCAT
Organism: Metridium senile; assembly: GCA_949775045.1. Lineage (NCBI taxonomy): Eukaryota > Metazoa > Cnidaria > Anthozoa > Actiniaria > Metridiidae > Metridium > Metridium senile. The sequence goes on from OX459104.1 coordinate 13,806,761, forward strand.
ACTGCGAAGTACAAGAAACAATAGCATGTAGCTAAAATTATAATATTTGTTTAACTTTTTAGTTAGAACAATTCTCTTTGTAATGTTTGCACAATGTTTTATAAGGCACCAGTTACGATCTCGTACGTACAAACGTGGAGCTTGTACTCATCAGTTTCAATCTCGAACCCAGAGCCTGCGTTACTCTTGGCCAGCAGTGCCGAGCAACGTATAACTCTGGGGAAACGGAATTATTCTGCTCCAATTTTGGAGTTCCGGTTTTAACATGGAATGCGCATGCTTAGTTAATATTATAATGATCTGTTGGTTCGGGCATCCTGTGTTACTTAGTACGTTATATGACATTCAAAATATTGTTGACCTAGTAGTATTTTAAATATTTTCTAAGCCAAAATATAAACATTTTCCTCACTAATAAAACATTTAAAGTTTAGGAAGGTTTTTTAACGGCCATCAGGTTTATATAATGATATAAAAACGCGTCCAAATCTCCTTCAATTCAGATCGCTTTAACCGTCGATTTATTTATAGTTTTCCAACGGTTATAAGTTTGCTTTCGTGGTACGATTGACCTTTAGTAAATAACTGGATGCCAGAGACCTGAGGATTGTCAAGGTTTAGAATAGTTTTTAAAAAGGAGTATTTTTTGTGTATTCTAATTTGCTTCGCGCGCGACTCGATAATCATCGCTTCGCGGCGATACAATTTCTCGTCGCTTCGTGACTCGCATTTATTCCATAAATGACGATATTATTCTATCTAGTATTAAAGAACCGTTGAAGTCGTATTAATCGTAAAATTTACATTTTGAATGTACATTTGTTTACATGATGGGCCAATCAGAGGTTTTACTTCGTCTGTTTCCGGTCTGATTATTGTATTTTCAAGGGCCAATCACAATAAGCAGAGAATCCCGGTACCCCAGAGTTATACGTTGCTCGGCACTGCTGGCCAAGAGTAACGCAGGCTCTGGGTTCGAGATTGCATCAGTTTAGCAAACCCAGTTTCAATATAAGTTATGTAAACGACTTTTATCAGCGGGGATTTTTTTTATCAGCATTCCAGGTGTTTACCAAAAGAGCTGTATACAACTTGCAAGCAGTTGCCAACAAACATAACTTCTGAATTATATTCATGATTAATTATATTGCTGATTCACAATTCACAAACTCTGTCCCAAATCAGGTCAATGGTAGTTGGAGTTTACAATGAGCAGTGATATTTGACTAGAGCTGACTTCGAAAAAGCTGGGGTGGCTTAGATGTAAGACTGATTTTTACACTTATTCACAGGGAGCCCGGCTTTTTGTCGTTACTTTTCTTTTTATTTCTCTCTCTTTATTACGCAAATAATACGCTATATTATGTTTGTATCGGGATTCCTGTGGTTTTTGACAGTTCCAACGTATCGTTTAACATAATATAATTAACAGTAACTATGAAAATGAGAATGAAACTTCTTTCTGTTTTGCACTCTCTAGTAGCAGTCAATAATTATTTACTTACGATTCTCAGGCCATCGCTGCCAATTGAAGAAACGATTGCGATATCAAATACCAACATGCCATGGCGTGCCTTGAAATTACTGCCAACTTGTATGAGCAGAAGAAAAATAAAAAAAATTTAAAATAGCAAAAAAGATAAACTTGCTAATTTAATAAAACAGAGAAAGTTGAGAAAAACAAATTAATTGAAAAACAGTTGACCAAAATCAACAAACGCCTTGGTCTACTGAAGCAAATCAAATATCTTCTACCAAAGTTTGCTAGCAGACTGTTGTACTTCAATAGCTTAGTTTTAACCCGCTTTGATTATGGGGACGTTGTGTGGGGAGATAAAGACAACACCACGCTGATGCAATCACTTCAAACCCTGCACAGCAAAGCTGCCAAGATCATACTGGATCTCCCTCTCACCTCAGCATCTGACGCACAAAGGGAACTCAGTTGGAAAGAGCTTATTCAACGTAGACGCTATCACCGATGTTTGCATATTTAAAATGTAAGAACAATTTGCAATCCTCCAATCTCAAGTTCACCAAACTAAATGAGCATGGACACAACACAAGTCATGGAAACGAATATCGACTACCAATTGTTAAAACAAATTGGTGGAAAGCAAGTGTCCTATCGTGCCATTAAAGAATGGAACAATCTAAGTGACGTTGTTAAACAATCTTAAAACATTTCTCAATTTAGGTCTTTTTTTTCTGAATGAACTATTTTTTAATAATTTTTAAATTTTTTCATAATTGTATTTTTTTCTCATTTTGTATCGATAATTTGTCTTCTACTTTTAAGCTCCATCATGAGCTATGATTAGTTTACAGGACCTTCTTGAAAATCACTGAAGTGAAGGAGCATCCTGTTAAAATATCATTATATATAAAAGAAGAAGAAGAAACACTTAAATTCAAAATGCAGCAGCACGTTAAGTATCCGGTTGTCACAAATATTATCATATAACTCCAATTTTCTATCACTTACACTGGCTGCCTGTGGAACAACAAATTGATTACAAGATACTTGTATTAACTTGCAAGACTTTGAACGGCTGTGCTCCCTGATATCTTAGTGAACTTGTGAAACCATATGTGCCAGCTCGTCAGCTAAGGGGCTGTTTACATGATGGTGAGCTGACCCTGCTAGCCGGGATAACTCTTTTCTTTTGTGTTCCCCTAAGATCGCAATAATCCAATCTCCATCCAAAGCTTCTTTCAAACTTAAATCCAATGGAAAAAGAGACTTTTCAAATGCCAGAGCTCTGGAATACCCTCCCTGCATATATGAGGTCATGCAGAGATATTTCGTGTTTAAAGTGCGAGCTTAAAACCTTCCTCTTTAATAAGGTTTACACTAATAACTGATATTTTTTTTGTATATGTTTACATAACCGTCATTCATATATATATATGTATTGATTTTTTTTAAACATATTTATTTTTCAACTTACATATTTGAAAAAATATTTAAAAAAACATTATTTGTGAACTTTTTTTTTTTTTAAACATTTTATGCAGAAACTTGAAACGTAAAGCGTTGTTGAACTCTACAGGATATTGACGCTATATAAAACATCGCTATTATTATTACAAGCACCACTGACTGTGCTATTGAGACAAAAGTCGCATTAATTTGCACAGCGTAGCTAGAATAGTCTTGATTCATAGTAAATTAGTATCAATTTCGTTTTATAATTCTTTACGAGTTATATTTTCTGTGGTTTCTTGGAATTTGTGAATATATTTACAAAACTGATCGAGGCTTTTGGTTCACAGTAGGGAAATAAGCACCATACGCAGACTCCGTAAAGCATTTCTCGAATAGGTGTGAGAAAAAACAAGTGCGGCAACTGAGCAAAGCCCAACTTAGTTTGTATATGTTGCTTATGCTTATGTCGCTAGTGTGAACCAGGCTTTATCTTGTGCAAAGGTGTCTTTTTTTCCAAATAGTACAGCGCGCAGTCATCGATATCCTGAAAATTGCTTTGAATAATTAATGGTTTTATTTTGCAATCAATGGCGATGAACTATACTCAAACCTGCTGCTTTGACTGACAGACTGTCGTATTATGCAAAACGAAACTGATTAATACACTTCATGTTCAATTGAACTCGCAAACTCGTTCAGGTTGGTACATTTTTCGGTGGAAGAAAAAAAACAAGCGTTTTGCGGTATGTTTACAGTGAATATTTTCTCGTTGTTGTGCGTCATGTTTACTGTACATGTGGAAGTGAGAGGTAAGAAATATCATGTTTGAAAAAAAAAAGAAAATTGTAAGTTCAATTGTTATTTAGAAAGAATTTATTTCTGTTTGGACCCCAATGGTCTTTTTGAAAAACAAATGAAAGATTTTTTCGTGTATTAAGGAGAATGCCCTGTGCCTGACAAATCTATATTTGAAAATAAATCGAGTACCCTAGAACTTAGAGGATTTCTTGATCCAGTATTTGTATTCATCATTTCTACATCTATGTTCATCATTTCTAGTTGCATCACAAACCGTTAGATTTACAAACACTAAAGCAAGCAGAAAATAACCTCTGATACACAGGGAGCCAATAGAGAGATCATTCCGAATTAAAAAAAAATGTTTAATGTTTCGAGAAAAGAAAGTTGTTAGAAAGTTATGAAAGTTATTGTAAACAAACAGTTACATATTTAAAGATGTGGTTTCTTCTTTTTTTATTCAAACTGTTAAAACAAATAGTGAACAAAAAGGCTTTACAATCTAAACACTTAACATTTTGACTATTATTTTAGTTAAAAGAGATTGATCACGAAAACTCAGTAAATTTAAAATTCGCAATACTTCACTTTTTGCTGTTTTGAGAAGTAGACTGTCATGAGTAATAATCTTTAAAATTCAAGTATTCAAGTATTCGAGTGTTCTGACTGTATTTACGAAGTGCAAAAACAAGGCACTCGACTTTTTTATATAATTATTCATAGTCTTTCAATTTGCTATTTCTAATTTTAAAATAATTTTAGAGACTAATATTAATATTAATTGCTTCTCAAATGAGGTCGGTCGATCTAAAGTTTGAATACGTTTTTAAGCTACGACATCAACTGAATACAGGGGGGAAAACGACCATTAAGTATAAATACCAAGAAGAAAACATGTACATTGAACACAAACTATTACGTTTTTATGAACTTTTTAATGCTCTTTATCTTTATTGTTCCATTATATCATTATTATCATGTTTCTTTTCTGTTCTTTTTTTACGATTGTTTCCGACCTAGTTCCTTCTCATCTTTTTAGACAAATGTTAGTTTAACTAACAAGAACTTAATTAAAATTAAAAGCTAGATAGTATTATGATATTTTAATTTAAATCGCATGACCACATCAATATATTTCCTAAATGAAATGTTTTTCAAAGGGGAAAGACCGGATATTGGATCAGGACACATGATATTTTATTTCGAATTCTTAGTTTTATTTTAAGAGATCTTGAGTAAGTTAATTAGCATTGAAGAAAAGAAACGTATGGTAATATTGCACGTTTCAATTAATATGCTTCCGATCTGTCTGCAAAGAGATAATCTAATAGATCGAGAATGATCTAAGACATACAAAATGATCGAAAAAAAGATTGAAAACTGAAAATATTATACAGTAAATATCAATTACCATGCAAAACATTTTCAATCGGCTTGTTCATAATGTTTTATATATTTATTGGATCGTTTGGAAAAAAAATTAGCTTGACGTTCTCTTATAAGTGCAAATTATTTTAATAAATTTGTAATTGGTAACTGCAAAGTACAGAGCGCAGAAGAAAATGGAAAAAGTACAGCTTCAGCGCACATCGACCCAATGTAACTTAAAAAGAAAACTGTTTAATTCTGGTAAATGACTATTTATAAAAAAAACAAAATCTTAAAGTTAAAAATAAATCTATATTTTACATTTTGAGAAAAACACGCAAATGTTTTAAAATCTCCGTTTCACTTATCATGACGTCATATATCCGTACTCGCCGGATTTATAGAAATATTTTTACAACAAATTTACATTAAAATTAAACATTGGCTTGGCAAACAACTTGAACAATTTCGATGATCGTGCCCTTTAATTTTAATCTATAACGTGAAGTTGGAGTTTTCTGGTAGGCATGGTTGGCCGAGTGGTGAGGGCACCGGCCTTTCACCGCTTTGATCTGGGTTCGATTCCAAGGCCGGGCACCGGATCATATGTGAATTGAGTGAATTGATGTGTTGTTCTCTACCATGCCAAGAGGGTTTTTCTCCGGGTTATCCGGTTTTCCTCTCTCAGCAAAAATCAACATGTGAGGAGTGATGTATTAAAAATATTTAATGTAGAGATAGTGAGTGATAGTGAGTGCCAGCAGAAGAATAACCACTATGTGGATCTGCTGTGGAAAATATTATTATATTATTATTATTAATCTATTCAAAACCAGGAGTAGATTATATGTTTATAATGTGTTTTCTGTATTCAGGGCAATGTGACCTACCAAGCCCAGAATTTTTGCTCCAGAAAACAGGTTTCTATCTCGTTAACCATACTGTACAAAGCATGACATCTGACAGCGAGACTGTGTGTCAAATCAAGTGTTACCTTGGTGACGGTTGTATGTCATACAGCTACCATACAACCACTGGAGCATGTGATATCAATGATTCAGATGATATACAGCATCCCAAAGACCTAGTTGAGAAAGATGGATTTATCTACATCGGAACAACGGTATGTTTTAGGAGAATGTTATTCGTTTGCCTTATGCCGAATGTCGAGGGTTTGTACTGTGACGTTTCGACTGCTACTGCTACAAGGTGATCTCGCTTCGAAGCGCGCAAAGAATTGTTTGTCAAAACAACGGTTCCAAAATGGCACTCGGAGAAAGCAATGATTTCGCTGGCGTTTTGTTTTTATCATTTTTAAAGAGCGTTTGCTGTCCAAGTTACATAAAAGTTAAGTGATGTAAAGTTATGTTAAAGACGTTTTTATAGAGTGTTAACACGAAAAAAAACTCTCTCGAACGACGCCATTTTTAAACTGTTGGCGGAAGTGCGCTTACGAAATCCCCTGGTAGTCTTGGTCAGGTGATGAGCATAGAATGGCTGAAATTAGGTCTTATATACTTTCTATACCAGGTTGTCGGAAAACTTTGAGAAGCATTTCGCGTTGTGTTTTCAATGACTGCGAATTGTCGGCACTCCCGCTTTAGGATAGCTAGCGATTTCGTTGTCCCTAATGAAGTTCTGGGTTAGGTATTTGACTCTTAGCAACAACATCGACCCCATCAATGCACTCAATGTTCTCACAATCTAGTGGATAGCCGGCTGTCACTGTCACTGTCACTGTCACTGTCACTGTCACTGTCACTGTCACTGTCACTGTCACTGTCACTGTCACTGTCACTGTCACTGTCACTGTCACTGTCACTGTCACTGTCACTGTCACTGTCACTGTCACTGTCACTGTCACTGTCACTGTCACTGTCACTGTCACTGTCACTGTCACTGTCACTGTCACTGTCACTGTCACTGTCACTGTCACTGTCACTGTCACTGTCACTGTCACTGTCACTGTCACTGTCACTGTCACTGTCACTGTCACTGTCACTGTCACTGTCTAGAGTAATGTTAAAGTCACTGTCAAAGTCACTGTCAAAGTCACTGTCAAAGTCACTGTCAAAGTCACTGTCAAAGTCACTGTCAAAGTCACTGTCAAAGTCACTGTCAAAGTCACTGTCAAAGTCACTGTCAAAGTCACTGTCAAAGTCACTGTCAAAGTCACTGTCAAAGTCACTGTCAAAGTCACTGTCAAAGTCACTGTCAAAGTCACTGTCAAAGTCACTGTCAAAGTCACTGTCAAAGTCACTGTCAAAGTCACTGTCAAAGTCACTGTCAAAGTCACTGTCAAAGTCACTGTCAAAGTCACTGTCAAAGTCACTGTCAAAGTCACTGTCAAAGTCACTGTCAAAGTCAAAGTCACTGTCAAAGTCACTGTCAAAGTCACTGTCAAAGTCACTGTCAAAGTCACTGTCAAAGTCACTGTCAAAGTCACTGTCAAAGTCACTGTCAAAGTCACTGTCAAAGTCACTGTCAAAGTCACTGTCAAAGTCACTGTCAAAGTCACTGTCAAAGTCACTGTCAAAGTCACTGTCAAAGTCACTGTCAAAGTCACTGTCAAAGTCACTGTCAAAGTCACTGTCAAAGTCACTCTCGCTGTCATTCATATTTATCCATTATATAATGCATATTTTGTTTCATAGAATGGCTGTGCATCCAAGCCTTGTCCCAACTACAGCAGTTGCAAGGCCAGTGTTAGAGTTCCTGGATACAAGTGCATATGCAAACCAGGTAGAAAAGTCTAGGGAAAATATTTATATTGCCAAAGAGAGATCGCATCAAAAGGCAGCTGCACCATTCTCAGAAAAGTCATCCCAATTTGTCAATTTTAATTGAATGTTTTTATCTGCATTTTCCTGAAGAACGTCGTATATTATTTATTTATCCCACATCATACATATATAGCCAATCAGAATGCTTGAAAGCCGTATATTCAGCGTATTCAACTCCCTCTTCTTATGAGATTTTGCGATTTCTCTTTATTTTGCATGATGTGGCATAAAATAGCTATTTGATGTTTTCTTGTGAAATGCCTTGAATATCCCACTCGTCACTTGCACACTCTCTAAAGACTCGTGTGTTTAAAAGAAAAATATACAAGTTACTTGTGGAAAATTTCACTCATTTGTCACTGGAAACCATTGTATAACTAATATTTATGTAATGGTGATCTTTGTAATGTTAATAAACGAGCAGGAGTGTTTTATCAGTATTAGACAAACACGAGGCGAAGCCAAGTCTACCTAATGAAACACAACTTGCAAGTTTATGAAACGGCTTCAAAACTCCAACCTATATTTTATGGTTTTGTCAATTGCAAACATTTAAGGGATAATATTCAAAAGGATTCAAACCCATGACTTTTGCAATTATTTACCAACTGAAGCCAATTGCAACATATAACGTTTTATCTAGTTCATTGTTGTTAACTTTTTTTTTTTCCAGATCATCCATGTGGTTCTGCTCTTGGTATGGAAAACAAATTAATCAAGAACGACCAAATAACGGCCTTCACATTTTGGTGCAACGATTGTAATCCGTGGCAAGCTCGACTAAATAATCAAAATGCTTGGATACCTAAAAGATTCGATACAAAGCAGTGGCTTCAAGTAGAACTTAAGAACAAAACAAAAATTACAGCTATTGCAACACAGGGTTTTTACCACACATATTTTAAGATGACTTGTTATGTAGAGTAGTCATACACCATGCAGTACAAAGATAACGAAGCAGATTTCAAAAGCTACGAGAATGAGAAAGAGCTTGTAGGCAATACAGATACCAGCACTGTGGTTAAAAATTGTCTAACTCCAGCTATGAATGCTATATTAGTTCGTATTTACCCAACCTTGAAGAATAACAAATGTAAAGCATTAAGGATTGAGTTATATGGATGTGCAGCGGCCGGAGTAAAGGGGAATGCACTTGAAAAAACAAGCTCTCAAATATGACATTAAAACATTAACCAAACCTAATCCAACGCCTGGTACTCAAGGTACCCTAGGTATTTGCCGAAAGCACATTACACTTGAAAAGCTTAAGGAGCATACCATAATAATGGTATTAACAGTGTATATTCATTACTATTATAGTCAACTTGTAATATTGTTTTGATTAGTACAAACAATATAACCGTGAAACATTAGTGAATAATATAACCGTGTTCATTACAAGTGAAACACAATATACCTTTAAAGGGTTCACGAGCACAACCTTAGCCTCGATAGCATGTAATATATTATTTACAATTTGACTACAGCCCGTGAAGTGTTTCAATGATTCTTAAATTACTATGAACACTGAATGTATTTGATCTCACTAGCTCATTTTAAGAGATTTTGAATCACCGGGGCGGATCTAGACTAGTTCACCTAGTTTCCGGAAACTAGTTAGATTTTTTCCCCGAAAATATAAAAGGCTGAGATAATACAAATACAAATAATAATATAATAATAATAATAATGTATGTAGCTTATATAGCGCTTATTCAAGTCTGTTCTAATAATAAAAACGAAAAGAGTTAGAGCGTAGTTTACCTTTATTTGGTCGCCATTTTGTATTACCACAGGAAACCCACATTTTTTTAAAAATCGTTCCCAAGCTCTTTCATTGTATCGATTGCCTGTATAAGTTTTTAAGGATGGGACCTACTGGGATTTCTGTCAGAAGGCCATCGATCTCTAGCCCAGAATTTGTCTTGACAGGGAACTGTTGCATGGGGAGTGAACTAGTTCACTGACTAATTCGCTGATTCACGACATACGAGTGGTTCACACAGGGATTCCAAAGGCGGAATTTAGAACTCAAGCTCGATTCTGATTGGCTAAATCTGCATGAATCATTATGGAAACTAGTGGCAACAGTATAAAAAGGCTAGCCTACCCTAGTGAGGTTCTCTGTTCCATTAGAGTTGTTTGAGCTCGTATCGAACAGAACTAAAACGTAAGAAACTGGCGATTAATGAGCTCTTCTTGCACAGAACAACAAGCATACCAGGAAAATTCAAATCGCTATACCCTATTATCTATAAATTCAACTTAGCGATCTGGAATATATATAAATAGTCATATTTCTTTCTTAACGAATGCCAGACAACGTGACAAATCTTAAACCATTGTTTTGCTTGTATCATGAATCAGTCTCAAGGGGATTGGGTAAAGTCAAAGATATGATATAACAAACACTCGTGGCTAATATTCATGTAAATCTATTTAAAACATTGAAAAAACGTATTTTGTAGCCGAAAACAAATATTTATATTTGTGTTGCGCAGTGTGCGGCTTCAGCAGTGTTGCAGACAATGCATCTAGTATTTCTGTGCACATTTCGTATTTAAAAAGCTGAGGTCCATGCTGACAAATAGAAGAAATTTATGAGTGCAAACTTCATCCTTCGGGGATATTTGGAGTTTGCTCAAAACATTTTGAATAAAAATAATTATCTAGGGCTATGCATATCAGAGCACAACATGTGGCCAAAGTACTAAGGGGACAGAAACGTTGAAAGAGTTGCTATGGGGAAGTGATAATTATAAATACTCATTGTGTTTCCTGGTGTATGGAATGCCTGTCTCACTTCTATTGTCCAAGTGTGGTGACGGCAATCAGCCATCGATTTCTCAAATGACCCCTAAAAGGTACGCATAAATTAAGGGAACTGTCAAAGCATTGTTGATTTCAACCCCTAAAAGGTACGAATGTGCGATGTTCTTGTCAGCTAAGCTTATTTGTAATAACAAAGTAAAGAAAAAAAGGCAATTACAGGTACAAAGATAAGTAAATAAAAATGTAATTGACTTGAATCATAACAGGACCCTAACATTTACATGATAATATATGTAAGCGAACTTCATACAAACACGCCTATAATATATATTATACATTTGATTATAATTAGTTAATTTTAGTATTGTAAATTTACGCAATTCAGTTACACTGCCATGTAAATATTATAATAAAATTATATTCTATTCTACTGAAATTGATTATAAAATATTTATACGTTTATACGTATATTGTGTGTGTCCTTCGCAGAAAAAATGAAAACCCGACACAGGAAACCCTATCCCCGCGCACAAAAACTATGATATTTTGCAAATAGGCCTTAATTTAAATATCATTCTCTAGCTGTATCTCGCCTCCTAGCAACGGTCAGTTATATCTTCAGATCTCTTTTAGTTCTTTTTCAATTTATATCTTTAAATATAATTTTATAACACAATTTAGTAAATTGAATAGACCTTCCCAGAACTCATTTGGATGATCACAAAACAAAGTTTTCAAAGTCGAGACTGAGCTTGATTCTTTTATTTATCAAGGCCAACCTCGAGTTGAAACCATTGTTTTAGGATTATTCAAGCGAATTCGGAGAAGGTCTATTAACAAAAAATAATAATCATCATCATACTTTGTCATATTTTTTTTATTGATTAATCACAATATAATTGTTAGTAAGAACTAAAGCAAAAAAAATGATTTCTATAAAAATAGTCGTGGGCAGGGACTCGAGCCCTGGTTATCTGGTTCAAATGCCGAGAGTTAACGACGCGTGCCAGGGTATCACGTAATTTGCATAACAATATACAGTCCATTCGCGCGATACACTAGGTTATTGTGAACCCTAAAACAATCGGTAGACACGATAGTCGAGCGGTAAGGTGCGTTTATTCATGGCCTAGGATCCGAGCGTTTCCTCCCTCTTTGACTGCGAAATTATCTGTCAGGCCAGCAATGATAGCATGGTGGGGACCAAAATCTACTGCCTTAATGTAAATCCATACGACGATTCAGCGCTTTGTTCGTCTGGATGTATGGTCATTTCTTTAGGTTTTGCATAACATTAGCATATTAAATCGATCCTACGGACCAGGGTTCGAGCCCTTGTTATTCTTTTCTTTTTCTTTCTTCTTTTCTTTTTTTTTTTTTTTTCTCTCTCTCTATCTTTTGACTGGTAAATTAAATTATCATTTTTTTAACTCGCTTTATGCTAACAAAATGATCACATCAAAATCAGTTAATCACTTTTTTAAGATTTTATTTACGCTGAATTAACACGTTTTATATATGCCTTCATCTATCCATTGTTACGTTGTATCTGTGCATTCATCTATCGATTGTTACGTTGTATCTGTGCATTCATCTATCGATTGTTACGTTGTATCTGTGCGATCATTTATCGATTGTTACGTTGTATCTGTGCATTCATCTATCGATTGTTACGTTGTATCTGTGCGCTCATCTATCGATTGTTACGTTGTATCTGAGCATTCATCTATCCATTGTTACGCTGTTTCTGTGTTTTCATCTATCGATAGATACGTTGTATCTGTTCGTTCATCTATCGATTGTTACGTTTATCTGTGCATTCATCTATCGAATGTTACGTTGTAACTGCGCGTTCATCTATCGATTGTTACGTTGTATATGTGCATTCATCTAATATCCATTGTTGCGATGTATCTGTGCGTTCATCTATCGATTGCTACGTTGTATCAGTATCCATTATTACGTTGTATCTGTCAATCATCTATAGATTGTTACGATGTATCTGTGTGTTCATCTATCGATTGTTACGATGTATCTGTGCATGCCATTCATCTATTGATTGTTATGTTGTATCTGTGCATTCATCTACCGATTGTTACGTTGTATCTGTGCATTCATCTACCGATTGTTACGTTGTATCTGTGCATTCATCTATCCATTGTTGCAATGTATCTGTGTTTTTAACTATCGATAGATACGTTGTATCTGTTCGTTCATCTATCGATTGTTACGTTTATCTGTGCATTCATCTATCGAATGTTACGTTCTAACTGCGCGTTCATCTATCGATTGTTACGTTGTATCTGTGCGTTCATCTATCGATTGTTACGTTGTATCTGTGCATTCATCTATCCATTGTTGCGATGTATCTGTGTTTTCATTTATCCATTGTTACGTGGTATCTGTGCATTGATCTATCGATTGTTGCGATGTATCTGTGTTTTCCTTTATCCATTGTTACGCTGTTTCTGTGTTTTCATCTATCGATTGTTATGTTGTGTCTGTGTATTCTTCTATCCATTGTTACGCTGTTTCTGTGTTTTCATCTATCGATTGTTACGTTGTATCTGTGCATTCATCTATCCATTGTTGCGATGTATCTGTGTTTTTAACTATCGATAGATACGTTGTATCTGTTCGTTCATCGATCGATTGTTACGTTTATCTGTGCATTCATCTATCCATTGTTACGTTTATCTGTGCATTCATCTATCGAATGTTACGTTGTAACTGCGCGTTCATCTATCGATTGTTACGTTGTATATGTGCATTCATCTAATATCCATTGTTGCGATGTATCTGTGCGTTCATCTATCGATTGCTACGTTGTATCAGTATCCAATATTACGTTGTATCTGTCAATCATCTATAGATTGTTACGATGTATCTGTGTGTTCATCTATCGATTGTTACGATGTATCTGTGCATGCCATTCATCTATCGATTGTTACGTTGTATCTGTGCGTTCATCTATCGATTGTTACGTTGTATCTGAGCATTCATCTATCTATTGTTGCGATGTATCTGTGTTTTCATCTATCCATTGTTACGTGGTATCTGTTCATTCATCTATCGATTGTTACGTTGTACTTGTACATTCTTCTATCCATTGTTACGTTGTATCTAAGCATTCATCTATCCATTGTTACGCTGTTTCTGTGTTTTCATCTATCGATAGATACGTTGTATCTGTTCGTTCATCTATCGATTGTTACGTTTATCTGTGCATTCATCTATCGAATGTTACGTTGTAACTGCGCGTTCATCTATCGATTGTTACGTTGTATATGTGCATTCATCTAATATCCATTGTTGCGATGTATCTGTGCGTTCATCTATCGATTGCTACGTTGTATCAGTATCCATTATTACGTTGTATCTGTCAATCATCTATAGATTGTTACGATGTATCTGTGTGTTCATCTATCGATTGTTACGATGTATCTGTGCATGCCATTCATCTATTGATTGTTATGTTGTATCTGTGCATTCATCTACCGATTGTTACGTTGTATCTGTGCATTCATCTACCGATTGTTACGTTGTATCTGTGCATTCATCTATCCATTGTTGCAATGTATCTGTGTTTTTAACTATCGATAGATACGTTGTATCTGTTCGTTCATCTATCGATTGTTACGTTTATCTGTGCATTCATCTATCGAATTTTACGTTCTAACTGCGCGTTCATCTATCGATTGTTACGTTGTATCTGTGCGTTCATCTATCGATTGTTACGTTGTATCTGTGCATTCATCTATCCATTGTTGCGATGTATCTGTGTTTTAATTTATCCATTGTTACGTGGTATCTGTGCATTGATCTATCGATTGTTGCGATGTATCTGTGTTTTCCTTTATCCATTGTTACGTTGTATCTGTGCATTCATCTATCGATTGTTACGTTGTACTTGTACATTCTTCTATCGATTGTTACGTTGTAACTGTGCGTTCATCTATCCATTGTTACGTGGTATCTGTTCATTCATCTATCGATTGTTACGTTGTATCTGTGCATTCATCTATCCATTTTACGCTGTTTCTGTGTGTTCATCTATCGATTGTTACGATGTATCTGTGCATGCCATTCATCTATTGATTGTTATGTTGTATCTGTGCATTCATCTACCGATTGTTACGTTGTATCTGTGCATTCATCTACCGATTGTTACGTTGTATCTGTGCATTCATCTATCCATTGTTGCAATGTATCTGTGTTTTTAACTATCGATAGATACGTTGTATCTGTTCGTTCATCTATCGATTGTTACGTTTATCTGTGCATTCATCTATCGAATGTTACGTTCTAACTGCGCGTTCATCTATCGATTGTTACGTTGTATCTGTGCGTTCATCTATCGATTGTTACGTTGTATCTGTGCATTCATCTATCCATTGTTGCGATGTATCTGTGTTTTCATTTATCCATTGTTACGTGGTATCTGTGCATTGATCTATCGATTGTTGCGATGTATCTGTGTTTTCCTTTATCCATTGTTACGTTGTATCTGTGCATTCATCTATCGATTGTTACGTTGTACTTGTACATTCTTCTATCGATTGTTACGTTGTAACTGTGCGTTCATCTATCCATTGTTACGTGGTATCTGTTCATTCATCTATCGATTGTTACGTTGTATCTGTGCATTCATCTATCCATTTTACGCTGTTTCTGTGTTTTTATCTATCCATTGTTGCGATGTATCTGTGTTTTTAACTATCGATAGATACGTTGTATCTGTTCGTTCATCTATCGATTGTTTCGTTTATCTGTGCATTCATCTATCGAATGTTACGTTGTAACTGCGCGTTCATCTATCGATTGTTACGTTGTATATGAGCATTCATCTACCGATTGTTACGTTGTATCTGTGCGTTCATCTATCGATTGTTGCGATATATCTGTGTTTTCATCTATCCATTGTTATGTTGTATCTGTGTTTTCATCTATCCATTGTTACGTGGTATCTGTTCATTCATCTATCGATTGTTACGTTGTACTTGTACATTCTTCTATCCATTGTTACGCTGTATCTGTGTTTTTAACTATCGATAGATACGTTGTATCTGTTCGTTCATCTATCGATTGTTACGTTTATCTGTGCATTCATCTATCGAATGTTTCGTTGTAACTGCGCGTTCATCTATCAATTGTTACGTTGTAACTGCGCGTTCATCTATCGATTGTTACGTTGTATATGAGCATTCATCTATCGATTGTTACGTTGTATCTGTGCGTCCATCTATCGATTGTTGCGATGTACTTGTACATTCTTCTATCGATTGTTACGTTGTATCTGTGCATTCATCTATCCATTGTTGCGATGTATCTGTGTTTTTAACTATCGATAGATACGTTGTATCTGTTCGTTCATCTATCGATTGTTACGTTTATCTGTGCATTCATCTATCGAATGTTACGTTGTAACTGCGCGTTCATCTATCGATTGTTACGTTGTATATGAGCATTCATCTAATATCCATTGTTGCGATGTATCTGTGCATTCATCTATCGATTGTTGCGATGTACTTGTACATTCTTCTATCGATTGTTACGTTGTATCTGTGCATTCATCTATCCATTGTTGCGATGTATCTGTGTTTTTAACTATCGATAGATACGTTGTATCTGTTCGTTCATCTATCGATTGTTACGTTTATCTGTGCATTCATCTATCGAATGTTACGTTGTAACTGCGCGTTCATCTATCGATTGTTACGTTGTATATGAGCATTCATCTAATATCCATTGTTGCGATGTATCTGTGCATTCATCTATCTATTGTTGCGATGTACCTGTGTTTTCATCTATCCATTGTTGCGATGTATCTGTGTTTTTAACTATCGATAGATACGTTGTATCTGTTCGTTCATCTATCGATTGTTACGTTTATCTGTGCATTCATCTATCGAATGTTACGTTGTAACTGCGCGTTCATCTATCGATTGTTACGTTGTATATGAGCATTCATCTAATATCCATTGTTGCGATGTATCTGTGCATTCATCTATCGATTGTTGCGATGTACTTGTACATTCTTCTATCGATTGTTACGTTGTATCTGTGCATTCATCTATCCATTGTTGCGATGTATCTGTGTTTTTAACTATCGATAGATACGTTGTATCTGTTCGTTCATCTATCGATTGTTACGTTTATCTGTGCATTCATCTATCGAATGTTACGTTGTAACTGCGCGTTCATCTATCGATTGTTACGTTGTATATGAGCATTCATCTAATATCCATTGTTGCGATGTATCTGTGCATTCATCTATCTATTGTTGCGATGTATCTGTGTTTTCATCTATCCATTGTTATGATGTATCTGTGTTTTCATCTATCCATTGTTACGTGGTATCTGTTCATTCATCTATCGATTGTTACGTTGTACTTGTACATTCTTCTATCGATTGTTACGTTGTATCTGTGCGTTCATCTATCCATTGTTACGTTGTATCTGTGTTTTTAACTATCGATAGATACGTTGTATCTGTTCGTTCATCTATCGATTGTTACGTTTATCTGTGCATTCATCTATCGAATGTTACGTTGTAACTGCGCGTTCATCTATCGATTGTTACGTTGTATATGTGCATTCATCTAATATCCATTGTTACGTTGTATCTGTGCGTTGATCTATCGATTGTTGCGATATATCTGTGTTTTCATCTATCCATTGTTACGTGGTATCTGTTCATTCATCTATCGATTGTTACGTTGTACTTGTACATTCTTCTATCCATTGTTACGCTGTATCTGTGTTTTTAACTATCGATAGATACGTTGTATCTGTTCGTTCATCTATCGATTGTTACGTTTATCTGTGCATTCATCTATCGAATATTACGTTGTAACTGCTCGTTCATCTATCGATTGTTACGTTGTATATGAGCATTCATCTATCGATTGTTACGTTGTATCTGTGCGTTCATCTATCGATTGTTGCGATGTACTTGTACATTCTTCTATCGATTGTTACGTTGTATCTGTGCATTCATCTATCCATTGTTGCGATGTATCTGTGTTTTTAACTATCGATAGATACGTTGTATCTGTTCGTTCATCTATCGATTGTTACGTTTATCTGTGCATTCATCTATCGAATGTTACGTTGTAACTGCGCGTTCATCTATCGATTGTTACGTTGTATATGAGCATTCATCTAATATCCATTGTTGCGATGTATCTGTGCATTCATCTATCGATTGTTGCGATGTACTTGTACATTCTTCTATCGATTGTTACGTTGTATCTGTGCATTCATCTATCCATTGTTACGTTGTATCTGTGCGTTCTTCTATCGATTGTTACGTTGTATCTGTGCGTTCATCTATCGATTGTTACGTTGTATCTGTGCATTCATCTATCTATTGTTGCGATGTATCTGTGTTTTCATCTATCCATTGTTATGTTGTATCTGTGTTTTCATCTATCCATTGTTACGTGGTATCTGTTCATTCATCTATCGATTGTTACGTTGTACTTGTACATTCTTCTATCGATTGTTACGTTGTATCTGTTCGTTCATCTATCGATTGTTACGTTTATCTGTGCATTCATCTATCGAATGTTACGTTGTAACTGCGCGTTCATCTATCGATTGTTACGTTGTATATGTGCATTCATCTAATATCCATTGTTACGTTGTATCTGTGCGTTGATCTATCGATTGTTGCGATATATCTGTGTTTTCATCTATCCATTGTTACGTGGTATCTGTTCATTCATCTATCGATTGTTACGTTGTACTTGTACATTCTTCTATCCATTGTTACGCTGTATCTGTGTTTTTAACTATCGATAGATACGTTGTATCTGTTCGTTCATCTATCGATTGTTACGTTTATCTGTGCATTCATCTATCGAATGTTACGTTGTAACTGCGCGTTCATCTATCGATTGTTACGTTGTATATGAGCATTCATCTATCGATTGTTACGTTGTATCTGTGCGTTCATCTATCGATTGTTGCGATGTACTTGTACATTCTTCTATCGATTGTTACGTTGTATCTGTGCATTCATCTATCTATTGTTACGTTGTATCTGTTCGTTCATCTATCGATTGCTACGTTGTATCAGTATCCATTATTACGTTGTATCTGTCAATCATCTATAGATTGTTACGATGTATCTGTGTGTTCATCTATCGATTGTTACGATGTATCTGTGCATGCCATTCATCTATCGATTGTTATGTTGTATCTTTGTGTTCATCTACCGATTGTTACGTTGTATCTGTGCATTCATCTATCCATTGTTGCGATGTATCTGTGTTTTCATTTATCCATTGTTACGTGGTATCTGTTCATTCATCTATCGATTGTTACGTTGTACTTGTACATTCTTCTATCCATTGTTACGCTGTATCTGGGTTTCTAACTATCGATAGATACGTTGTATCTGTTCGTTCATCTATCGATTGTAACGTTGTATCTGTGCATTCATCTATCTATTGTTGCGATGTATCTGTGTTTTCATCTATCCATTGTTACGTGGTATCTGTGCATTCATCTATCGAATGTTACGTTGTAACTGCGCGTTCATCTATCGATTGTTACGTTGTATCAGTATCCATTATTACGTTGTATCTGTCAATCATCTATAGATTGTTACGATGTATCTCTGTGTTCATCTATCAATTGTTACGATGTATCTGTGCATGCCATTCATCTATCGATTGTTACGTTGTATCAGTATCCATTATTACGTTGTATCTGTCAATCATCTATAGATTGTTACGATGTATCTGTGTGTTCATCTACCGATTGTTACGTTGTATCTGTGCATTCATCTATCGAATGTTACGTTCTAACTGCGCGTTCATCTATCGATTGTTACGTTGTATCTGTGCATTCATCTATCCATTGTTGCGATGTATCTGTGCGTTCATCTATCGATTGCTACGTTGTATCAGTATCCATTATTACGTTGTATCTGTCAATCATCTATAGATTGTTACGATGTATCTGTGTGTTCATCTATCGATTGTTACGATGTATCTGTGCATGCCATTCATCTATCGATTGTTATGTTGTATCTTTGTGTTCATCTACCGATTGTTACGTTGTATCTGTGCATTCATCTATCCATTGTTGCGATGTATCTGTGTTTTCATTTATCCATTGTTACGTGGTATCTGTTCATTCATCTATCGATTGTTACGTTGTACTTGTACATTCTTCTATCCATTGTTACGCTGTATCTGGGTTTCTAACTATCGATAGATACGTTGTATCTGTTCGTTCATCTATCGATTGTAACGTTGTATCTGTGCATTCATCTATCTATTGTTGCGATGTATCTGTGTTTTCATCTATCCATTGTTACGTGGTATCTGTGCATTCATCTATCGAATGTTACGTTGTAACTGCGCGTTCATCTATCGATTGTTACGTTGTATCAGTATCCATTATTACGTTGTATCTGTCAATCATCTATAGATTGTTACGATGTATCTCTGTGTTCATCTATCAATTGTTACGATGTATCTGTGCATGCCATTCATCTATCGATTGTTACGTTGTATCAGTATCCATTATTACGTTGTATCTGTCAATCATCTATAGATTGTTACGATGTATCTGTGTGTTCATCTACCGATTGTTACGTTGTATCTGTGCATTCATCTATCGAATGTTACGTTCTAACTGCGCGTTCATCTATCGATTGTTACGTTGTACTGTGCGTTCATCTATCGATTGTTACGTTGTATCTGTGCATTCATCTATCCATTGTTGCGATGTATCTGTGTTTTCATTTATCCATTGTTACGTTGTATCTGTGCATTCATCTATCGATTGTTACGTTGTACTTGTACATTCTTCTATCGATTTGTTACGTTGTAACTGCGCGTTCATCTATCGATTGTTACGTTGTATATGTGCATTCATCTATCCATTGTTGCGATGTATCTGTGTTTTCATCTATCCATTGTTACGTGGTATCTGTTCATTCATCTATCCATTGTTACGTGGTATCTGTTCATTCATCTATCGATTGTTACGTTGTACTTGTACATTCTTCTATCGATTGTTACGTTGTATCTGTGCGTTCATCTATCCATTGTTACGTTGTATCTGTGTTTTTAACTATCGATAGATACGTTGTATCTGTTCGTTCATCTATCGATTGTTACGTTTATCTGTGCATTCATCTATCGAATGTTACGTTGTAACTGCGCGTTCATCTATCGATTGTTACGTTGTATATGTGCATTCATCTAATATCCATTGTTACGTTGTATCTGTGCGTTGATCTATCGATTGTTGCGATATATCTGTGTTTTCATCTATCCATTGTTACGTGGTATCTGTTCATTCATCTATCGATTGTTACGTTGTACTTGTACATTCTTCTATCCATTGTTACGCTGTATCTGTGTTTTTAACTATCGATAGATACGTTGTATCTGTTCGTTCATCTATCGATTGTTACGTTTATCTGTGCATTCATCTATCGAATGTTACGTTGTAACTGCGCGTTCATCTATCGATTGTTACGTTGTATATGAGCATTCATCTATCGATTGTTACGTTGTATCTGTGCGTTCATCTATCGATTGTTGCGATGTACTTGTACATTCTTCTATCGATTGTTACGTTGTATCTGTGCATTCATCTATCCATTGTTGCGATGTATCTGTGTTTTTAACTATCGATAGATACGTTGTATCTGTTCGTTCATCTATCGATTGTTACGTTTATCTGTGCATTCATCTATCGAATGTTACGTTGTAACTGCGCGTTCATCTATCGATTGTTACGTTGTATATGAGCATTCATCTAATATCCATTGTTGCGATGTATCTGTGCATTCATCTATCGATTGTTGCGATGTACTTGTACATTCTTCTATCGATTGTTACGTTGTATCTGTGCATTCATCTATCCATTGTTACGTTGTATCTGTGCGTTCTTCTATCGATTGTTACGTTGTATCTGTGCGTTCATCTATCGATTGTTACGTTGTATCTGTGCATTCATCTATCTATTGTTGCGATGTATCTGTGTTTTCATCTATCCATTGTTATGTTGTATCTGTGTTTTCATCTATCCATTGTTACGTGGTATCTGTTCATTCATCTATCGATTGTTACGTTGTACTTGTACATTCTTCTATCGATTGTTACGTTGTATCTGTTCGTTCATCTATCGATTGTTACGTTTATCTGTGCATTCATCTATCGAATGTTACGTTGTAACTGCGCGTTCATCTATCGATTGTTACGTTGTATATGTGCATTCATCTAATATCCATTGTTACGTTGTATCTGTGCGTTGATCTATCGATTGTTGCGATATATCTGTGTTTTCATCTATCCATTGTTACGTGGTATCTGTTCATTCATCTATCGATTGTTACGTTGTACTTGTACATTCTTCTATCCATTGTTACGCTGTATCTGTGTTTTTAACTATCGATAGATACGTTGTATCTGTTCGTTCATCTATCGATTGTTACGTTTATCTGTGCATTCATCTATCGAATGTTACGTTGTAACTGCGCGTTCATCTATCGATTGTTACGTTGTATATGAGCATTCATCTATCGATTGTTACGTTGTATCTGTGCGTTCATCTATCGATTGTTGCGATGTACTTGTACATTCTTCTATCGATTGTTACGTTGTATCTGTGCATTCATCTATCTATTGTTACGTTGTATCTGTTCGTTCATCTATCGATTGTTACGTTTATCTGTGCATTCATCTATGGAATGTTACGTTGTAACTGCGCGTTCATCTATCGATTGTTACGTTGTATATGAGCATTCATCTAATATCCATTGTTGCGATGTATCTGTGCATTCATCTATCGATTGTTACGTTGTATCTGTGCATTCATCTATCTATTGTTGCGATGTATCTGTGTTTTCATCTATCCATTGTTATGTTGTATCTGTGTTTTCATCTATCCATTGTTACGTGGTATCTGTTCATTCATCTATCGATTGTTACGTTGTACTTGTACATTCTTCTATCGATTGTTACGTTGTATCTGTTCGTTCATCTATCGATTGTTACGTTTATCTGTGCATTCATCTATCGAATGTTACGTTGTAACTGCGCGTTCATCTATCGATTGTTACGTTGTATATGTGCATTCATCTAATATCCATTGTTACGTTGTATCTGTGCGTTGATCTATCGATTGTTGCGATATATCTGTGTTTTCATCTATCCATTGTTACGTGGTATCTGTTCATTCATCTATCGATTGTTACGTTGTACTTGTACATTCTTCTATCCATTGTTACGCTGTATCTGTGTTTTTAACTATCGATAGATACGTTGTATCTGTTCGTTCATCTATCGATTGTTACGTTTATCTGTGCATTCATCTATCGAATGTTACGTTGTAACTGCGCGTTCATCTATCGATTGTTACGTTGTATATGAGCATTCATCTATCGATTGTTACGTTGTATCTGTGCGTTCATCTATCGATTGTTGCGATGTACTTGTACATTCTTCTATCGATTGTTACGTTGTATCTGTGCATTCATCTATCTATTGTTACGTTGTATCTGTTCGTTCATCTATCGATTGTTACGTTTATCTGTGCATTCATCTATGGAATGTTACGTTGTAACTGCGCGTTCATCTATCGATTGTTACGTTGTATATGAGCATTCATCTAATATCCATTGTTGCGATGTATCTGTGCATTCATCTATCGATTGTTGCGATGTACTTGTACATTCTTCTATCGATTGTTACGTTGTATCTGTTCGTTCATCTATCGATTGCTACGTTGTATCAGTATCCATTATTACGTTGTATCTGTCAATCATCTATAGATTGTTACGATGTATCTGTGTGTTCATCTATCGATTGTTACGATGTATCTGTGCATGCCATTCATCTATCGATTGTTATGTTGTATCTTTGTGTTCATCTACCGATTGTTACGTTGTATCTGTGCATTCATCTATCCATTGTTGCGATGTATCTGTGTTTTCATTTATCCATTGTTACGTGGTATCTGTTCATTCATCTATCGATTGTTACGTTGTACTTGTACATTCTTCTATCCATTGTTACGCTGTATCTGGGTTTCTAACTATCGATAGATACGTTGTATCTGTTCGTTCATCTATCGATTGTAACGTTGTATCTGTGCATTCATCTATCTATTGTTGCGATGTATCTGTGTTTTCATCTATCCATTGTTACGTGGTATCTGTGCATTCATCTATCGAATGTTACGTTGTAACTGCGCGTTCATCTATCGATTGTTACGTTGTATCAGTATCCATTATTACGTTGTATCTGTCAATCATCTATAGATTGTTACGATGTATCTCTGTGTTCATCTATCAATTGTTACGATGTATCTGTGCATGCCATTCATCTATCGATTGTTACGTTGTATCAGTATCCATTATTACGTTGTATCTGTCAATCATCTATAGATTGTTACGATGTATCTGTGTGTTCATCTACCGATTGTTACGTTGTATCTGTGCATTCATCTATCGAATGTTACGTTCTAACTGCGCGTTCATCTATCGATTGTTACGTTGTATCTGTGCATTCATCTATCCATTGTTGCGATGTATCTGTGCGTTCATCTATCGATTGCTACGTTGTATCAGTATCCATTATTACGTTGTATCTGTCAATCATCTATAGATTGTTACGATGTATCTGTGTGTTCATCTATCGATTGTTACGATGTATCTGTGCATGCCATTCATCTATCGATTGTTATGTTGTATCTTTGTGTTCATCTACCGATTGTTACGTTGTATCTGTGCATTCATCTATCCATTGTTGCGATGTATCTGTGTTTTCATTTATCCATTGTTACGTGGTATCTGTTCATTCATCTATCGATTGTTACGTTGTACTTGTACATTCTTCTATCCATTGTTACGCTGTATCTGGGTTTCTAACTATCGATAGATACGTTGTATCTGTTCGTTCATCTATCGATTGTAACGTTGTATCTGTGCATTCATCTATCTATTGTTGCGATGTATCTGTGTTTTCATCTATCCATTGTTACGTGGTATCTGTGCATTCATCTATCGAATGTTACGTTGTAACTGCGCGTTCATCTATCGATTGTTACGTTGTATCAGTATCCATTATTACGTTGTATCTGTCAATCATCTATAGATTGTTACGATGTATCTCTGTGTTCATCTATCAATTGTTACGATGTATCTGTGCATGCCATTCATCTATCGATTGTTACGTTGTATCAGTATCCATTATTACGTTGTATCTGTCAATCATCTATAGATTGTTACGATGTATCTGTGTGTTCATCTACCGATTGTTACGTTGTATCTGTGCATTCATCTATCGAATGTTACGTTCTAACTGCGCGTTCATCTATCGATTGTTACGTTGTACTGTGCGTTCATCTATCGATTGTTACGTTGTATCTGTGCATTCATCTATCCATTGTTGCGATGTATCTGTGTTTTCATTTATCCATTGTTACGTTGTATCTGTGCATTCATCTATCGATTGTTACGTTGTACTTGTACATTCTTCTATCGATTTGTTACGTTGTAACTGCGCGTTCATCTATCGATTGTTACGTTGTATATGTGCATTCATCTATCCATTGTTGCGATGTATCTGTGTTTTCATCTATCCATTGTTACGTGGTATCTGTTCATTCATCTATCCATTGTTACGTGGTATCTGTTCATTCATCTATCGATTGTTACGTTGTACTTGTACATTCTTCTATCGATTGTTACGTTGTATCTGTGCGTTCATCTATCCATTGTTACGTTGTATCTGTGTTTTTAACTATCGATAGATACGTTGTATCTGTTCGTTCATCTATCGATTGTTACGTTTATCTGTGCATTCATCTATCGAATGTTACGTTGTAACTGCGCGTTCATCTATCGATTGTTACGTTGTATATGTGCATTCATCTAATATCCATTGTTACGTTGTATCTGTGCGTTGATCTATCGATTGTTGCGATATATCTGTGTTTTCATCTATCCATTGTTACGTGGTATCTGTTCATTCATCTATCGATTGTTACGTTGTACTTGTACATTCTTCTATCCATTGTTACGCTGTATCTGTGTTTTTAACTATCGATAGATACGTTGTATCTGTTCGTTCATCTATCGATTGTTACGTTTATCTGTGCATTCATCTATCGAATGTTACGTTGTAACTGCGCGTTCATCTATCGATTGTTACGTTGTATATGAGCATTCATCTATCGATTGTTACGTTGTATCTGTGCGTTCATCTATCGATTGTTGCGATGTACTTGTACATTCTTCTATCGATTGTTACGTTGTATCTGTGCATTCATCTATCCATTGTTGCGATGTATCTGTGTTTTTAACTATCGATAGATACGTTGTATCTGTTCGTTCATCTATCGATTGTTACGTTTATCTGTGCATTCATCTATCGAATGTTACGTTGTAACTGCGCGTTCATCTATCGATTGTTACGTTGTATATGAGCATTCATCTAATATCCATTGTTGCGATGTATCTGTGCATTCATCTATCGATTGTTGCGATGTACTTGTACATTCTTCTATCGATTGTTACGTTGTATCTGTGCATTCATCTATCCATTGTTACGTTGTATCTGTGCGTTCTTCTATCGATTGTTACGTTGTATCTGTGCGTTCATCTATCGATTGTTACGTTGTATCTGTGCATTCATCTATCTATTGTTGCGATGTATCTGTGTTTTCATCTATCCATTGTTATGTTGTATCTGTGTTTTCATCTATCCATTGTTACGTGGTATCTGTTCATTCATCTATCGATTGTTACGTTGTACTTGTACATTCTTCTATCGATTGTTACGTTGTATCTGTTCGTTCATCTATCGATTGTTACGTTTATCTGTGCATTCATCTATCGAATGTTACGTTGTAACTGCGCGTTCATCTATCGATTGTTACGTTGTATATGTGCATTCATCTAATATCCATTGTTACGTTGTATCTGTGCGTTGATCTATCGATTGTTGCGATATATCTGTGTTTTCATCTATCCATTGTTACGTGGTATCTGTTCATTCATCTATCGATTGTTACGTTGTACTTGTACATTCTTCTATCCATTGTTACGCTGTATCTGTGTTTTTAACTATCGATAGATACGTTGTATCTGTTCGTTCATCTATCGATTGTTACGTTTATCTGTGCATTCATCTATCGAATGTTACGTTGTAACTGCGCGTTCATCTATCGATTGTTACGTTGTATATGAGCATTCATCTATCGATTGTTACGTTGTATCTGTGCGTTCATCTATCGATTGTTGCGATGTACTTGTACATTCTTCTATCGATTGTTACGTTGTATCTGTGCATTCATCTATCTATTGTTACGTTGTATCTGTTCGTTCATCTATCGATTGTTACGTTTATCTGTGCATTCATCTATGGAATGTTACGTTGTAACTGCGCGTTCATCTATCGATTGTTACGTTGTATATGAGCATTCATCTAATATCCATTGTTGCGATGTATCTGTGCATTCATCTATCGATTGTTACGTTGTATCTGTGCATTCATCTATCTATTGTTGCGATGTATCTGTGTTTTCATCTATCCATTGTTATGTTGTATCTGTGTTTTCATCTATCCATTGTTACGTGGTATCTGTTCATTCATCTATCGATTGTTACGTTGTACTTGTACATTCTTCTATCGATTGTTACGTTGTATCTGTTCGTTCATCTATCGATTGTTACGTTTATCTGTGCATTCATCTATCGAATGTTACGTTGTAACTGCGCGTTCATCTATCGATTGTTACGTTGTATATGTGCATTCATCTAATATCCATTGTTACGTTGTATCTGTGCGTTGATCTATCGATTGTTGCGATATATCTGTGTTTTCATCTATCCATTGTTACGTGGTATCTGTTCATTCATCTATCGATTGTTACGTTGTACTTGTACATTCTTCTATCCATTGTTACGCTGTATCTGTGTTTTTAACTATCGATAGATACGTTGTATCTGTTCGTTCATCTATCGATTGTTACGTTTATCTGTGCATTCATCTATCGAATGTTACGTTGTAACTGCGCGTTCATCTATCGATTGTTACGTTGTATATGAGCATTCATCTATCGATTGTTACGTTGTATCTGTGCGTTCATCTATCGATTGTTGCGATGTACTTGTACATTCTTCTATCGATTGTTACGTTGTATCTGTGCATTCATCTATCTATTGTTACGTTGTATCTGTTCGTTCATCTATCGATTGTTACGTTTATCTGTGCATTCATCTATGGAATGTTACGTTGTAACTGCGCGTTCATCTATCGATTGTTACGTTGTATATGAGCATTCATCTAATATCCATTGTTGCGATGTATCTGTGCATTCATCTATCGATTGTTGCGATGTACTTGTACATTCTTCTATCGATTGTTACGTTGTATCTGTGCATTCATCTATCCATTGTTACGTTGTATCTGTGCGTTCATCTATCGATTGTTACGTTGTATCTGTGCATTCATCTATCCATTGTTGCGATGTATCTGTGCGTTCATCTATCGATTGCTACGTTGTATCAGTATCCATTATTACGTTGTATCTGTCAATCATCTATAGATTGTTACGATGTATCTGTGTGTTCATCTATCGATTGTTACGATGTATCTGTGCATGCCATTCATCTATCGATTGTTATGTTGTATCTTTGTGTTCATCTACCGATTGTTACGTTGTATCTGTGCATTCATCTATCCATTGTTGCGATGTATCTGTGTTTTCATTTATCCATTGTTACGTGGTATCTGTTCATTCATCTATCGATTGTTACGTTGTACTTGTACATTCTTCTATCCATTGTTACGCTGTATCTGGGTTTCTAACTATCGATAGATACGTTGTATCTGTTCGTTCATCTATCGATTGTAACGTTGTATCTGTGCATTCATCTATCTATTGTTGCGATGTATCTGTGTTTTCATCTATCCATTGTTACGTGGTATCTGTGCATTCATCTATCGAATGTTACGTTGTAACTGCGCGTTCATCTATCGATTGTTACGTTGTATCAGTATCCATTATTACGTTGTATCTGTCAATCATCTATAGATTGTTACGATGTATCTCTGTGTTCATCTATCAATTGTTACGATGTATCTGTGCATGCCATTCATCTATCGATTGTTACGTTGTATCAGTATCCATTATTACGTTGTATCTGTCAATCATCTATAGATTGTTACGATGTATCTGTGTGTTCATCTATCGATTGTTACGTTGTACTGTGCGTTCATCTATCGATTGTTACGTTGTATCTGTGCATTCATCTATCCATTGTTGCGATGTATCTGTGTTTTCATTTATCCATTGTTACGTTGTATCTGTGCATTCATCTATCGATTGTTACGTTGTACTTGTACATTCTTCTATCGATTTGTTACGTTGTAACTGCGCGTTCATCTATCGATTGTTACGTTGTATATGTGCATTCATCTATCCATTGTTGCGATGTATCTGTGTTTTCATCTATCCATTGTTACGTGGTATCTGTTCATTCATCTATCGATTGTTACGTTGTATCTGTGCATTCATCTATCTATTGTTGCGATGTATCTGTGTTTTCATCTATCCATTGTTACGTGGTATCTGTTCATTCATCTATCGATTGTTACGTTGTACTTGTACATTCTTCTATCCATTGTTACGCTGTATCTGTGTTTTTAACTATCGATAGATACGTTGTATCTGTTCGTTCATCTATCGATTGTTACGTTGTATCTGTGCATGCCATTCATCTATCGATTGTTACGTTGTATCAGTATCCATTATTACGTTGTATCTGTCAATCATCTATAGATTGTTACGATGTATCTGTGTGTTCATCTATCGATTGTTACGATGTATCTGTGCATGCCATTCATCTATCGATTGTTACGTTGTATCAGTATCCATTATTACGTTGTATCTGTCAATCATCTATAGATTGTTACGATGTATCTGTGTGTTCATCTATCGATTGTTATGTTGTATCTGTGTGTTCATCTACCGATTGTTACGTTGTATCTGTGCATTCATCTATCGATTGTTACGTTGTATCTGTGCATTCATCTATCGATTGTTACGTTGTATCTGTGCATTCATCTATCGATTGTTACGTTGTACTTGTACATTCTTCTATCGATTGTTACGTTGTAACTGCGCGTTCATCTATCCATTGTTACGTTGTATCTGTCAATCATGTATCGATTGTTACGATGTATCTGTGCATCTATCTAACTGTGACGATATAATACCCCAGAGAGTTCAAGTAGAACATTAAAACAATATATGTTATATAACTTCGTAAACATGAGATAATAAGACCCAAGAGAATACTCGGTCAATAGTTGAACAATGTCGGTTATACAACCTCGTTACATAACCTAGTAAAGATACAATAGTTATTCAAATTCAAGCTAAGCTATAAATGTAGCGTCATTAAGAAAATATGGGAAAGAAACAGTTGAAGTAGAGAGTTGAGTTCAAGAAGGAGTGCTGTTGTGAAGTCGAAAGGATCCAAGTACCTCGTCAACTGCCTAAATCAAGTCAGTGGGTTAAACTAGTGGGTCGCGAAGACAGAGAAAGAGACAAGATAGAGACAAGATAAAGACAAACAGACGAAGCTAAGCTCAGGTGAAACTCATGAACTCTCGTAACTGTTAGGACCTAGTGTATATAGTACAAGAACTGTATAACTGAACTATAATTAGAACGATATTAATAGTGTAGAAGTCCTGTAATGTAGTTGTTCAGTAAATCACATTCTCGTATAATTGTTGTCGTTTTTTCCTTGTAATTGTGCATCGGAAGGAAAATGAATACTCGGGGAGGGAATACTAGGGAGGTATATAGGACCGCGTCACACTAACCATTTTTACGTTGTTTCTATACGTGGTATCGGTGTGTTGATCTATCTATGATTACGTTGTGTGAATAACAATTATTAATCGTTGATTTACTCCACTTCCTGTAGTCGACTTTTTTTAGGTATTACCTAATTTTAATTCCGATTTGCTTTTTCGTTTATGCTTTTAAAACTGTACTACTTTTAACTAAATTATTTGCAAGGCGACGCACTTGAACTTGCATAGCAATATACAGTCCATTCATGCGATACACTAGGTTATTTTAAACCCTAAATCAATCGGTACACACGAAGGTCGTGCGGTAAGGTGCGTTTATTCATGGCCTAGAATCCGATCGTTTCCTCCCTCTTTGACTGCGAAATTATCTATCAGGCCAGCAAACGATAAACTGGTGGGGACCAAAATCTATACTGCCTTAATGTAAATCCATACGATGATTCAGCGCTTTGTTCGTCTGGATGTATGGTCATTTTTTAGGGTTTTGTATAACATCAGCATGCTAATTTAAACTTACGTTCCTGGGTTCGAGCCCTTGTTTTTCTTTCTTCTTCTTCTCTTTTTCCTGTATATTAAATTATCCTTTATGTATTTTTTTTAACTCGCTTGTTGCTAAGAAAATGATCGCATCAAAATCATGCAGTTGTTCACATACATGTTTATGTTTTTAATTATGCTGAATTAACACATTGTTTGAAATAGAATTAAGTCGTGATTATCCCATTAACCGAGCTTGGTCGGTCTGTACAGGAGAATTTTGACCTTGGTGGGGTACAGATCTCACTGCGTTTGGTCGGTACTTTCCAACCATTGTCAATATTAAGTAAGAGTTACATACCGAGAATGGAGGCTATAAGCCATATATATCCCGCGGGCCGCAGGCCCAAGGGATATATAGGCTTATAGCCGAACATTCGAGGTATGTAACTAATTTATTTCACACTTGAGAAGGTTTTCTCACAAAAAAACAATGATTTAATCCTATTCTAACAAAGGCACATGATTTGAGTTAAGAAATAAAAGAACGGCTTTTCAAATCTCTCTAATTAGTATCTACTGGGGAGTCGTATTTGATAAAATGAATAATATGAATAGAATATGTGCAGAGAACCGGCTCGGTGCATTTTTAAATCAAAATCTTATTGATAGAACACAATTGAAGGAGGTTATGCTATCTTAGTTCTAATTCCTTAATACAAAGACTAAAATAGTCAAACCATTGAAACTAATCAATAAGGTGGAATGCTGTTAATGATTTTTCTCACTAGAATACAACTGGCAGTTTTCCCGTGATTGAAGTTTATTGAAAGTTTTCATAACAAAATAGTACTGACACAATCTAAACCATTTGGCTGAGATCTGACTAGACATTTTTCAATGATAACTAATGTTTTCTGAAAAGAAAACAATGTATGATTATCACTGATCGTATTCAAAAAAATAAAACCAATCCCAAAATATATCAATAATCTGTTCATAATTTAATGTTCATTGTCAATGAATTCCCATAAGGAAATATTAAACAATCACTTTCAATTCTATTCAGAAGAACACTAACGAACTTGAATGCTAATGAACTTGATATTTTGTTGTTAACTTTCCATCGGATGACTATGTAGTATAATGGCTTAAAGCGCGGATACAGCAATGCAGAGGTTCTCGGTTCGAGTCCTGACATTGGTACTCAAAGACTTTTTTTCTCCAAAAATCGCTATCTAGTAAAAATTTCTAAGTCTTATGTTGCAATAAATAATAAATGCAAAGGTTATAACTAGATATAGACCCGGGTTTATATCTAGATATAACCCTTGAATTGGTATAATGAGGGGTTTATATCGGAGATACATCCCCATGAATAACAAAGAAAACCGTGTCAAGTGTGAAATAATCTCCTATACAGACCGACCAAGCTGGGTTTAATGAGATATTGATTATAAATATTGAGTCAAACACCGTGCTTATTCAGCAGAACTTAAACCATAATAAAAATTACCATAAATAACAGTATAACAGTTTATTTGCCATTAAATCGTTTTAACAGACTATACACACAAACAAAAGTTTATATAAAATTGCGAAGATATCTGATAGAATTAAAAAAACATACAAGCAGCTTATTAAAAACATCAGATCTTCTCTTTTAAATACTACTACTAATAATACTACACATTTTTTTCTGAATCGAGACTATCCTAGCTGCGCTGTGCAAATACGAATTTTGTCTCAATAGTACAGAGGTGGTCTTTCAAATGGAACTGTATTATATATTTTGAATTGCGATGTTCTTTATAGTTTTTGGCACATTTTATGTATCTGTTTAAATAAAACAGCTACGTGTGTGGGGAAGTACCTAAAATGTGCAAGAAATGTCAAAATAAGTTAATTTCTTTGATAAACCACTTAGTTCTATTTAACAGATACATAAAATGAGCCAAAATGTCTAAGTTTGAAGGACATCTCAATAATACAGTTCCATTTTCACGAGCACCGCTGTGCTATTGAGACAAAATGTGTATTTGCACACGTAGCTACAATAATCTCAATTCAGAGTAAATTATAGCATTAAGTTCGTTTTAATTATTATTATTATTGATCAGTTTTATTCAGTTTCAGTTTCTTGAAATGTGTGAATATTTTTACAAAACTGATGGAGGCTTTTGGTTCACACTAGCGACATAAGCATAAGCAACATGCAAACTCAGTAAAGCAGTTCTCTAATAGATGTGAGGAAAAACAAGTGCGGCTAATAAGCAAAGCCCAACTGAGTCTGTGTATTTTGCTTATGCTTATGTCGCTAGTGTGAACCAGATTTTACCTTCGTTAAAGGTGCCTTTTTTTCAAATAGTACAACAGTTATCGACACTATGAAAATTGCTTTGAATAATTTATGGTTTTATTTTGCAACCAACGGATGTGGACTATACTCATACCTGTTTTCTTTGACTGACAGACTATCGTATGAAATATTGAAATATGAAATATTTATACACTTCATGTTCAATTGAACTCGTTACGTTGGTACCTCTTTCAGTGTAAGAAAAATAACAAGCGTTTTGCGGTATGTTTAAAGTGGATATCTTCTCGTTTTTTTGCGTCATTTTTATTGTGGAAGTGAGAGGTAAGAAATATCTTATATTTGAAAAAAAGACAATTTGAAGTTCAACTTTTATTTTTTAGATATACATATACATTATTTAAAATAAAAACTAACGCAACTTTAGATCCAACGTTTCGGAGTCATTTTGACTCCATTATCAAGGCTTTATTATGTAAAAGTTTTTGAAGATATACATCTATTTTGACAACTTAGGTGTTATATAAGTTGTTTTGTCGATAGACCTAAAGAAAAATCTCAAATGGAAGATTGTTGTGAAAAAAAGGCCTAGAAAATGCTCTGTTCCAGACAAATCTATAGTTAAAAATAGATCGACCATTACTGTATTCTAAACCCAATAGGGTTTCTTCATCTAGTATTTGTATTTATCATTTGTACGTCTGTGTTCGTCATTTCTAGTTGCATCACAAACCGTCAGATTTACAATCGCTAAAACAAGTAAAAAATAACGTCTGGTACTCAGGGTTACAAAGTTTTATGTTTCGAATAAAGAAAGTTATGAAAGTTACATGATAGTATTGGATCGGGAGACTTGATATTTTATTCCTAAATTTTAGGTAAGAAGATTAAAATAACCGCGGGTGACATCAACCATATATTTAATATTCTTGAGCATAGAACAAAACAAAACGTATGGTGTCAACCCACTTAAAAGTTTCTGACTTGAATAATCATGATTTTAAGACGTTTTGAAAAAAATAGTGATATTGACTAGTAATATTAAAATGTTTTCTAGCAAGGCATTTACAAAGAGATTATCTAACATGTACAGATCACGAATGATCTAAGACATACAAAATGATCGAAAAAAAGTTCGAAAACTTATAATATTATACAGTACATAACCATTACACGCAAAACATTTTCCAACGGTTCCAATGTTTTTTTCATTGTATCGTTTTCAAAACTTTCAAAAACTGATTAGGCTTAGTTGATGTTCTTATGATGTTCATGATTTTAAAGACGTTTTTTAAAAAAAATAAGTTATATTGACAAAATCTAGATCTTTTTCGAAACATTTTAAAATATGTTTTCGATCAAGGAATTTGCAAACAGATACTCTAACTGAGACCTAGAATGATCGAAAAACATAAAAAATGATCGAAAGAATGTTTGAAAACTGAAAATATTATACCGTAACGTAAATATCAATTACCATGCAAAACTTTTTCAATCGGCTCGTTCATAATATTTTATTTATTGGATCGTTTTCAAAACTTTTCGAAACTGATTAAGACTAGTTGACGTACTTATTAGTATAAATTTTAATACATTTAGAATTGGTAAAACAAGAACAAAGGGGAAATTGAAAAAATTGAAAATTGCATGCCAGCCCCGTGTAGCAATATAACCTAAATAACTGTTTAATCCTGGTAAATTACAATACATGATAAAAGCAATGCTTTAAGATTAGGAGAAATCATTTCATAAAAATACATTTCATATTTTGAGAAAAACACGCAAACAATTTTTAAAAACCTTCGTTTCACTTGTCATGTATGACGTCATTTATACGCACTCGATTAAAAATATGTTATGAAAAATATTTTGACCATAAATTTACCTTAAAATTGTACATCGTATTAGCAAGCAATTTTTCAATTTTTGCTTTTCCTCTTTATCTTTGTTTGACGAAATTTAGATTAGAAAAAATTAAACTGTTCAGCACATCAAACTATAGTCTCCCTCGCAGCCGTTCTTTGTGTCGGGCTTCCTGTTCCTGGAGACTAATCAAACTAAGGCTAAGGCTGATTATTGCGCTAGTGTCAGGTCTAGTACATCAGATACAAACATCAAGAAAGTACAACTTGTGAAAATTTCGCAGTCAAGATAATTAAAGGAAGACGTAAATTCAACTACATAACAACCGGCTTTACACAAACAGAGATGGTTCCTTGTCAAGTAGTACTCACAATACAAACACACTCTCTTACCTTTTAAAAGTCTAAATAACTTAGCACCTCATTGTGGGTTCACACTAGACTCCAAGTAGGTCTAAAGTACATCTGTATCAAAGTAGGTTCTTTAGGTTCGTTTGTTTACAAAAGCGAGCAAGGCGTTCACACTGACGAACAAGTATATTATTTAGCCTTTAATCTGTCAATCATAACCCATTCGAGAATCGAGTCGGATTCCCGTGGATTCATTATTTTAGAAGTTAGCTTTGATACATCCTATGAACCAAAAATGCTTGCAGTAATAATACAAGATCCATATTTCCCGCTAAAAAGGTCAACGTATATCTCTAATGTGTATTTTGCAATAGGAGAACTAGCAGTTGACAGGTTTGATGGACGTTTACTGTTTTTATTGCGGATTAGGAAGACCTAAAGTATAGGCTGCATCCTGCTTTAAATCGTACTTCGGCTTCTTTGAAGAGGCGAAATAACCATAACGACAAAGTATATTACTTGAGATGGCCAGAGACCGTTCACACTACAAGTATAACCAAAGTATACTTTAAACCTACTTTTGTTCAGAGCAACAAAGATTGGAACTTACTAGACATTCTTGCAAACAGATAAAAAATCTCAAATCTTTCAAAAACGAACTAAAAAGAGACACCTAAAAACAAAGTTTCCTTGAGTAAAACTAATTGATTCATCTTTTCCTACCATTTTATATTACGAACATTATTTTAATTATTATATTTTGTATTTTCCTTGTATGCATATAACTATTTGTTATCATTAAAAATTATTCTTTTATAGGAAGATTAATAAAATGTATGTATATGCCAACCATTGATTGAAACAATATCCAATGAGCAAATTCAGTATTAAAACTGTATCGAAACACCTTTTAAATTAACTTCTTTAATGTCTTCTTTTACTAGAGTGCAGTGTATATCTGTGAAATACAAATTACTAATTAGCACAAAATAGTGCAAATCGAACAAATTGGATACATTGTAAAATAACCATAAATTTGCACAGACAGACAGACAAAGTAAATACAAAACAAAAGCAATGAGCGTATTTGCACAGGCGAAAGCCTCGATTTGTTGCAACTATTGTTTGTATTTTAATCGTCTATTGTATATTGTATATTTAAGCGACTTTTTACCTTTTCTTTTTTTTTTTTTGATAATGGAGTCAAGAAGACTCCGAAACGTCGTATTCTTGCGTTAGTTTTTATTTTGAATGATACCTTTGTCAATTATTTCAGCGGTGCTTGCTAGATAACGTGAGACTGAAGTAGTTTTAAAACCAATATAAAAGCAGGAGTAAATAATATTGTAATAATGTGTTTTCTGTATTCAGGCCAATGTGACCTACCAAGCCCAGAATTCCTGCTCCAGAAAACAGGCTTCTATCTCTTTAACCACACTGTACAAAGCATGACATCTGACAGCGAGACTGTGTGTCGTATCAAGTGTTACCTTGGTGACGGGTGTATGTCATACAACTACCATACAACCACTGGTGCATGTGATATCAATGATTCAGATGATATACAGCATCCCAAAGACCTTGTTGAGAAAGAAGGATTTATCTACGTCGGAACAACAGTAAGTTTTAGTAGAATGTTATTAATTTGTCTCATGACGAATTTCGAGGGTTTGGACAGTCACGTTTCGACTGCTACTGCTACCAGATGATCTCGCTTCGAAGTGCGCAAAGAATTGTTTGTCAAAACGAACAGTTTCAAAATGGCGCTCGGCGACTTTTTAAGTAATATATACAATATGAGCGGCCGATCTGTATCTGATATACAACGGCGAGTCGAAGACGAGCCGTTGTATATCGGATACAGATCGGACGCGAATATTGTATAGAACTTATGAAAGTCCAACGTTAGTTCTTTCATATTTTACTAAAATTGTCAAGATAAATGTAAATCTGGCCGAGAAAATTCAAGTTGAAACTTATGCAAATCAGGACGAAATCTGTATGAGATTTACAAGCTCCGTCACGGACGTGAATTCTTTTGTCAATTGCTCATTAATTATTCATGAAT
Source organism: Metridium senile (assembly GCA_949775045.1). Taxonomy (NCBI): domain Eukaryota; kingdom Metazoa; phylum Cnidaria; class Anthozoa; order Actiniaria; family Metridiidae; genus Metridium; species Metridium senile. Next base: position 13,844,351 of record OX459104.1, read on the forward strand.
TTTATAAATCCTTTTAAAATGCTTATTAAGCAGCAGAGAGCGTGTGTTGTTCAAGTAGCATTAAATTTAGTAATGTAAAACTTATTATAGAATGTTAACACGGGAAACAACTCTCTCGAACGACGCCATTTTGAAACTGTTGGCAGAAGTGCGCTTGCTAATTCTCCTGGTAGTATTGCTAATGCGATGAGTATATAATGGATGAAATTAAGTCTGATATACCCGGTTGTCGGAAAACAATACCACTGCCACTGTCACTGCCACTGTCAAAGTCATTGTCAAAGTAATTGCCAAAGTCATTTTCAAAGTCACTTTCAAAGTCACTGTCAAAGTCACTGTCAAAGTCACTGTCAAAGTCACTGTCAAAGTCACCCTGAAATCACCGTCGAAGTCACTGTCAAAGTCACTGTCACTGTCAAAGTCACTGTCCCTGTCAAAGTCACTGTCAAAGTCACTGTCATATCCACTGTCACTGTCAAAGTCACTTTCATAGTCACTCATATTTATCCATTATATAACAAATACATATTTAATTTCAAAGAATGACTGTGCATCACAGCCTTGTTCAAAATACTGCAGTTGCAAGGCCAGCGTGAGAGTTCCTGGACACAAGTGCTTCTGCAAACCAGGTAGAAAACAATTATTTCCAAATAGAGAACGCGTCAAGACACTGCAACTTGTCAATGTTTATTTAATGCTTTTATCTACATTTACCAGATAAACCATCCTGTGACTGTGTTCTATCATGTATTTATCCCTAATCATATAAAATACATATAAAATACAGCCAATCAGAATGCTTGAAAGCCATATATTCGGAGAGACTCAACTCCCTCTTCCCATAAGACATTGCGGTTTCTCTTTATTTTAAATTATGTGGGATACAATAGCTATATATTGTTTTCCAGTAAAATACCGATAATATCCCCCTCGTCAATTCTATTCCCTTTATATACATACGTGCTCTCCTAAAGATTCGTGTGCATACTTGAAAAAAAATTATTGGGGGGGGGGGGAGGATTGATGGGGAATTTCGTAGTATTTGGTGTAGACAACAGGTGATTTCCCCCCCCCCCCCCTCCCATATATTTATAAATGAAAGCCCCCTTAATCAATCACTTGGAAACATATTTACATGTTTATTTTGAATATTACTCCTTCAAAGGAATTATTGCAATTATTTACCCACTAATACCACGTGTGTTGGTAACGTTTTGTTTAGTTCGTGGTTGTTATCGTAACCATCTTTATCTTACAGATCGTCCATGTGGTGCTGCTCTTGGTATGGAAAACAAATCAATCAAAGACCACCAAATACAGGCCTACTCGTTATTCATGGGTTGTCCTACCTCGAATCTATGCAACTCTATTCAAGCTCGACTAAATAACCAAAATGCATGGGTACCTAGTTATCCATCTAAGCTAGGTGAGTGGCTTCAAGTAGATCTCGAAAAGAAAACAAAAATTACAGATATTGCGACACAGGGTTTTATATTAGGTGGACTTGATTGGTATGTGGAGTCATACAGCATTCAATACAAAGAATACGGAGCAGCGTTCCAAGAGTACGAGAATGGGAAAGATCTTGCAGGCAATACAGATAGCACTAGCGTTGTTAAAAATGAACTCAACCCAGCAATTGTTGCTAGGTATGTTCGTGTTAATCCAACCAAATGGAATAAAGGTATTGCATTAAGGATTGAGATATATGGCTGTCCGGCCGAATGATCATGAACTTCAAAAGAACGAGTTCACCGAATGACACTCGACTACTAAAACACTAAAAAAAAAAACAATCCAAAGGCTAGTACTCAAGGTAGCTTAGGTCATTGCCAAAAGCATATCACCATAATAGGCACCCTAGTACAAACACTATAACCGTGAAACATTAGTGAGCAATAGAACCGTGCACGTGTACATTACCAGTGAAACACAATATACCTTTTCACGGTTCACGTCCATAACTTCAGCCTCGATATCATGTAATATATTCTTTATCTGACTGTAACCCGTGGAATGTTGAAGTGTTGAATTAGCTTCAATTGTTTGATAATGTGTACATTCTATAAATTACTTTGAACACTGCACTTAGTGTATTTAAACTCAGTACTTCATTTTTAGATGTTTTGAAACAGTGAAAGGTTTAGAAACTAATAACAAAAAAGTGAAATGAAAAAAGTGTTCACGGTTCGAGTGCGTTAATTCCATTGTGGTTTTGTTCCTATTTGACCATCACACTCTAACTAAAACACTTCGTTTCATGGGTTAATAGAGATGTTCTCTTTCACCCGTGAAACAAAGTGTATTTGTTAAAGTTTTATAGTCAAATAAAAACAAAAGAACACAATGCAATATATTCCTTTTGTCCAAGTGGTGATTAAGAGAACTGTCAAATCTTACTTGATTTCAATCCCCAAAAGGTACGATGCTTTAAGTTCTTGGCAGCTAAGCTTAATTTTACTAAAAAAATCATGTAAAAATGACCCTCACAGGTACAGAGTCATGTTATGTGATTGACGTTTGAGCAAGAACATTAAAATGACCCTAAAAAGGGAATATGTCCAATCTTAAAAGGAGCGCCGATCAGCCCTACCACTTGGACAAAGGAATCAGCCCTGGGCTCACGGGAACAACTGAACCAATGGAAAATATACAGAGAAAAAGATTTAAATACATGTACAGTTAACATTCTTATAATATAGTGTACAAAATGACTCGATTCTGACTGGACGAGATTAATTAAATCGCAAATTTAATAGTACTTTGCAGAGTACCAATTAGTTGTTCGCTATAATATAAATAAAGACTCGCATAATCTTTTCGTACGATTTGAAATTAATAGATAGTCGTGATTTTTTAAATGTTATCAACTTTTGAAAACTTGGCTCCTTTTAATTACGAATTGTACTCAAGGTCGTGAAATTTCCTATAAAAATACACGAATATACTTTGCATTATTATGGAGCAATTCCCAAAAAACATATTCTTAGCAGTTTGATTTTATTTGCACTAAATAGGTGAACGTGGTGTTTGCAAGACAGTTTTCACAATAGATTAATTATTTTTCTTTGTTCTAATAACAATAGTTGATTGGAAAATCCATATATAACAAACTACTTCATTGTAGAGCAAATGCAGTTAAACCATGAAATGATATCAAGTTAATTACAATAACATTAAACTATTACCTACTTGCAGTAAGGTTGTCATACAAAATAGAACATTTGTCACAAAGAAAATAGAACATTTGTTATTTAGTGCGAAAATAATTAATTAAAAGACAAAAGAGAGAGTTCAGCTTGAGTGATCTTCTTTTGTCTTTTAATCAATTCCTATCGTACTAAATCACAAATGTTCTATTTTTTTTATAACAAAATGTTTTTTTGACAACCTTATTGCAAGTAGGTGTATTGACAAATTGTTGCTAATATTCGCCCAGAATAGATAATAAAACGAAGGATAATGAGGTTTCTTGTGATGTTTCTCAAGATGTTATGGTTGAGTACATTCTTAGATTGTATTTCATGGATTAACTACATTTACTTATTATTAATACATCTATTTATAGTATTTATATATGAACTGTATGTAAAACCTATGCGAAGCTCCAAGCCTTCCTTCCAATTATGTGTTGTTATTAAGTTTGTTCTGTTGAATAAAGATCTATCTAGTTTAGCTAGAGTAAAAATTTGATGCATTCCAATCAATAGCTCGATCTGCTTACAACATTTCCGATTGTACATTGCTAGTCTGTTGGTGTTTTTGGTTGTTGTTACTACTTTTTGAGGTTTGTTCGTCCGTTACGTTTGGTTGTTTATATGTTTTTTTGTGTGTTTGATTGTTTGTTTGTTTGTTTGTTTGTTTGTTTATTTGTTCGTTTATTTGACTGTTTGTTTGTTTGCTTGTTTGGTTCTTTGTCTGTTTGTTTGTTTGTTTGCTTGTTTTCTTTGTTTGTTTGTTTGTTTGTGTAATTGCTTTTTTTGTTGTTTGTTGTTTGTTTGTTTGTTTGATTTTCAGTACACTTTGATACTTTTCTGGCTAGATCAAAATCTTCTACACCTAATCCAAAAAACGTTGTCGGGTCCGCCGCACAGTCCTCGCGCCAAGACCGTGAAGGAAAACACAGTGAATATTTTGATGGGAGTGATAAAACAAAACAATATAAGTAGGCACAACACTATTTCGTTGAAAAAAGTACCACACTAGAGTGTGAACATGCAAATAAATTAATTACTGATAAGATATAACCAATATATTTCACAGTCTTGGCGCGAGGACTGTGCGGCGGACCAGACAACGTTTTTTGGGTTAGTTGTATACAAACGAATCTCTATCCATAGATTCAATGATATATTTAAGTCCGAATACGTCACCCAGTCGACCAATCGCATAGTCAGAAATCGTCCACGTGCTTGAGCAGCGCGAAAACCGTTACGTATCATAAATAACCAATGATTGCTTGCTATCAGTTTTCTGCAAATAACCAAATAATTTGTGTGATCAGTAATCACTTCTTTTGATGATTCATGCGAGGGCCTTCTGACCATTACTTGTTCAGGCTTCTGTGACCTCATACAAAGTGGAATAAGTGAAAGAGGACATGTACCCGTTGCTATGACACCGCCAGCCATAAAGAAAGCGTTTCCGTAAAATACTGAGATTTGAAACAATAGTCCTCACGTGAAAAATAACTATTTATAAGTTTGTGTCTGCCGTTCAGTATAGCAATAACATACACCTATTTCAAAAAACGTTGTCATAAGGCGATCTGCAATCTGCAATCTGAGACCAAAATGAATTCTAGGGTACGGTAGTTTTTTCTCATTAAAAATTCGTTTGAGTGCACTTTCTGGCTTCGGATATGGCGATGGTTAATATAAATCTGAAGGTGCTTAAATCCGAAAAACACCAAAAAGAGGCATCAAAGGCCTCAACAGAAAAGTACATACAAATCTCTACATTTTTCATTGAGCATAACTTCATTGGTATTTTAGCCAGAGCATCAAAATCTTCTTTTATATGACAGTGCTAAAATATTAAAATATCTGTTTACTTGAAAAATCTTTTTCCGGTACATATTATGGTATTTATGAAAGTGGTCTATGCGTGTGATTAGCGCTCGTGGACGAGCGTGATCGATCTCGAACACGGTTAAGTGATAAGTTTAGTGTAACTGTATAACTAGCTGGCCAAAACTCGTTCGAGAAGTGGACTTATTTTCTTCTTAGCTTAGGAATTTGCCACAAAATAGTCTCTAATACTCCAGTTTCGAGATCTCTTTTACTCAGTGCTTGCCTCAATTGTGTGTAAAATATGCAGAAATTTAGATAAAACTCGTGAGATTTCGATATATTTGTATTGTCTTCTATGCTCACAAATCTCTTTCACTTGTACGGACTGTTACTGAACAAAAGAATATATTACATGGTTTTGAGGCTAACATTGAGTAAAAGAGATCTCGAAACTGGATCGGAGTATTGCTAAAAAAGGGAAAAATTGAATGAAATTGAACTTTCAACAAAGGAGAAAGTATCATTATTCACGTTCTCTAATAGTCCATACCACTGTTTACATTATTTTGTGCAAAATTTCATAAACAAATGTAAGAATTATAACTTAAGTTTACTATCCACTAACTCAGACTGCGACATATAGTATAAGGACAATTTCTCTGTTTCTGGGATGGCTCTACTTCCAAGAGTATCCAGATAGAGTCAATCTCCTTTGGTAAAGGTCTGATCTACGGTGTCCAGTGTTCAATTGACAAAATCTGAGCACATACTGAATAGCGCTGAGAAACTCGCACAACTTATTGTCTTCCGCGAGAAATGTCATTTGAAATCGTCCGTGACCTTGATCAATGCTTCCAGCAATAAATAAGTTTGATTTTGACATTATCATGACAGTGCGAAAAAAAGATTTAAAGTGGATCAAAACTTTCGCAAAGCAGGTTTCTTGATTTTTTAAAATCGCTCGAAACCACTAAGAAAATTTACAAATAATGTACATCGCTAAAAGGTAGAATAACCAAATTATATTATATCAAAATGTCAGTTAAATTGGCGCGATACTTTTGCGAAGCGAGCGAGTTAAAAAAATCAAGAAATCTGCTTTGCGAAAGTTTTGATCCACCTTAACTCCGATAATTTAATGAAACGATGACGTGAATAATGGCAAATGGCAGAACTTTCGAATCGAGATTTTTGCTAGTATATCGCACACAGTAAGAATAGTTATGCTGCTCTCTTGGTTTACAACGTGAAGTAACACAAAGAATTAATGCAGCATAGCGGCTCTAAACAAAAATGAGTACAAAAAATCGCTCATATCTTAGCAGCAAAAACTCGATAGGACTCGAAATTAGAAGTTGATACAAAAATATTTTTAATTTGATTCATAAAGACCAAAACATGATTATTTTAATCTTATTTTATTACATTTGGTTTTCATTTTCTATTTAAGGATAGGTATGAATAATAATATTAAAGTTTTGTTCACTCCAGCAACGTTTTTAAAATAACTGTACTCCAAATAGATATTCTTCTCAATTCAAGTGGTATTGGAATAAAAATAAATAAACAAGATTTCTAATTGATTTCTATTTGTTATATATTATTTTACATGACAAAAATCTGGCAAAAAGTGTAATTATATACAGTCGACAAACGCAAGTAATAAGAAATAATTTTTAATCATATATATACAAGTTTTTTACTCTTTAGAAAAACGAATTGTACCAAGCAAAACGGTTGAACAAGAATGGTAAAACTTTTAATGCTAATTCGTACATAGAATCATAAAGATGATTGTACATTTGGTATTTCTAAGTTTTTAACATGTCAATAACAAGTTTTCTTTGTGTTGGGGAAACAGTTAATGTTACAACCTTACGGCAATTAATTGAAATGACAGAAGTACCAGAATGCTGTCAGAACACCAGCCAGTACATTGCAAGCTGAATAAATCATAAAAAAATAGAAAAAAAATAGTAGTTTTGGTGATTTTCTTATATACAAGAGCTTTGAAAATTCAAAAAACCTATTAAGAATTTGATATTACACGTAAGTGCTTCTCGCTACTGCTACCAATACCTTATTTTGGAAGTTTTGGTACTTTTCTAAAGCGTTTACCTTTTGTTTCTTTTCATAGAAGTGAATAGAAGTATATTTGTGAAACGATAAACGGTTTGGCTAAATAGATTAATTCTTGTTAGTATAAATACAAAGGTGATTATACAAAATCGCGCGCTCTGATTGGTTTGCTATCTCGGATTATCAGCCGATAATCACATTTTCGGACAAAATGGCTGCCAGTAGTTGTTTTGTCACTGTTAGCGAAGATGGAATTGAAAACTTTAAAGAAAATGCTGTCCCAAAATCGACAAAAGAAGCTACTAAGTTTGGAGTCAAGCTATTTAAAGGTATCATAGTAAATTTTCACGTTGTTTTTTTGTCATTATATGCGAGACAAAGTTTACAATTTCTACGCGTAACGTTCGCGCTTTTAAAAAATAAAATATTTTCACTTTCAATGCCTTTGTATTTATACTAAAACGATTATTCACCTCAGGCGAAGTGATTATCGGTGAATATTTACCTCGCAGCTCGAAGACTCACCGCTCGGTAAATATTCACCGATAATCACTTCGCCTTCGGCGAATAATTGTTAAATATAGATCCTTAAATGGCAAATAGAGAATAATTAACTTTAGTAGTTGTTTTGTCTTGTCAGTTATTTCTACAAGCAATGCATTGGACACGAGATCAGTATCGTTAGAACAGAGGCGGGAAAAGGAACGCACACGTATCTCGGCGTATTTGAGGGTCCACAATAAATTTGGCGGGATGCGGGATAAGCCTTTTTTTTAAGGGCGGGATACGGGATTTTAACAAAAATCAGAGCGGGATGCGGGATTCTGTATTTCGAGCGGGATTGGGATTTCACCTTTTTTAGGTGTCGGGATTCGGGAAATTAATAGCATTGGCAGCCGGATTTTGGATTACTGAGTTCGTTTTGAATCCAGATCTGGATTTTGAATCCAGATCTGTTCTAGAACATGTCTAACGTATCTAGAAACACGCGTTTGACTTTTATTTGCCCGTTGTATTGATTTTTATCTAATATAAACATCGTTATGAGTAAGGAATAGTAAGTCCTAGCAAGGATTTATCGGGATCGGGATTGTGCCATAAAAAATGCCGGGATGGCGGGATTTCACGCAAAAATGAGCGGGATTGCGGGATACGAGAACCCTATTGTGGACCCTCGTATTTTGGTCAGGCAAAAAGCCGTTTAATAAACATCAAATTGTACATAACTTTGTTGCAAATAATGCATCTCTAAGGATGACCTAACACTTTAAAGACTTTGTCCTCAGCAAAGGTGGGGGAGAAAACTGCCGAGAAAAACCGCTATATCCCCACTAAACGTACTCTGGCCATCTCAAGTACTAGTTTTTAAGCCGAAGTACGATTTCAAGCAGCATGCAGCCTATACTATAGGTATTCCTCATCCGTAATACAAACAGCAAATGTCCATCAAACTTGTCAACTGCTAGTTTTCCTTTTGTAAAATACACATTACAGATATACGTTGACATTTGTAGCGGGAAATATGGATCAAGTATTATTACTGCAAGCATTTTTAGCTCATAGGATGTATCAAAGCTTGTAAAACAATGATTCCACAAGAATCCAACTTGATTCTAAAATAGTTTATGATTGACAGATAAAAGACAAAGTAATATACCTGCTCGTCAGTGCATGTGAGCGCCTTACTCGCTTATGTAAACAAACGAACCTAAAGAACCTACTTTGTTACATGATGTACTTTAGACCTACTAGGAGTCGAGCCTAAAAAATCGATTCCACGGGAATCAAACTTGATTCTCAAATGGCCTATGATTGACAGATAAAAAGCTAGTTAATATAATTGTTCGTCAATGTGAATGCCTTACTCGCTTATGTAAACAAACGAACCTACTTTGTTACATATACACTTTAGACCTACTTGTTTAAGTTGTTTACTCATATTTTTAGCGTAATACAACAGACACTCTTTTAAGAAGAGCTCTTGCTGGTGCTTTATCAAATATAATTACCGCATGACTGTATACACCAACCACTTTCAAGAACTATTTCTTTTTAAAAGCAACCTTTTAGGAATAACTGTAATTTGAATAGTCATTCTATTCAATACAGCTAGGTGGTATTAAGACTGCGTAAACAGAACCTACTTTGCGCTCGCCGATGCGTCTTCCGCGAACAATGGTACATGTCCTTCGTCGTGGGAGATATGTCGACGAGCGCTAAGTAGATTATGTCTAAGCAGACTTGGTGGTATTCGAATGGATATGATAAAAAACATTTCTAATTGATTTCTATTTGCTATATATTATTTTACATGACAGCGTTCTGGCAAATAAGCGTAATTACTTACACTAGAAAGTGATATAAAGATATACTTTAAACACACCCTGAAATACAGAACGACTTCGCTCGAACATTGTTACTGAACGCTCCGATAAACATTAATTCTTCTCAGGTTGAAACATTTTTTCAGGGTTTGGCATTTTACTCTGTTTCGAAAATCTCCTTATTGAAGTACTGAACAGCAACATTGAACGTTTTTAGTTCAAGAGTCAATAGTTTTATTATCCTGCAACTATGACACCTGCACTCCAAACCGCAATTTGTGTCCTTATCATCGTGCAAGGAATGCACGAAGCCTCAAGTACAGACAATTCTGATCTTACCTTCGTCCCTTATCCTCAACAAAAGCTAACTCTGCCCCAAGACATCGATGGTGTCAAAATGAAGTCCACAATCGTTGGTAGATATATGGAGTGTGCCTTTAAGTGCCTTGGAGTCTATTGGTGTCGGTCGATCAATTTTGAAACCACACCTCTAAAGATTGGACGACACAAGTGCGAGCTGCTTTCCTCAGATCAGTTTACTAGCAGACAAAACATGGCTAAGAACATTGGCGTCGACCACTATAGTGTTCTGGTAAGGAATCTTGGGATAATGTCTAAATACACAAATAATTATATTAAATACAAGGATAAAGTTATAATAAATATAATATATAACGTTTTCGACTAAGAAGTCATCTTCAGTATAATCTAAAATTTACATATCCAACAGTTTAATAAGCTTATGTAATCCCTGAGGGATATAGGCTTGCAATAAAGCATTGTACTTGTTTGTTAAGGCTTGGTTGTTCGCGTGCTATTAAAAGTCCTTCTATTATACGTCGTTTGAAAATCGATTTCTCTTTGTGGAGAATGTCCCAAGTGTAAATATGAGTGGAATTGCTGGAAAGATGTCGTGCAGGCTGAGAATTGTGTAATGGGTTTTCGTGTTCGGACTTACGAACATTAAAATTCCTCATTGTTTCTCCGATGTAGGTGTCGCCGCAGGAGCATTCTGCTTTGTAAATGACTGATGATTGGTGATTGTTAGTGTCCTTAAGTTTAAATATATAAAACTTTTGATCTTTCTTGTTTGGCATAGGATGATAAACATAAATTTTCCATCTGTGAAATGGTTTAGTTTCTTCAAGAATCGTCGGGAGAGTTGTTCGTTATCTATGCAATAGGGTAGTTTAATGAAGTAGTTGAATTCTTTTGCGTTCCTCAAAAAGGTAATCTGGGATTAGCTTTTCTTCCTCGTCTTGTTTTTGTAGGAAGTTATCAATAGTAGATTGGATGAAGCGTTTAGGATATCCAGCTTGTAAAAATACGTTAATGATTTTGTTTACATCTGCGTCGGAATTTGTAGAGATACGATACGCTCTATGAAGAGCTCCTTTGATTGCGTTTCTTTTCCAATTTTTTGGCACTTGTGATGACCAGTGGATAGGGTATTTATCTGGCTTGCGATATACATGACGCTTAAATTTGTTGTTTTCATACGAAAAAGCTGTATCCAGGAAGTGGTAGGGATTTTCATCGACTGTGAACTGGATGTTTGGATGGTAGTTGTTCAGTCAGTTTTTCAAGCAAGTGATCTTGTTATTTTGTGCCGCAGCACACAACTTAAACCAGAAGAGAGGTTCCTCAGTGAAGGAAAGTGTGAAATTAAGATTCTTTCAGAGTTCCAAAGTCTTTCTCGAACGCCGAATACTGACTATATTTGCCGTCGATGTTTCGTACTTTTGAAGAGACGAAGGCGTTTGTTTCAAGATATAACCTCCACCGAGAGTGCTTTTAACAACACAGCGTCCTTTGAAGAACATTGTGAAAGTGCTGATTGTAATTTATGTGCTAACAAGAATCTAAAACCACAAGAAAGATATCTTAAACAAGGAAGGGGACAATTTAATATATCATTAGAACTACGAAGTCTTTCTTGCGCGAAAAAAAACCGACTTTATTTGTCGTAAATGTTTCAAGCAGCTTAAAAAAAGAAGACGTCTATTACAAGATGTGACATTCAACTTCAGTTACGAAACATCGACGGCAAATATAGTCAGTATTCGGCGTTCGAGAAAGACTTTGGAACTCTGAAAGAATTTTAATTTCACACTTTCCTTCAATGAGGAACCTCTCTTCTGGTTTAAGTTGTGTGCTGCGGCACAAATCGCAGGTAAATACACTCATAGTAATATATTTAGACCATTTCTTTACTCTCGCTGTCAACATGGTCAAACTCACGTGTAGCAACCAAAACATCGCAACCGGATGATATAAGCGAAATCGGAGTTTCAACTACGCATGCGCACGAAAAATAAAATGAGGGGCACTGGAACCTAGTCGGGATAAAACCATGTACAATTGTACAAACGGACAAACAACTCTGTAAGTTCTGTAAGCTTTAGTAAGATTTTTTAGTAAGCAATAGTACTACAACCTCGAAGTTTATCCGATTGAAAATAACATCTTTGAAGCATGAGAATTTGTGCAATCCTTGGCTGTAGTAATGGTACCTATCGACTTCAAAAATGGAAAAATACGGAGTGCATTGAGCATGGATGCCGTCATGTACAGGATGGTTGTTCGTGTACACCGCCGTTTACTTTATACCCTTTCCCGACTGAAAAGAGTAATCCAGAGGAACGACAGAAGTGGATAAAAGCAGTTAATCGAAAGAACCCTAAAACAGGAAGTAATTGGCTCCCTTCTGCTGATGACCGTGTTTGTTCCGTTCATTTTGTTGAAGGAAAGCCAACGACTTCTTACACTTATCCCACGATAAACTTGGGCTACAAGGCTGGCTGCTTGAAGCCAAAAAGGCCAGCCCCAAAGACAAGAGAGACATTGCCAAAAGAAAAGAAAGTCAAAGTAGAAGAACAGGTTAGAAAACCACTTGAAAATGTCAACTCCGTGGAGATCAATGCGGTGATCGTCACTCACGAGTCTCAAGATGAAAACGTGCCACCTGTTGATCGATCATCAGTTCTTAATCAAATTAAACACGATCACTGTTATACCTAGCTTCGAGGTGGACAAAAATGTGAAGGATGTGACGAAAGAAAAAAAATTATAAGTCATCAACAGACGAAAATCGAGCAGTTAAAGTCTGAAAATTCTGTTCTCCATCGAAAACTGTCGAAAGAAGAGCAGCCGAAAATTTTCAATAAATTTATCGAAACTGATAAGAAAGTGAGAACTTATACTGGCCTTCCAAATAAAAAAGCATTTGAATCTCTTCTCAAACATGTTTCTCCTAAAGCAAAGAGGATCAGGTATTGGTGTGGGACCAAAAAGGTTACATCAACAAAAGTACCCAGGAAGTTTAAAAAATCACCAAAGAAATCTGGACCTCAAAGAAAGCTAAGTGTGAAGGAAGAATTGACTTTAGTTTTGTTAAAGCTCAGACTAGCTATTACAAATGCAATGCTTGCTGATTTATTTTCTATTAGCCTAAGTACTACATCTCAGATATTCAACACCTGGGTCAAATTCTTGGTTAAGGAATTAAAGCCTCTTATATTTTGGCCATCTAAAGAAGATATCCAACAACACCTACCTATATCATTGAGAGGTTACCCAAACCTTAGATGTACCATAGATTGCAGTGAAGTATTTATTGGTCGGCCAAGAGATTTGGAAATGCAAGCACTTACCTGGTCTGACTATAAAAAACATAATACTGTGAAATTTCTTGTTGGAATAGCACCAAATGGCATGATCAGTTTTTTATCAAAGGCATGGGGTGGTCGTGCTTCAGATCAGTTAATAACAAGAGGATCAGGCTTTCTCAACTTAGTTGATCCAAATGATTTAATATTGGCTGACAGGGGTTTTCTAATAAAGGAAGATATAATGCTGCGTAGAGCTACACTGGACATCCCACCCCCCAGCTCAGGTGTAGAACAAATGACAAAAGATAATGTGAAACGCACCAAAAAAATTGCTAATGCAAGAATCCACGTTGAAAGAGCAATTGGACGTATGAAGTGGTTTACTATTCTTCAGAACACACTTCCCATTACATTGATTCCATTGATTGATGACATACTAACTGTTTGTGCTGCTCTCTGTAATCTACTTAAACCATTAGTTAAATAAACATACATTTTTTGAGTACAAATAGATTACAAACATTAGAGTGAAGGAATTTAACCCGTGAAATAGATATTAGACTTAAACACCTTAGCAGTCTCTAATTCAAGTGTTTTCTTTTGAGTCTGTTTGACTATTACACTTTAGCAAGCAATTTCTATTTCACTGGTTAAATGTCTTCACTCTAATATTTGTACTATATTATACCTGTGAAACAATTAGTACTAAAAACCTGCATAAAAGAACCACTATTTTTTGAAGTTAGGCTAAAGTGGTTCTTATATAATTGGTATTTAGTGAGAAATTAGTCTAAGGTTATTCTTAACTGGTTCTTATTTACAAAGCAAAACCAATTTCCCTTATATAGTTTTTTTATGTTATATAAATGTTATATGTTATGTAGAAGCATCTGAATGATGAATGTATTCTCATTGAGATAATACATTTGCAAAACATTTTTCTTGCATTGATTTTAAATTTGGTCATATTCAGGCTCAACTTATTTTTTTTCAAATGGCCAAATAAAGCTTGAAACCTTTCATATAAGAACCAGTAGAATTTTTTAGGCTAAAGTGGTTCTTTTTTAACAGGTGCTTAAAAAGCAAATTTTAGGCTAGTGGTTCTTAACTCTTTCCCTACTGCGCCTTTAAAAACCAGTCCCTCAGGACTGGTGACTTCAAAAAATTGTAGCTTTCTCGCTTTGAAAGTCATGGCTCTAATATATAGTTAACTGTGTTGCCTGGTAAGTTCCACAACATCTGACACTTAATTGATCGACTGAGATACGTATTTATAAACTACAGAGTCCTTTGTGTTAAGGTGAACGTTAAAATGTGCGTTTTTGCGCCATAGAACAACCTCGATAAACGTCAGTTTTCACCTCTGATTTTTATACCAATAATATCATTTAAAAAGCAAAATTCGGCATTCACAGAACACATTAGCACCAGCTCTTTTGATTTCTTAAATTTTTATGATCTAACATCTTCCATGAGCCGCACAACAGCCGCTTCTTTTAGCCTACTAACGCCAAAACGCGTTTCTCCATTTAATAACGAAAAGCATTGTGGGTAATTATGCAAATCATCGACAGCACATGGCCCAGACCACAATTCTTTATAGATTTTTTATAAGTGCCCAGTCACCCGCTCCAACCGGACAAAAATTGCACCGATTGCCATCTTTATAAGGCGAAAATCACCAAAATTGCCTTGGTTGGTTCTGGTATCTACTACAAGACGACCAGGAAAGCGATTTTACTCCAACGACGCCATTGTCAATAGACATAGCTGCTGGCGCTATTTTCTTTGTAAAATCGTCTTCCACCTTCGAATTCGTCCAAAAGAGCGTCTCCACCACCTAGAAAAACTTAATGATGCACGACTAGGGGCTCTTGTAGTAGCAAATGACTGAAAAAAGCACTTAGAAACTGGATTTTAGCTCAATTCAGGGTCGAAGTGTTGACTCGGAATCTGACGAGCTAAAATCCGCAAGGCGTTCCTAGAACCCTTGAGCCATCGGTAATTCGAAACAGCAACAGTTTCTCTGACAACGCCTTATTTGGAATTGAAAGCGATTTTTTTTACTTTTCGCATTAAAAACAGTCAAAAATCCAATAATAGTATCCGTAGGCAAAGAGTTAATCCACTGGTTCTTATATGCAGGTTTTTACTGTAATATTGTCACATGAAAGACATTTGTAATTTAGTGGGAAAGGATCACTCAATCAAGTCTTCCTTTTCTCTTTCAATTTAAATTTTTCGCACTAAATTACTAATGTTCTTTTTGCATGAAGTTAAAGTGAAAACAGTAACACCATAAAACACAAATTACTAAATAGTGCTAACTAAACAATAGAAAAATAGGATTAGCATAAAATAGTACTATCAAGTAGAGTGCAAATAAGAAAGCCATGAAACAGTACTTATTAAACAATAGAAAAAAAAAGGATTTAGTCCAAATAAGTTAGCTAGCTATTATTTCATGGGCATATTATTTGCACTCTATTTACAATTGTTTTATGGTTATACATGTACTGTTTGCACTCTAAGGTGGTTCAGTAATATATCAAACACGAGAAAAAGTGTTTCATCAGGTTTTCAAACACTGAAAAATGGGTTGAAAAAACGAGGCGCATCCAAGTTTTTCTGGGCCCATTTTTAGGTGTTTGAAAACCTGATGAATCACTCTTTCGACGAGTGTTGGATATTACTTCTCAAATTATTGGATAGTTATTGGAGAAATTCAAAGCGAAGTTGGCTTAATTTTATGCAAGTGTTTTATCAGATTTCAAACTCCTTCATGCTAGTGATTTTGTCTTTGTTTTCTCTTCATTAATTATTCATGAGTTTTAGAAGTCAATGTAACATTCTGTGTTCCTTATTTCTGTATCTTAAGTAGTTCTGGAGCTATATGGTTAACAAAAAAGTATTCAGCTGCCTCAGTAAGTTGCTGCCACAGGTTAGCATCAAAGGTGATTCTCTCCAAGTGGAAACCATGTCTTGTATAGACAAAAAAATCACACCAGGCATTTCCAGTAACTCCCATCTGTGTTTGCACTTGACTAAAATATGGATGGCTGTGTTTGAGTTTAATTTCCTTATCAGCATTCTTGTGTAAGTAAGGCAGATTTACTTCAGTTGGAATCTCATTAGCAATGCTAAAAGGACATTTGACTTCTAATAAACCCAAGCCACAGCAGCTACAGTGTACTAGCCTATCAGGACTTGCACCAATAAAAAACATTTTTTGAGAGACAAACAATCCACAAGAACTAACATCAATGTCTTTATGATTTAAGCGGTGCAATTCTTTAATATATGCATTACAGGCTTCATCTTCCATTTCTTTACCATATTATATGGCTGGGATATACATGGTCTCAGATGACGATTCAGATATTAACTGTTTAACTAATGGAATAACAGTAGTAGTAGAGTCTTGATTTCTTTGTAATGTGTGTACCTTGGTGTTAACTCTGTGAATTATTGAAGCAGTAATCCGTCCAGTTCTATGAGACTTCCAGCTTGTGTTGTTGCTTTGTCCCCTTGTGTGTTCCTCAAGCATCTGTACTTCCTCAATAGAAAGGCTAGGTAAACGTTGCATTAACTTATCTACAGTAGTAACTTCAGAGGATAGCTCTTGAATAGTAGGAGGTATTTGAGTTGTTTCAACTTCAATAGTTACACTTACATTACAATCATCTTCAACTTTTTGAACATCTGTCCCAGTCATATCAGCATACCACAAAACACAAGCATCTGGAGAACTGTTATAAAACACATTTACTAAGTTATCTAGACATGCAGGTTTCTGTTCTTTGTGAGTAATAGGTGTTGTTGAAAATAACTGCCTAGAGCAGGTGTTTATTTGGCTGGCTCTTCCCTTTTTGCTGTAATGCGGTTTTTTCCACTTCATTTCCATAATTCTTTTTGGCTCAACAGCTCTTCTTTTGCCATAATTATTCCATACACACTGTTTCGATGTAGGAGAAATTTCTAATGTCAAACCATTCTTCAAGGCATGCTCTACTTTAAAGAGAACAGCTGCTACATGGTTACATGTAGATCCTAACCCTGCAAAACATGTACAGTATGCACTCTCTACTGAGCCATTTGTTTTGTTCACACATACCCATATTTTATGAGGAACATTTCTAATTTTCTGAGAGGGTCTTGATTCAGATTTCAGGAAACATAATTGATGGGTTGGGAAAATGTCATGATACAATACCTCTCCAAGCCATTTCGAGTCAAAATAGCTGTAGGCCTTTCCCTCTTTGTAGTCACTAAGTAGTCGTTTTCCGAGATCTTTTCCCTGTTCGATGGTGAGTATGAACTCCGCAATCTGCAATTGAAAAATTGGCGGCCATTTTTTCATCCCTGTTTGTTCGTCAAGCCATTCACTTTCTTTGATATCAACAAAAGGGTCGGGTAGCTGCTCACCGTTGACATTCAAAAGACTTTTGTACTGGTCTGCCTTGGCAATCATCTCCTCCTTTCCAGTCAATTTCAAAGGAACTGAACACTGTTCTGCACCAAATGACAGTGCTGTTAACTCTTCCTTTGTGCCAGTAGTTTTCAATCCTCGTTTTCGTAAGAATTCTCTTAATTCGGGAACTTTCCATCTCTTAAAATCATCAAGAGACCGCTTTTCATCCGATAGTTGAGCCATGGTGAAAATGAATCAGAATAAGAGAAGATAAACAACTCGAAACTTAGATTTCATTGCCAAATCTCCCGTGTACGCCATTTCCCGCTACTTGTGATAGTAGGTTTTCAATCCTCGCTTGTGCATAAAAACATTAATTTTACCAATTCAGGAACGTTTGAAAACATCAAGGGGCTTCTTTTATATTTGCAATGGTGCAAATGAATCAGAATAACAGAAGAAAAACAACTGTAAACTTAGATAATTTACAAACAACTCTCGAGTGTCCTCCATTTTGATTCAGGTTTGTTTTGGTTTTTATCCCGAATCGTACCCAGTCCCCCGCTTCTTATAAAATATTTCGTAAGTTCGCCCGAGACTCCGATTTCGCTTATTATGCCGTGCCGTTGACCAATCAGAGTTCACGTAAGAATTGATCCGGGCGAGAGCCAATCAGAAATCGCTTCTCATTTCGGGTCACAATGAATACGATATCTGGCGAACTTTCGCAGACGGTTATTACGGGTAATAAAACCAGCTGCACGCAGGCTAAGCGAGGTCCGTACAAAAAAGACCGAGGTCTGATATTTTACATACAGACCGAGCAAGCGAGGTTAATATCTCGTTTATTATATGACTATTTTAAAGAAAGAAAGTAATAATTTGTTTTGATAAATTACGACGCGCGTTGCTTTCGAATGGCTTCCCATTAGTTTTACTGAAAAAGAGCTGGTTGAAACCTGTTGAAACCGGTTTTTATTCCTGATGTGACGGCTGACTCAACGAACTTACAGAATTTTTAATGCCAAAATATTAAAATTACTGCAGCTTTCTTCATCATTCCAAATCAAAGATCATTTAAAGACAAAGGGTTTTGTTTGTATCTCAACATCAAAGAAAGTCAAGAAACAAAAAACAAGTTTTACAAATAATTTTAGCTGACATAAACACGGTGAACCAAGATGGATGTTGAAACGAGTTGAAATTCGTCGGCCTTGTGGACGTTTGCATCGAAAAATAGAGCCTACGGAATCATATTTTTCGATAAATAATATATAATAAAAACTTTAATCAAAACCATCGTCAACTGTTGACGGAATTAATTTGTCTGTGCAATAATTTATGAAGAAGAAAGCATGAGGATCGCTGACAGGACTTTGAATCAAGTAAACCGACCTTTTTAAAGATGTTTGAACCTTTTGTATGCAGAAAAAGAAAGACAACACAACTTCTTGTCTTCGAACGTTGTTAACTTTAGTAGACAAAGTTATTGTGAATTTTAAAGCTTTTTAAAAGTGAATGAAAAGCAACGACATATCGGCAACAAAAGATAGCTCAACTCACCGCCGTCGGGTGTTGTTTAAAAGGATAGATGAAAACTAAAACTATATTTTTCAACTATTATTGAGGCATGTAAACGCATGTTATGTTCTTTAGAGAATTAAAAACAACTTCTGTGTATTCTTACAGACTTTTGTGTATTCTCTCGTGTATTTTTTTGCAATATTTCTTATTTGATTTTCTCAACTTTTGCTTGTCAAAATGTTTACAAAAACTAGGGATGCTCGCCACTTAGCCCTTGATTTTATCGCATTTTGTAAAGACAGAAAGACAACAGAGTTTGAATCTTGCGCGAAAAAAAAAAAAAAACGATGCTTACTACATCCGGGACACAGGCCCGGCAGATAAAAAAATATAGCCCGTGGTCCGTGATACGCAAAATACAGCCCGCGAATAAAATGCTTTATTGCAAGCCTTTATCCCTCAGGGATTACATAAGCTTATTAAACTGTTGGATATGTAAATTTTAGATTATACTTAAGATGACTTCTTAGTCGTTATATATTATATTTATTATAACTTTATCCTGGTATTTAATATATTTTACTATAAGCGAAATAATGTCAACACAAATAATTGTTTGCACGTTTTAACGTTATTTTAGAAAAGGCGAAACATATTAATAAATCTCAATTCTATAAGACACCTAACAAGAATAAAAAAAAACCAGAAGCAACATATCTTTTGCTGGACCATTGTGAATGCTTTTGAGTAGCTGAAAACGTTTAGTGTTATATTGTATCTAGTGCATCTCTATAACACAATAATTTATGTTTAATATCAAAGAGCTGGCTTAAAAAAAAACTTTGTTGATTTTCAGAATCCCTGTGAAAATACGATTTGTCATAACGGGGGCAAGTGTATCTTCCAAAACAACAGAAAAGACTTTCGATGCAAATGTAATGCTGGTTTTACAGGCGATCATTGTGAGAAAGGTAGGTACTATGTATGTAGTTATTCAAGCAATGTAGACTTTTTAGAGGTAGAGTCCACCTCAAACAAACTACCACTATAGAATATGCTATATTCTATACACACAACACAGCGCAATTGCTTAGTTTTTGTGGAGGGAGGAGTGAGGACTGTGCTTGCTTGTTTATTTTAATAGTTGCATGCCTATAAATGTTTTCAGTCTTTGACAGACCGATCACCTTATACAACCTTTTTGACATATTTTGGTGTTTGTAGCGGAGCTCCCGCGCGGGCCGAAGGCCCGCGCGAGCGGAGCACCATACTTAAGAAAAAATGGTAACCCATCTAGTTGATTTTTCGTCGACCGACACAGGAATCCCTATTCTGTCCGTCCGTCCGTCCGTCCGTCCGTGTACATCGCGATTCTGATTGGCTACTTATTTATGGTGGGAATTGAAGAGGGCGCGCGCGTCAAAATATCATTCCCTGAAAAAACATTTTTTTTCGCTTTTCTCGACGTTTTATCAACTTTTTTATCGCTTTTACTTAAGCTTTCTTCAATTTAAAAAAATGCCAAAAGAAAAAGAAAACGAAATTAATAAGGGAAAAAGACAGTTAACTGAAGAGGAAAAGACAAGAAGACAAGAAAGAGAAAGAGAACGGCGAAGGAGTTTCAATGAAGAACAGCGCAGGCTTGAACTTGTCAGAAGAAAAACAGAGAAAATGAACGCCAAAGGAAAAGGGTTTCGAGAACGAACGTTTCGGAGGAAAACAGGGCTTTCATTAATACAAAATATCAACGGAGAAAGATGAATTTCGAGGAACATAAAGAGAGTTTTGACCGAAGAAGAACATAAACTTGAAGGACACAAAAACGAAGAAATTATACTAAAGAAAAGCAAAAGACTGATTCCAAAAGATCAAGAAAACGTATTTTTCTACATAACTCCGTGGAAGAATATTAAAAGACTACAGCAATTTAAAAAAAAAATGATAAAGAAGCGACTTTGTTTGATATGAAAACTGTCCTAGCACAGTTTATTGAAGGATTTTCAAGCTTGGCAGTTAAACTATGAACAATGTTTAATCAATCAAAATTCAAGTACATACATTTATTCGTCAAAATATGATCAATGTCGACGTCATTGAAGAGTAGAAAACCTCAGGAAAATACAATCACCGATAAAGTAAGTTCAAGTTTAATTTTTGTTTCAAGTTTTTGAGAGACAGTAAGCTTATTTTAATACTGAAAAACTGTTTGATATAACGAGCGTGAAAAAAAAAACACCTAAAAACTTAATTAATATAATTAAGGTTCAAAAAGGAAAAATCCGTTCTCTGTTTTATTATAGAAACAAAAGAGAAAAGGTTTAAAATCCTTTGTGCATGTGTAAATTGTACTTTTCGTAGCCTTTTTTCGATTGAAAAAGTTGTTTATGTACTTTAACCTCATCAACGGAAAACATCAAAGATGAATCGAAATACAAACATAATTTAAAATTGGTTGAAAACTTCTTTTTATTTAGCAATATTGACTATTTTATGCTTACGAAACGAGCATTTTTAGTAGTTTTTACTTCAAAGTCGTTAAAGTTTTTTTTACAGAACAAAATGATGTTTTACACAAAGTTTTTCATAATAAAATACCTTGTTTTAAAATGCTTGTCTTTTCAAATCGATCAGTTGTGTTGGTAGAACTTATAATTCTTGAGGCTTTTAATTCCATTTCAAAAGAACTTTTTGTTTTGTTTTGAAGATTTGCCATGACTACTTTTTAGTAAATCTAATACGATGAAAAGGTTTAACCTTTTCTATCCGGAATCCTAACTAACTTTGGAAAATAAAAGAAGGTAAAAAGCGGCCTTAAAACGACTGTTCAGCCACAGCACTTTTCCAAGGCGTTATCAAAAGCAAAATAAGCTTAATGACTTAAAAATAAAAGGGATAATAATAAGGCTATTCACACTATCGTTTGGGAATGGTATTTTCCATCAAAAACATTTCTGAACACTTTTTTGTCTGAACAAAACAATTGACTGAAGTGACAGTTGAAAATTTGAGAAAAAGATGAAAAAGTGCATAGAATGAAAACGATAACCAACCTAAGAAAAGGCAGTGAGATTTATTACAATTTTTTACTTACATTAAATCAATTTCCATTCATGAATTGTCCATTAACATGCTTTTATGGGACTTTTTTCAATGAGAAATATCCGCCCCTCGTGTAAATGACAAACTTTCCTTTTGTGCGTTGCGTTACATGATGGCGTCATCTACATCGATAACCAATGAGGTTTTTGACATTATGTCAATCAAAAAGAGAGCGAGAAATATCTTACATTTTACTGGCTTTTCCAGGGCTTTGTTTTGATTCTCTCTCCGCGCGCTGAATCTTCGAAAAGTTATATTTTTCGATTAAAGATGCTATAGAAATTACAATTAACAGTTAACAGTTAACAGGTTTTTTTTATATATTTTATTGATTTTTTGATAGTTTTTTTACATTTACATAAACACAATTACAAAAGACTGAAAAAGTACATAAATTAAATATAACGTTTTTTGGCTAATTCATTATTAAATTATATTGACTAAATTATGAATAAATCTTTGGATTTTCTCTTATTTTTTCAAATGGGTGTATAGCTTGTTATTTTTTGCAATGATGTATTCGATTTTTTCATAGTCTATTAGATTTATTTGATAATATTTAATAAAAGGAAGTAACTGTTTTTGTTTGCAATTATAAAGTACATATTTGTATAGTAAAAATAAGAAACCTTCCATAGTGTCTTCAGAACTCCCTATTAATGAGAACATTTTTAAAACTTAGCTCTGGTATTAACTTTACATTTGCGCTGCTTAGACATTGGTTAATGTTAAAGTATAGGTCCTTTGATTTTACACATTTGACAAAAAAATGTTCCATAGATTCGTTGGATGTTTTACAAAATGTGCATAAAGCCGAGTCCACTATTTTAAATTTATATAACTTCATGTTTAAGAATAAACAGTTATTCAGTATCTTATATTGGAATTCTCTTAATCTAAAATTATTTGTTAAGCTATACACTCTTTGATAGACTAATACCCACTCAATGTCCTTATTGCCCGGCAAAATACGTAAGCAACTCGTAAAATATCAGCCCGTAATACCCAAGAAAATATCTAATAAGTGGTATTTACATGCACATATTGATGTTGTAAGAAAAAATTAAACTGGGAGCTCCGCTATTAGGTATTACCTAATTTGTATATTATTATTAGTATTGTGAACAATAAGTTCCAGGTGGCTCCTAATAGTTTTATTTCGATCACACAGCGTCCTTTACTAATAAACTTTAATATACAACTTAGGCACTTCTAATAGCCCAGTTTAATTTTTTTACAATAAATATGGGCATGTAAATAATTTTTGTCCACAAGTCATGGCCAATGTAAGCTACAAATTTTGTTTTAAATATTTAACTGCATGGTGACGTGGAACGGAATTTGTGTTTTATTATATTTTATTTAGTAAGAGAGCTTTGGATTTTTCAATACGATTCAAAAACCTACACAAATTTAAAAGAATTTAAAGTATAATATAAACAGACGTCGAGCCAAAATATGAGTTATCGTTAGTTTGAATTGCAGCCTTACTGTGCGACTCGCCGTATCGTAGTCACTTACAAAAACGTTTGGTGAATTTTTTACCTTTTTTTCATCTCAATCGGACCAATTACAGACATCAAAGTTTCTAAAGTCTCAGCCTCTCAATATAACTCCGCCTCTCGATAAAACTTGTATACTGTCATAGAATCCTCGTACATTCCACACAAAGAAAATCAACTGCAACAATGCAACAAAGTCAACTGTAACGCCATAACAACAAGAATGCTCTAACCCAAGTCATTTTAATTTTAAAAAGCATCACATAACGCTAGTGAAAAGCATCAAGGAGATAATCACGCCCAATTTCTCAACTTTTGCTTGTCAAAATGTTTGCAAAAACAATGCTCGCCACGTAGCTTTTAATTTTCTCTCAGTCGGTTATCGCATTCTGTCAGTGTCATTTGGTGAATTCAGAATTCTAGATCTCCTACTATTTTGATCGATAAATATTACCATAATTAACAATTACCCATTAAAGAAGATTTTTCAAATTTTTCAAAAATTAATATCGCTGGGAAGAAATAGTACCAACGAACAGGATACCGCGGACCGGGCAGATCGTGAAAAACTGGCCCGCTCGCTAGCCAATCACAGCGCTCGAATCACAGGATACCGGACCGAAAAAAAAAGTGTTTTTATTATATGGCTGGCCGGTCAGAAGAAAAAAAGGAAAAATCTGATTGGTTCTCCGAGCAGTGGGAATCCTGCAGTCCGGACCGATATTTTGGCCCGGTCAGACGGCTCAGGACTTGTACTTTTTCATCTTAGTTTTTCGGTTGTTATTTTGTTATTCTTCTTTTTACTGTAGCATTTTTGTTTGATGCAACTAAAAGTAGGCATAAGGGAACAATAGAACAACAGAATTTAAGATCACAGTATAGACTTTTCTAAAGCTAGAAGAAATAGCTGTTACTATTAAAACTTCAAACATCTTACGAGAAATGGCCATCTAGAAAGAAAAAATATATATATAATAGACGAAAAAGTACAGAAAAAAATATAAAAATGAATAGACATACTAGTCTGTCAAACATTTTTCTGCCTGAAATGAGAAAAACAAAGCATACCTTGAAATTATCGAGAGCCAAACCTTTTTCTTTGTCAAAGGAAGACGCGCAAATTAATAGTTCATTTTCGACGATTTACTTAAATTGTTGAGAATAGAGTCAAAGGTCATACGTATAACAAGTATCGATGTATTAAGCAATCTAGAATACGGTACAGACCCAACACTACAGCCTGAGTTTCATCAAACAGCGGCAATGTCATACCCACCAACACAATCGACAAGAGGAAAACCAAGAACGAGAAATCAAAATAGATAAGTGACACTTGTATAAATATAGTAGCTATATATATATTTCTAATAATTAACTTGACAATTCACTGATAATTTACTTAAAGAACTGCCTTACTGTGACCATGACATAATTTCAGCACATGGTCAATTTAATTCTAGTTCAGAAAGCAACTTACCAAATAAGAAATACTTGAACAAATTAACTAGCATATATGACCTTAACACAAATGCTAATATAAATCCTGATAGCAATATTGAATACAAACAAGTCAAAGCTAATTACTATTCTCCGCATAGTTTCTCTATTCTTAAAATTCAATATCTGATACGAATATCTCTTTTCTTCATAGTAATATTAGAAGCTTTAGGCACAACATCGATAACTTTAAAAATCATTTACTAAATGAATTAGACTATAAGTTTAGCATAATCGGTATAACTGAATCTAGAATAACTAGCAAAAACTTACTTGATTTTAATCCATCTATTCCGGGACATATTGTATATTGATGATGCCCTGAAATACAAAGTTATTGAAACAACATCAAATGAGGCTTTCCAGTGGCTATGGATCGAAATTGAATTTAGCAAAAAATGAAATATTATATGTGGAATTGTCTACCGGCAACATAATTCTCCAGACTCATTTTTAAAATATATTGAATCTACATTGGAAAAGTATAGTGCATCAAACAAACCGATCTATATCCTAGGGGATTTCAATATTAATCTTCTTAAATCCGAGTCATGCAGGTATGCACAAAATTTTCTTCTTGCATTAATTACAAAGTTACGGATTTATGCCATCCATTGATAAACCAACAAGAGTTCATAATAAGTCAGCTACACTTATTGACAATATATTTTTCAATTTGATTGAGCAACCACTTGTTAGTGGCAATATTGTATCGGACATAAGTGATCATTTTACACAATTTTATATTTTATCCTCGAGAAAGAAGGAATTTACATGCAATGGAAAACAAAAATTACGAGACTTTTCAAAATTCTCAGAGACTGCATTCATAGAGGATCTTCGCGATATCAATTTAGATAATCAGAATAACTGCGACGTACATCAGGATGTTAATCAATTATTCTCCTCTTTTTATAATAAAGTTAATAAGGCAATTAACAAACATGCACCCGTCAAAACGATTTCGAAACGTAAAAAGAAACAACTATCGAAGCCATGGATAACCAAGGGGTTGCGTAAATCAATTAAAATAAAAAAGCAAACTCTACCTTGGTGGAGATAGAAAAAAGTATAACACTTACCGTAATAAGATATCTAAGCTTACAAGATTAAGTAAAAAACTTTATTATCATAACTACTTTGAATTTAATATTAGCAATATGAAAAAAACATGGCAAGGAATAAATAGTCTCATATCTAACAAGAAGAATAAAAAACTATCTATTAATGCTATCAAACAAAATAACAGAAGCACAACTAAAGATCCTAAAAAGATATCTGACACAATGAATAAACACTTTGCGACTGTGGGACACAAACTAGCATCTAGCCTGCCCAATTCCAAAGCACCATACTATGAATATCTGGACAATAATAGCCCTCTCAACTCATTTTTCTTTATTCACGTTTCTACACTCGAGATAGAATTAGAAATTACTTCCCTCCTGACTAACAAAGCCTATGGCTTGTATTCATTTCCAGTTGCCATATTTAAATGTGCAAAATCGATTTTATCAAAGCCACTTGCAAATATAATGAACCTATCAATAAAGACTGCAATATATCCTTCTAAGTTAAAATATTCTAAGATTGTTCCCATCTATAAAGACGGAGATGAAGAAGACACTGGAAATTATCGCCCAATTTCTCTACTCTCTAACATAAATCGTATTTTTGAGAAACTTGTTTACAACCGACTTAAAGATTAAATAGTTAAATAATATCCTCCACCCTTCACAGTATGGATTTCGCGAAAAGCATTCAACAAGGATCTGTCCTAGGACCTTTTTCTACTTTATATAAATGACATCCAAAATTCCAGTGATAAATTCCGCTTCTTCTTATTTACAGACTATACAAACTTACTATATTCAGATACAAACTTGCGATCTCTCGAAAGAACTGTAAATAAGGAACTAGCTAATATTTGCGACTGGCTGCTAGCTAACAAATTAACATTAAATATTAAGAAATCAAATTATATTATTTTTGCTCCATACCAAAAAAAGTGTGACTTTAACCCAATTATAAATGTACTTGATACCAATACCCGGAAACTGACACCTCTGGAGAAGAAAGACTACGTTAAATACCTAGGTCTCGTAATTGATAGAAACTTATCTACAATGTTGGATTACGAAATTACACAATCGATTTTAAAAACTACAATGTTGCATGGCGAAAACAGCACGAACACAAAAAGTACAATGTCAAATGTAAATGTTGAATTTTGGCCCCGATGGTACGCCATATATCCGTAGCTTGTCTGATCACAGGCAGCCCAACTATTCTCTTTAATGAAAATAAAAGTCATTCTTAACCGCGCGCCGAGCGAAATATATATTGAGCGCGCGGTCGGGGTTCCTGTGGTGTATTTGTTTGAAAGCTCGCGGATGGGATTCCTGTTGCTTTTTGCAAGCAATTTTCCCGTCAAAGTCGCGCGGTGTTGAGGAGGGAGGTATTTAGACAAGGTATGAAACTCGGTCACGTGACAAATTTAGTTTCGCGCGTAGTAAATCAGCCAAGGGAGAAAATTTTAATTTTTCTTCGAATATATCAACTTTGCGTTGTTGTTCAACTACAGTAAAAAGTATGATCATCTTCGTGCTCAGCAAAGGGGTTAAAATTAATTTTTAAAAAGGGCAGCATGGAGACGAGGTGCGCCCCAGGTTGTTAGGGCGGATTTCGGAAAACAGTCGAATTTTTACAATCGTGGAGTAATCGAGGAGCGATCGTGATAGTATCGATCAAGTCCACATTCACGCTCATTCACCGATACAGCCGAAAAAGGGGTTGATTACAGTCTTGCATTTAAATTTTGCATTGTTAAAATGACTTAAAACTCAAAGAAAGAAAACAAGAGAATGTATTTTATTGTGAAAAATCATGGGGTGGTGATGGAATCGGTATTCAAAAAGATCGTGATTTGCACTGCAGTGGCTGCTACAGTGAGTTTAGTTTTCATTCAAAACACCTGATTCAAGTGAGCACTTTTAATTTGAAGTCAACGATGCTCTTCGCCATAACGAAAAATAACAGGGAAAGCTTTTCTAGTAAACTAGTGTGTACAGGTAATTATGGAAGTTGAAGTTTTAATGTCAAAACGAATAATATTATCTTGTTCAAACCAACTAAAACCCGAGCTAAACATTGAATTTGTGATGGCTGCTTTGCGAAGTTTTCCACTCCGGCTGGATCAAAAACGTTTAACTTTATTTCTTGAAAACTTTAGTTAGTTTAGCGGTTCAAACAATAATACATTTGCTATGAAAGTGTGAAGCGTTTATAATTGTATTTTATAAACTATTTTTGAAAAACTGTAAAAGCTACAAAATTATCTTCAGTACCGTTTTAATTATTTATACTTTGAACACAATTTTTTCACATTGTAAAATATATTAATTTAGCATTTCAATAAACTTGGAAAGAAATTTCACACACTGAATATAGAATGTATATATATATATAGAATATGTCCAGATTATAGACAAGAAGGTATATATTAATGATTCAATTAAGAATAATTTATTGGTGATTATATGGGTAAATTCATTGGCCGACGAGTGGAATTCCACATTGAATTCACGAGTAAAGACGATATCGCACGAATCGCGGAGCGATGAGTGCGATATCGTCTTTACGAGTGAATTTAATGTGGAATTTCCGAGTCGGACAATGAATTTTCCTTGAATCCCATACCGACACGGTTATTAACGTAATGTAAAGTTTGTTTTAACAAAAGTGAATCCTATTACGCGCGACTAAAAAGCCATTTTGTAGCTCAGCGTACGCTTAGCCAATAAGAAAGCGAAAAGAAATCTGCTGAACGAAAATTAGTCAAACGTACCATTTCAATCAACCTCGTGGTGATCAAATTACTTGTTTTTCGATGATCAATTCAATTCTGTTAGGAAGCACATATATACAAATCTAAACAGAGTTCTCTAGTAAAGCTAACAATGAAGAAGTAAGGCCTTTACAAGTGAAATTCGGCAATGGATCGGCAATGGATTCAGCTACAATGCTGAAGGAAAAAACAAACTGAAGATGTTGTTTCATGAAAGTTCAACCGACAAAAAAATCCTCTCAAAAGCCAACTGTTGGCTACAAATCATGGCTAGGTATGTTTTTTTCTTTTAAACGATTTCAGTTAAAACTAAGTTTTGAAGAAAAGGCTAAAACATTACACATCTTTTTTTCAGTAAAGTGTTCGTTTGCTTCATTTTAATCAAAAACGCCGAAGATGAGTAAAAATCTCGAACTTTTACACTGAAACTAGGACTGCAATGAAAATATTCAAAGCTTAGAATTTTTGAATCACAAACAATTAGCTATAACTTTATTTCTGGTTTATGTTTGTATTTTAATTTAGTGTAAACTTTAGGTTGAAGTTTGCAAACTACCCGTGAAATTGAAAATATAGCTCATTAATACCCGTTTTGAAATTGTCTGGCTGTTTAGTTTATGTTCCACGACTCTAGAAAAGTAATTTGATGATTAAAAATGTTGTCTTTGATTGAAAAATTGCCGTTCAAGTCGTGAACAATAGCGACTAAAAACTAAGCAAGCGAAGCGAAAGAAAATGATCGCTTTTCATGCCGAGCTAGTCGCAGGAAAAAAATTGCTCCTTATTAAATCAAAACTCGTCTATTAGCAAGTACTAATCATTTGCCTCTATACTCTTTGAAGTTAAAATTACTTGCTTGGTCGATTCATCTTTTTAATGCACGGATAATAATACAAAAAAACTATATTTATTAAAAATTATCGAGGGGGTGGTATTCAGCTTTCTGAGCGTTGAATATCTCTCTGAATACCCTCTCATCCGGTTTGTGTTTGTGCCAATTAGCGTGCGAGTTTCTAATTTGATATGGGATTCTCCAAGGAATTGACAGCTAAAATTTTGATTGCAGTTTGTTCAGCCGACTACTCAGTATGCATTGCGGGGTTGGGACCTTCACAATTTGTTTAAACATGACAACCAGCTCTTCGGCTACCATTGTCAAAAGTTTGAAAAATGCGTATTGGCAAAAAGTCAGATTTACTTTAAGTGCCAACAGTGCACAGCCGGTCATGATGAAATTTATTTTTAACGATACCGCTATTGTGAGCCTATTGCTACCTGGGATTGCCATTACATTTTCATAGTGTGCTAAAAGAGTATTCTTTTCATTGTTTAACAATGGAACTTGATTCAGCAAGCACACTTGTTGTCGAGTTTGGAATGCTTACAGTCTTAAGGTAGGTAAAGGGTAAGGGCGAGAGAAAAAATATTGGAGAGAACACCAAATTTCCTAGAGATTGGTAAAACGTTTGAGGGAGCTCATGCAACTGTGTAACCACAAAGACGCTGATTTATTGCCGTACAAGCTCAACAAACCATTCCTTTGCCAAAAGAATGGAGTTGGCTAAAAACAATCATTCAAAGCATGTAGTGAGCTGCAAAGGTGTGGCTCCATATAACGAGCTGTAACAACCGATGCAAATGTGAGCCTACAGATACGCTTCAGAATGCCATGTTCCATTACAGTGATGAATAAGTACTACAGCTACAATAGTACTTTTTTCATAGTTTGTTTACATCATTCAAACAATGTTATTTACAAAGTTTATTGCTGTCTGATGGATTTTTATATTTTCAAATAAGCACCCACCCCTTCCCCCTCTTTTTCGTGAAATCTTCTCCCCCTGACTTTTTCAAATGTTCAGTGTTTTCTCTGTAGTCTTTGTTTTTTGAAATATCAAATAGCCGTCGCTAAAAACGAGTTTTACTTGTTTGTGTCACGATACTGGTACTGTCACGAAACTGGGCAACATACTGTATACATCATTAAAAAATTGATGAATAATAAATGAGACAATTTCAAAAGAAATCATGACAATTGGCCATGTTCTAAATGAGGAGAGGCTAGAAAGGGACTGGGTACTAGTTTCTAGATTTAATGCAATTAAGAAATATAGCCCATAGCATGAAAGAGCACATCAAAATATAAAAGATTGCAGAGTTACATTATATTCTGTTGAATAATGACCAAGTAGTAGCCTTTCCAACATGTGAAAAATTAGAAAGAAATGCATATTTTTGAGGGACAGCTGTCTCTCCAAACCATACATTCCTTTGTAATCTTATGGATCTTTGAGAAACTTTTGCAATGGAAATATACAACCAAATAGCATCAGAATTTGTGATATGGTATATTTTGATGTACTTTTTCATGTTATGTAGTTAATTTATTAATTGCATTAATTCTAGAAACTAGTACCCAGTCCCCTCCTAGGCCCTCCTCATTTAGAACATGGCCAATGACGAGTGTTGTGAATCTGATACAACACTAGTGTTGTATATCCTGATTTGCATAAGTTTTAAAGGCCCTCTTGCATCCAAGGTTCATTGCAGGCGTTTGTTTATGTTTTGAAAATATCTATTGTTAAAAGTCGCTTTCTAATTGGTTAGAAAACCAATCCCGCAATACGGGCTACTCACGGGTTTTTCACGTTGTTCGATTCAGGCTGTCAAGTTCGAAGACTTCGAAGTGTTTGTGGTTTCGTGTACTAAAAAATGATATTATGCATGAAATCCGAAACGTTAACGTCCATGGATATTACTATAGAAGGTCAGGATGACGACGTGAATGCATACGGTTCAAAAAATGTTTACATAAACATTAATACATTCAAGAATATACTGTTTAATTTTTATAGCTTTGCCGAGTGTTCTTTAAAAATCCATTTCACTATGACAAACACATTTCGGATTATAACAGCAGTTGAGTCTTCATTCCTTGTATCAACGTTGACACAATGCAGTAGGACTTCCATAAATACGCTATCGGTGGTTCTTTCGAAGCCAAGTGCGATTTTTCTCTCCTGAATAGGTCGAACACAGAGCTTCTGATCCTTAGACTTGGGTCGCCCGGGAAGACGAGGCCTTCAACGACGTCGGGTCGACATTTAGATAAAAAATTTGTATAAAAAAGGCCGGAACGACTAAAATATTATCCCAGAAAGCTTAATTAGATATTACTTATACGATTATAAAAAGAAATTATGAAAATGAACTCTTTTAACTAACGATGGAAACCGATTCTATAAGATTTTGCTATTCTACACAAAAATTGGTATTTTCCGTATGTGAGAAAATCATCGAAGCGCGCAATGCATCTTGGATGCAAGAGGGGATTTAACTGGTAATTTTACGGCAAAATTTATTTTAATCTTGAAAATTAAAATCTTGAAAGAGCTAACCTAGACATTTTTTAAGTTGTTTACAACATTCGCGATTGTATCTGCTGATACAACACGGCCGCTCATGTTGTAAACATTACACATCATCATTAACACATGAACTAATAGAAAATGTTCGTATAACCCACTTTTAACATGCAAATGAGCATATGTGTAAAATAACATGTTAATGAGGTGTGCGTGTAGCAAAGTGCTTCAGTGAGCCGCACTCTCGACTTTAAATAATCAAAATAAAACACGAGCGACAACGAAAACATTCACAGATTTCCTCGAAACCACTTTTATCAATGTTTTCACAGTGGCTTGTGGCTCAAGGAAAAAAATGATAGCAGATAGCGTACACGCACATCTTATAAGCATGTTATTTCACAAATATGCTTATTTGCATGTTAAAATGGGTTTATATGAAAACTCTCTTATTGTGAAACATTTTTTGTGTAGGAATACTTGGAACTCCAGCCTGAGGATGAATACCAAGGGATGTTTACGAGTCCCTATGACGAGGTAGAAAGAAGCCCCACTGACTTAGATGGCATGGAAAGTCATGATGATGTCCCTAACGGAATCGTATCAAATGATGTCAAAAACCCCAGGGGGTACTGTCCTTAAACACACCCGATGACAATAATGATGACACCACGTTATAATCACCATGGAAACTACATACGTGTACAGATCTGCAATTTGCCGTGACATGAACCGTTGGTTCCACAAGCACTAGACACTGGACACGAGAGACAAGACACGAGACACGAGATATGATACACGAGAAACGAGACATGAAATATGATACACGAGAAACGAGACACAATATATGATACACGACAAACGAGACCCGAGATATGATACACGACACCTGAGACACGAGACACGAGACACGAGATATGATACACGAGACACAATACAAGAAACACGATACCAGAGACACGAGACCCGAGACACGATACGCGAGACACAATACACGAGATTAGAAAAATAGAAGTGAGACACGAGTCACGAGTCACGAGACACGATTCATGAAACACGAGATACGAGACACAATACACGAGACACGAGTTAATTTCAATTTACACATATTGTACATAATATGAAAATCGGTATTTCATAGTTTGTAATTTTTACAAAAGCATGAAAAATGTTTGTAAATTTATTTACATATTATGTAAGGGATATTATATACATAAACTACATGCATGGTATGAAAATCGGACACATTTTCACGATTCGGAGTTTCGATAATATCGCCAATAAAATCGCCGATTATATTGCTAAATATGATAAAGTAGATAAAGTAGACCATTTCAAGTTTCTCGTCGATCAAACTCACCCTCAAAAGCATGTAATCTATTCTTTTAGAACTTGACTAGAGACTGTGGAATTTTGAAGTGTTTCAATTGTTTGATAAATTAGTGTACATTCCTTACAATACCGCGAGCTGTAGTCAAATTCTAAATAATATCAAACACAAATCGAAGAGTTGTTTGTAGGCTGTTTTTTGATTCATAATAACTATATACGTTACTTGAACCTTTCAATTTTATTGAATTTTGTCGAGCTTTCGGCTCACGGAGCCATCATCAGGACTGAATAAACGTTACAATTAGTAATTCATCAACACAACAACAAGCAATATTAACACGTTAGCAGGGCCGAGGTTGTTCGAGGAGAACTGCGAAACGGTGTACAAAGGGATTTCATAGCAGCTATGTTTATGGGCAAGTACACAAGAAAGTTTTTCAATGACAGAGGATTTCAGTTCCCATGAGAGAAAAGCTTAATTGTTTTGACCACAAATATGTCTGCCATGAAATACCTCTATTGCTAGTGTAAACGCGCATTAAATGTACATTATTGCCAATATGCCCCTCTCTGGTAGCACCATTAAAAAAAACTAGCTTGAAATTAACTAGCTTGAAAAATAAAAACTAGCTTGAAATTATACTTATTTAAAAAAAGTCATTGTCTCCGTTAGAGAAACAAGAATCAAGCAAAGACCGAAATGAATGCTGGTCAGTTTTGTGTTGGTAATATATTAATATTACAAACGAAAACTAGCGAGTAAACTAGTATAGGCTACGTCGGTGTTTGATATAAACGATAGGTAATAGATTGAAATTTGTAACACCGTAAAAAAAACGTTGACTTAACTTTACTGACGTTTTCTGAAATAGGTGTTTATCCCAAAATACTAGTAATGCTCTACTCAATATGGTATATTAAATGTAGATTTGAAAATACCAATGCCATTTGTCAAGAACTGCTTGTATAGTAACACTATTACTGGCTTACGAGTGAAACTAATGTTGAAAAACATAAATAAAAAAGTATTTGATACTTGCGATATGTTTATTGATACACCGGCACTTTTCGAGAACCTTTCTCACCCGTGAAGTAAAAACCTACAAGCTAGTAGCGCACGGGACTATGGGTTACTTACTGCGGAAAATTACTGATATTTCAACACGTGCGGTGCCAAGAATGTGTTCTTTTCTAAATAGTCAGGGCTTAACTATCCGAAAGCAGCCATGCTGCTCGTCATCGCATATTAAAGAATTGATAGATCATGGAATTATTATCATCATTGATTGTGAATTCCTGTTACACTTTTTGGCTCTAGTAGATGTTTTTTCGAGTCGCTTCTGAAATATGTTGGATTCTTTTGGCTTTTCCTTGAAACAATCCAGTTCTAGTACCTAAAACCTTTTCAAACTTTTCTAAATTTCTGCGATATTGTAAAGTGCTACTATTATGAAAATGTTGTCGCTTTGGATCAAATATTTGTATAACTGTTACGGTAAAAAGTTAGTTAAAAACAGTATTATGTAAGTTTTTATTTCTTTTTATGCAGGAAGTTACGAGAATTTAGAGTTTGAAATTCAAAAATTATCGTCCGCCATGTTTTTTATGCATATACGAGCCGGCATTAAAAGTCAGCGGTAGCTCTCATTTTTGTGACCCGTGACATCATCGACTCAACAACACATGCAGGTCATATTTACAAAGCAACATGTATTCTAGTGAAAGCGAAAGCGATTTTTTATCAAGTTTTAACTAATTTTCTCCTAACACATTACTTGCACTGCATTTATCAAATATTGATAAAATAGTCCCCATTACAGTTCCCTGCGCGCCGGGCCTTTGCATCGAAGCGAGACGAACGCTGAGCTTACAATGATAGAGAACTTTTAACACCTTGCAGGACAATTATTAACTCAACATTATTCTCGCTTCAAGCCAAAGTGCAGATACTTGGATAAATGGGAACATTGACTTAGGTCACGAGACGTTTTTTCTAATAAATCTCCTTAACGGAAATCTCTAGTCAAGTTCACCAGATAGATCCTTGGAGTGCATTCCATGTATTGATTTTGATAGTTTGATGAAACCGGAAAAAAAATATGTTGTCACAATAATTCACCTCTCTTTCTACGTCACCACCAAAACAGCAAACTAATCACGCATGGTCAATCATTTGATCAATGGCTATTTGTGTGCCAAATTTGAATCTATTTTAAAAAAAGGGATAACTTGCACTTTTTGTCAAATCTGTTTTTGGGCCTCAAGTCATAAGGATATTTTTTAACTTTTAAAACTGTAAATACATTTCTTTTAGGTGTAAAGTTTTTAAAGATTTTATATGGTTTTGAATGGATTACAAAATCATAGAAAGCTCCCTATCTCTGTCAGGCTAGCATTAACACACTAATACTTCCCCTTGGGGTGACGCTAACAAGTTGTGCATTCTCGCTTCTTGCTGATTGGCCAGTTTCCTCTGAAGGATTTACCTAGAGACTTTATTATTTATAGTCACTCAAAAAATAATATATTTCTTCTATACTTTGCTATTAAAAGTCTATTGACAAAAGTGGACCTAAAATGCTGGCTGCTTTAAAATCTTAACAACGAAGCAATCATAATATAGTTTCAATTCATTAATTATGCAATAGATTCTCAATGATTTTCTCTGAAATTACTTATCGGTTTATAGACGATGTCTAAGATCAGATAGATCTTTAATTATAAAATTATTTAAGAGATGATTAAGACGTTTTCCATTAAACCAGTTGATTGTAAGATTCAATCAGACACAGGAAATCGATTTCATCCGTATAAACATTTTGCTTAAGTATAATTTATGTTTCCTTTTTTAGCTTTTGATTAGAGTGCTTACACTATGTCCATGAAATATAATCTAAATAGTTCCTACCTAATAGTTTTTATTTAGTGACTATTAGTCACTATCACTCAACTGGAACAGCTTTAGTAACAATAGACCACAATACACAAGGGAAAACAAATACTCAAAACCATAAAAAGTTAATACTTTATTCATTATGTATTGTTACTAAAGCTGTTCCAGTTGAGTGGTAGTGACTTATAGTCACTATATAAAAACTAATAATTAGTAACTATTTAGATTTTATTTCATGGACATAGCACTCTATAAGACTTTTTTGAAGGATTAAATTCTGTGGAATTCCATAGAGCATGCAATCAATGCAACAAACATCTCTTTAATAACACTTGCGTTCGTTGATTTTTTAAACCATCCATTGTAATAGGCGATGTGAATAATGTTCTAGAATAAAGCATGATAAAATAATAAAGCACTAAATCTCAACTTATTTTTTATTTTTTATTTTTTTTTGACGTTTCATTTATTTGTTGCTAAAATTCTTACAGTTTTTAAAAAGAAAACAGAAAAACTGGTTTTGGGGTTTATTTTAGCGGATAGAAAATAGTGCAAGTACGCTGTTTCCAATCATACTTTGTATTAGAAAATGCATGGCGCTTTTGCACATCGCCTATTAGTAAGCTCGGATTTTAGAAAAATTTATATAGATTAATGAAACTTATCTGTAAGAAGGAAAACGTTTCGGTTATTTTTATTATCTAAAATATAGTCTTGTGAAAATTGAAATTTTTGAAGATACTTAATTATAAAGTTATTAAAGAGATGATTATGTTAGACGTTTTCCATTAACATCGTTGATTAAAAGGTACAATTAAACACAGAAAATCGTATCCGTATGAACATTTTGCTTAACAATAATTAATGTTTCGTTTTTGAGTTTTTGAGAGATTAAGTTCTGTGGAATTCCCTAGAAATAATTAAAAAGTATATAAGAATTATTAAAAATGCGGCATGTGTGTGAAATAGAAGACAATATGTAAATAATATAATGAGAGGCTCAAATACAATGATAAAACATTCCCGGAAACAAATTAACCACATTTGATGAAGGGATCGTCTATCAATTTCATAGTTTTTCTGTTTTCTTCTTCTTCTTTTTCAGTCAAGCAATCTTAATATAGTTTCAATTCATTAATTATGAAATAAATTCTCAATGATTTTCTCTGAAATTACTTATCGGTTTATAGACGATGTCTAAGATCAGATAGATCTTTAATTATAAAATTATTTAAGAGATGATTAAGACGTTTTCCATTAAACCAGTTGATTTTAAGATTCAATTAAACACAGGAAATCGATTTCATCCGTATAAACATTTTGCTTAAGAATAATTAATGTTTCCTTTTTTAGTTTTTGATTATAAGACGTTTTTGAAGGATTAAATTCTGTGGAATTCCCTAGAGCATGCAATGCAACAAACATCTCTTTAATAACACTTGCGTTCGTTGATTTTTTAAACTATCCATTGTAATAGGCGATGTGAATCATTTTCTAGAATAAAGCATAATAACATAATAAAACACTAAATCTCAACTTATCTTTTTTTTTATTTTTATTTTTTTGACGTTTCATTTATCTGTTGCTAAAATGCTTACAGTTTAAAAAAAAAAAAAACTGAAAAACTGATTTTGGGGTTTATTTTAGCGAACAGAAAATAGTGCGCTGTTTCCAATCATGCTTAGCTTTGTATTTAAAAAATAGTTCACAAGTAGCGTGCGTCCATCGTGTTATGGATGCGCGCGGGAGGTTGCTAAACACGAAAGAAGGGTAATGATCGAGTTGCACGGCGCAAAGGGGAGTGCAACTCTAGCTTCTTGAGTGCTTAGGCAACCTCCCAAGTGCATCTATAACACGATGGACGCACAACTACTTATGAACCATTTCTTTTATAACATAGACAAAAAGTTATCATAATGCAAAACTGTATATTTTGATTTGATCATTGAAATCACATATTCTCGTAAAAGTTTCGAGCTTAATCAATCAAGTGACTTGTTTCCTAGAACATTAAAATATCTCAAATTTGTTTAGAACAACTTCGTTCAGTAACTTCTAAAGAGCGTATGCCCACAAGGATCGAGAACCTCGTGACAGTTCAAAAAAATCGAAATTCTTTTTATTTCACCAAAAGAAACCCTTTATAGGACTATTTCAAAAAATCATACTTAGAAGTCCGAAAAAAAAATTTTCGGTGAGAATTTTACAAAAGCTCGAAAACTCGCCTGGCGGGCTAGTTTTCGGCTATTCCGAGGCTCGAAAAATGCCCAAATTTAACGAAATACTGTACTCTTGAAATGAAAGGGATTAACATGATATTTTACTCAGTTAATAAACATCTCAAAACGTTCACAGAAATCAAAAAATATTTTCTATAGAATAAATTTTAATTTTATTCTGAAGCATTTTGTACGACTCATTTTTTGAGTTAATTTATTAGTGTAAACAAAGCTAATTTTCGCATAGTCAAAACTACTCTTGGTATACATATTTTGGACACAAAGATAAAGCACATTGTAAAGCAAATTTATCCTTTTATTCGCACAAGAAATTTCTAGCTGGGGAAATCAATAGATCGGACGAAAATGTTTTTTGAATATGGCCCTTTCGTGACCGTTTGTCACGCTTCTGATAAGCAAATACTATGAATGCTTCAATAGTAAGCGATAATATTTCTCCCAGTTTTGGGACGAAATCATTTCTAATGTTACAAAACATCACATTACACCACTGTAAAGCAAATGTATCCTTTTATTCGCATAATAAATGTTAAACTTGGCAACTACATACATCGGTCTAAAATATAAATATTCGAGCATGACCCGTTCGTAACCATTTGTCACGCTTCTCATTAGCAAATATCAATGAATGCTTCAATATAAGCAATAATATTTTCCCCAGTTTTGGGACGAAATCATTTCTAATCTTGCAAAACATCACATTAAGCGCTGAAATAGCAATATAACTAAAAGTAGAGTTATTAATGTTTTGTTTTCGCGTGATCATCATTTTTATGCATAAATTAAAATGTCAAATCGAACTAGAAATAAATTTGATAATAAAATCAAAGCATCTTACAAAAACTGCACTTTTAGTTGTGTTCTAAATAAGACAGTTTTAACTTTTATAGATGTAGAATGAACACTTCATTCAAATAATCTATAATTGTTTCAATTAGAACATAGGTTAACTATGGCTAGAAGTACTAGTATAGACGATTTTTAAATATTATCCAGCGATATTTTTAACTCGTATATGACTAGCCTTTCAAGTAAAACATATTCTCCTTTATCAAAGAACAAAAACCTTTTTTCTGATGGTTGGGTAATAAATTATTAAACAGTTTAAATCATTCACAAATGTCAGAAATGAAACTTTCCAATAAGATATAATGATTTGACGTAGTTAGTGGCAGCGCCATTCACAATTTTTAATTTACTGAAGTTGATACCTAATTGCAAGTAGAACGTTGAAGTGGCTTTTGTAATTTAGTGGGGAAGGAATTAATCAAAAATACTTAACTTTTTCATCTATAAATACTTTCTACTTATACTCGACATAAAGATTGGCTATCTTTTGTAAACAAAACCGTTCTCCTGCTCAGTCGATTCAATCTTCAGACAAACGGACGTTGTATCTTTTTTTTTTACTGTGGAGGAGCTGCAGCAAAAAGTTCGTTTTATTTCAGCTAACCTAAACATTTAGAAAATGTCTTTCTTGAGTAAGAGCGAAAGTTATGTTTTCTTTGGTATTTGGACGACTCTGGTTGGCAATGGCTTGGTAATTGGTAGTTCAGGTATGACCTCATACACGAAAATACGCAGTCTTTTAATATGTTAGGGCGTCTATACTACAGACTAGGCCGTTTGTTATCCATGACAAGAGATATGATCACAGTTGTGTGCATGCTACAATATTTAACATAGAAGCAGTGTGAGTGTGAGCTTCCCCAATTAGTAGGACACTTGTGCCTGGCTGGAAAATTGTGAGCAGAAATATTTAACGTAGAGGTTGTGAGTGTGAGCTTCTCCAATAAGCATCGGAAAAGACGTGTTGGTCAGCTATAAACCCGTTATACGTCACGCTTCAATGCGCCTAGTCAAAATGGTAGAAATAATGCCACAAAATCGTGGTTTTTCGATCTTGTCTCAAAATATTTGCAGAAAAGTAAAACAAAAGAGGCCATGGATACAGCTACCTCAATCTTTTGTTGACCTTAACAAATGATTTTGATCTACTTTCAAAAAGTACACGTACTTATAGGGGGTTGAAAGTTAACGGTTTGATCACTTTAACAAGAGAGATTGTGCGACTATTCTCATGTCAAGTTACAACATTGGCTATATTTAAAATTAAACCAACCCTTTCAAACAAGTAGCCATGGATTCGAAAACACCATTCTTTTAAGGGCATTTTGATGTGTAATACATGACTATGCGTGGAAAAAAAACACCGTACTTTTCAAGATTTCTGATTGTTATCGCTGTAATCTCTCGGTCATTCTCTTCAAGACTCTCATTCAAAATCAAGCGAACAGTAGAGCCTCGTTAAAAGATATTATTTTGTCGCCGGTTATAAGTCGTCTGAGTACGTATATATAATCATATTGTGCTGTGAAAGGCTTCTCTGGATGTTGAATTGTTTTTAAAAGCGGGTTTCTACTTGGAAATAGCAAATGTTAAAAAATCACGGAGCTATGTTTTCCGATGATGACACTTGTGTCTGACTAGAAGATTGTGAGTAGAGTTGTGTGCGAAAATATCTAACTTCGAGGTAGTGCGTGTGAATCTCCCCAATTAGTAGGGCATTTGGGTCTGTGAAAGAATTGTGTACGACAATCGATCGAGTAGTTTTGTACAGTATATCATTAGAATGAAAGTTTATAAAAATGTTGTTAAAAAAAAACAAGAATACCATAATTATGTACGCTGAATGTGCATGAACCAGCGCGAAGTTCATTAGCATGATATTTTACTCTCTAAAATAATTTGCACACTGTGAGAACGCTCTAATAGCTCACAAGAATAAAACAAAAAGAAGAATCTAGAGCCTCCCCATCCCCCACTCCCGTGTTACGAATTTTCCTTCTGATTCATATTTCTATTACATCGAGAATACTAGAACAATCGATAATTATTGGACAAATTAAAAGAAAGCCT
The DNA here is from genome assembly GCA_949775045.1 of Metridium senile. Classification (NCBI taxonomy): domain Eukaryota; kingdom Metazoa; phylum Cnidaria; class Anthozoa; order Actiniaria; family Metridiidae; genus Metridium; species Metridium senile. Next base: position 13,886,006 of record OX459104.1, read on the forward strand.
ACGATTGGTAAAAAATTCTGGCCATAACCTAGAAATTCGGAGCAAAAAGTAATTAATCCAAACAGATTCGAGATGTTACGTGCACAAATTGGTCAGATACACTATTTTTCCGGCGATAATGATATGTGATAACCTAAAGCGATTTGCCCGTCTTTAGAAATAAGAAATGAATAGTTTTTCTATTAAGATGGCTTCATATTTCATTATTATTTTTTTTAATCGATCAGATGTGTTTTAATTGATAAATGCATAATTAATGAACATACCTTTTAATTCAAATGTTCTAGTTTTAGATGAAAAATAGCGTTTTGGTGGACAACAATCAACTCTATTTCCGTTCGATTTTGTTGAATGGCAAAGTTGAAGCCGTTTGCCACCCCATTTCAACATTGTCAATGAAACCGTTTATCCCCCTACGTTCAAATTCGTTCAATTGCAACAACCATTCTACAGCGTTCAACAAAATCGAACCAAGGTTGAAGCAAATACGATGGTCAGAAACGGTATAATTTCCTCCCAATGGGTCAACAGCTTTGTGTAACTTTGTGTAAAATTCTAATATACAAATTAGGTAATACCTAATAGCGGAGCTCCAGTTTAAATTGTTCTTACAACATCAATATGTGCATATAAATAGTTTTTGTGCATGGGCCATGCCTAATCTAAACTGTAATTATTTTAGTTATGTAACCACAAAAGACAACTACAAAATCATAGATATAGCTGGAACGGACTTTTAATTTTATTTACTTTAAGAGCAAATAATAATCTGCGATATATATATTTTCGATAAAAATTCAAAAATCTTATTTATCACGCATACAGCGTACTATATTTTTCAATAATTTTATGCTCAAATTATGAAAAAGGTATTTTGTGTGCATAATGAATTATTAACTAAAAAATCCAACCCAACCCATTTATGAACCTAGAAAAACACTTCGATATCACTATAACGTTTCTAGAGAAACAAAATTAGGGGTATCCACGCGTTTTTGAAAAATATATTAATTTTTAGATTTTACTTTTTGAGATCAAATCGTACAAAAGTTCGTGACAGCGTGAATTGTGTCACGCACGACACAGCTTGCATGATAAAGTCCCATAGACAAAACGATGAGAAAAATCAAGATTTTGAGCTTCAAATTGACAAAAACGTTACTTGAACAAGTACTTAATAGGATGGTAACTATGTATTTAAAGGAAAAAAGGGAATTCTATAACATTTCTTTATAAAAAAAAAAACCTTTTCATCGAATTAAATTTACAATTAAAAAAAGTAGTCATGGCAAATCTTCAAAATTCAAACAAAACAAAAACGACCTGAAACGGTTCTTTTGAAGTGGAATTAAAGACCTCAAGTATCAGTTCTACCAACACAGGAACGATTTGAAAATACAAGGATGTTAAAACAAGGTATTTTATTATGAAAATGTTTGTGTAAAACATTATTTTGTTCTGTAAAAAAACTTTAACAACTTTGAAGTAGAAACTATAATAAAAATGTTGAACAGTGTAGCTGGACCTAATTGTCTTATCATTGCAAACAGGTCTTTCTTAGCTTTCTCAAAATACGGAGGGGATCCTCGTAATGCATTGAGGAACTTGTATCCCTCATCAAGGCGAATCAATTTGTCTAATGCTCCTTCTTGTTTCAGTTGTCCTGCTGTGATATTTCTATTCTTTCCCTTGCACTTTCTAAGAGCAATATTTGATTTTCCTAAAAGAATTTTCATTTGTAATTTCTTTGTTTTGAAGAAGATATTCTCAGTACACATGGCAGCTCGTCTATCTGACCTTCTTAGCTCTGATTTACAAATATCACTATAGTGAACTTTAACTAGTCTTTGCTTATTATCTGGTCTTGCTTGACCAAGAAATATACCTGGATAAGCTAGTTCTTCAGAGTATTTATCTCTAAAAACAATTAATGGTCTATTACCTTCAGCTGGAGCAACATTAAGAATATGTTGTCTTTCATTATCCTCTACAAAATCAGTTGGAGTTAACATGGTATCAGTGATGCCAGCTGGTATTTCTGCTTCATCTTCACTAGATTCATTTTCATTATCTGAGTTAACAGTATCACTGCAGTCATTTTCATCAAATATTTGTGTTTGTGAAGTGATGATATTACTATTGTTACTTTCATTTTGAGCGACTTCAGCATTGTACTTATTAATCCAGTCTGTATCAAGTACAATACCTTCATCTCTATATAGGCTGCCATTGTTTATTAAATAGTTTGCTGCTTCAACAACCTTAAAAGGCCTTACATTTAATGACAAAGCGGAGCTTTTGTACTGTAACTTTCTTTTTAAATTTATTTTGATTGTACTGGTCTGGCTTTGTAACCGTGGTAACATCCTTACGGTATCAGTTATATCAGCAGGTGCATTAACAATATTACCATGTATCTTAAATTGTCTTCCTCTAGGAGCTTGCATTAATTTTTGAAATGCAATTCTTGGTGCTAGTAATCTACACACTTGGATACCTGAATAGTGTCAGAGTCACCATGCAAATTTTCGCTGAAATTCATTAAAAAACTTTTGCATGTTAACCATTTGATTTTGAGTATTTTGTCAAAACTTGCTTTCGAGAAAAAGTGAGTTGAAGTTAAATAGGATTAAAGGATTATTTACTCGGCGCTGACAAGCTCAAACCAAGCCCAAGCGCTGTGAGCCAATAAGCAATAGGAACGAAATACGATCCTGGACTGACCTGGACAGCAACGTTGTTGAGCGAGGGGTGTCGGGAAAACACGGATACGGACCGTCCGTCTGCGGACCAACGGACCGACGGACCATTTGGGAAAACGCGGACCAAAAAATAAATAAAACGCGGACCAAAAAAAAATAAAACGCGGACCAAAAAAAAAAAAAAAATAATAATAATAATAAAAAAAAAAAGATAAAAAAAAATAAAAAAAAAAGATAGAAAAAAATAAATAAAAATGAAAACAAAAATGAAAATGAAAAAGTAGATAAAACGGTAAAAAAAACTTGCAAATACTTATAAAATGTTTCTTTACCCGAAAAAAAACCTCAACAATTCAGAAGATTTAACCTATTAGTGAGTGTCCTATTAGTGTGTTTCTCGATGCGACTCGAGGAATCGGGATATTCGAATTATACTGAGAAACTTTTTCTGAGATTTTGTTTTCTTAAACTGCAACAATCGAAACGACAAGAACAGAGTACGAATCAACTCGTGATGTCGAATGTGTATAATGTCAGTCATCACTTGATAAGACACGCACGTCATTCTCTCAGTACCGATCAATACAATTTCTAACACACCAAATACGTAATAATAAGTCTTAAAATAAGAATGTTGATCGATTGAATATTGATTACTCAACGAATTTGATAACACATTCATAATGCTGAGATCAATGGATTTTAACAAGCGAACATTATATTTCAAAGAGAGCGAACTGTCTGACTTTTGCGTTAAGATAAAAATGATTATTAAACAGCAAAGAGAAGATGTGCGCAGCGCCCTCATAAACAGAGGGCCTTACAAGCTGCATCCCTCTTTGTCACACATCACCCTTACAAATGAAAAATGGTTTTCCATGTCTGTGAAGCAAAGGGAACAGCATATTACGAAATTTGAAAAAGGAAATGTGGATTCCAATATGCCAGGTGATGACGAGAGCCCACATTCAACAAACAAACTCTCGGTAAATGTAGAAGAACTAGAGCTCTCTATCCCTAAACAAATCATCGAAAAGATTTTCAAGAAGGCTGAGAACCTTCTTTCCTCAGACGACAACATAGTGCAGTCTCCAGGGTCTGACGGCAAAGGTTTCCTAGTTAAAAGCGAAACTATGAAGAGACCGCACTATGTTCAAGTCGACACTACAACTGGCAAAGTAACATGCGAAAACTGCTATGGTTGGGCAGCGTCAAAACTGTGTGCGCATGCTGTGGCAGTGGCAGAAAAGCTCCATAAGCTCAAGCCATATATGGAGTGGATAAAAAGGAAAGCGGGGCCGATCAACTTAACTGAACTGGCGACGTGCGACACAACAAAAGGAGTTGGTAAGAAAGGCCAAAAACCTGCTACAGCACGAAGAAAAGGCGGACGATCAACAGCCAAAAACGGTCCGTTGCATATAGTTGATCGTCTTGCAAATAATTGCGACCAACAACAACCACAACAACCTCAACATCAGCAGTATCAGCAACAAGCACAACAAGCACAACATCAGCAGTATCAGCAACAACAAGCACAACAACCACAACATCAGCAGTATCAGCAACAACAAGCACAACAACCACAACATCAGCAGTATCAGCAACAACAATCACAACCACAACAACCACAACATCAACAGCAACCACAACATCGGCAACAACCACAACCACAACATCAGCAACAACCACAACATCGAAACGACAATACTGCTTGTAATGATAATCAAAATCAAGCACAAGTGCCTGTAGCAGTATCCCAATGCCACAACTACAGTACCAATCTTCAGCAGCTTCAACAGCTACCTTCCCTAAGTGCACAACATGGAAACAATCAAATGCAACAACCATACCCTCCTAGTTATCCGGACCCTCTTTTTGGTCAGTACCTCCTCCATATGTTACAGTTTTGCCCACCACAAGTAAAAGTTTGCTTTGGGTGTAGTCAATCGTTGAAACCAGGAGGGATGATAGGACAAGAGCCTTACGATCTGGTGATTGTGCCAAATGCCATGCGACGATATACAAAGATCCAAATGGCGAAATTAGAGAACGGCCAGGAAATGTTTATTTTCACATAAACCAAAGCTGTTTGAAAAAACACCAGGCCTATTTCTCCCCTTCAGTCGTATCAGTTTCACATGGTATTAGATCATTGCTCACTGCTCGCCATATTGTCTTTTTGAGGCAATTTGGTATCTGATAGTCATGCAGTAGAGCTAAAATAAGAAATGTCCAATGATGTCCATTGCCATCAGCTGAATTAGTATAAAGACGAAAGGTCTTTGACAGTGTTGTTTGTTAAATAATATCTTGCAAATCCGTGCATTTGACTAAAGGACCGACCGTTCATTATTTATGGGAGGGGGATGGGTGATTAAATGAGGGGCCTTGAATTTGTTTTAATCCTGAAAAGGGGGTATTTAAATAGCTTTTGAGCTATTAAGGGGGGACTTGAAATGAAAATAATAATAAAATAAATAAATAGTATATAGCACGTTTTAAGTATTTCACTGTTTCATTAGGTAATTTAATTTGTTGTCCCAATCAATTGAACTCTATTTTTTCAACTTTTCCAAGAACTTGAGAAACCAGAACGAAAGAAAACAATCAAAAAGTAATATTTCAGATGTGATTTTTATTGAAATAAGGGGGGGATCTTTGAAAAGAATATGTTTATTGTGGGCCCTCAACAAAAAAGGTGCCTTTGCTAATGAATCACCCACCCCCTCCCCCACATAACTAATGAACGGTCCATAGCTTGACTTAAATCAATAAAAATCTAAAAGTAATAGTTTAAGCTTACAACATACTTTATCCTTTTTGTTTAAGTTGAAACTTTGAAACAGAAAAATTAGTCTCAATCGGTAATGAACAAAAATTGGAGTATATAGTATATATAAGCTGATTAGATTTGTATTTGATTTCATGCGTATCATACTTTGGCCTATTGTTCGGTGTCCATTTCGAGGTGATAATAGTTATAAATCTAGAATTATTTTGTGATATGTTACAAGTACTTTATCGTTCACTAGTCATTTATGGGCATTTATTTGGCCTTTTTTCGTCCGACGCAGGCTTCAATTAAAATATATACATCAAGAAGCAACTCAAGAATGTGTTGTGGTTGAGAACGCGAATGTTATCACTGGCGCCCATCACTTCGTTCGCATCACCGAAACGAATTATTTCCAGTTGAATTCATATATATATTTTTTTTGTGTGGCATTTACTACTAAAGTTAAGTTACCATCAAATATTTACATACTTTGTTTGACTTTGATAAAAAGTATTTATTAAAACCCAATGTATAAATAGTTTGACTTATCTGTTTGCAGTTACTTTACATTTATCAGTTGTGTCATCAAAAGCTTTTATAAACAGAACTTGTTGACCTCCCACCTTGAAATGGCTTTGAATCTGAGGCTACGAATCTCAGGCCAGCTTCACTTTGGGCAATAAATGGGCTACTATAATGTTCGCTTGTTAAAATCCATTGATCTCAGCATTATGAATGTGTTATCAAATTCGTTGAGTAATCAATATTCAATCGATCAACATTCTTATTTTAAGACTTATTATTACGTATTTGGTGTGTTAGAAATTGTATTGATCGGTACTGAGAGAATGACGTGCGTGTCTTATCAAGTGATGACTGACATTATACACATTCGACATCACGAGTTGATTCGTACTCTGTTCTTGTCGTTTCGATTGTTGCAGTTTAAGAAAACAAAATCTCAGAAAAAGTTTCTCAGTATAATTCGAGTATCCCGATTCCTCGAGTCGCATCGAGAAACACACTAATAGGACACTCACTAATAGGTTAAATCTTCTGAATTGTTGAGGGTTTTTTCGGGTAAAGAAACATTTTATAAGTATTTGCAAGTTTTTTTACCGTTTTATCTACTTTTTCATTTTCATTTTTGTTTTCATTTTTATTTTTGTTTTCATTTTTTTCTATCTTTTTTTTTTATTTTTATTTATCTTTTTTTTTTATTATTATTATTATTTTTTTTTTTTTTTGGTCCGCGTTTTATTTATTTTTTGGTCCGCGTTTTTTTTTTTTGGTCCGCGTTTTTTTTTTTTTTGGTCCGCGTTTTATTTATTTTTTGGTCCGCGTTTTCCCAAATGGTCCGTCGGTCCGTTGGTCCGTTGGTCCGTTGGTCCGCAGACGGACGGTCCGTATCCGTGTTTTCCCGACACCCGTTGAGCGAGTTCATAGTTTGACCTTGCGTTTGTCCGGTTGTTGTGTTCTCGCGCAAAAAAAATCGACAGTCATGAAAACAGAAGAATTAAACAAGATAGGAGGAGTACGAGGGAACGGCAGAGGAAAAGCTAGAGGAAGAGGAAGAGGCAGGGGATCCGGAAGAGGCAGAAATACAGCAACGCCAGATACAAGCACAATAATCGTAGTGAATATGTTGAGTATGTTTATATAACCGCGCATAATAAACCCGGGTTTTTTTTTTTAAAGTAAAGATTTTGGATTTAAATGTAGTTATTCTAAGAATATAGTTATGTATAATAGGTTTATTGAGAAAAAACAAGCAATAAGGATGATAATTACAAGTAGAGTCGTTTCGATACGCAATAGTTTAATATGCGTGTCAAACTTTAACCGAGTGAACGACGGAGTGATTGTCTACCGCGTATATTATAATAAACCAGTTTTCATTTTGAAAGTAAACATTTTGGACTTAAATTTAGTTATTCTAAGAATATAGTTGTGTTTTATAGGGTTATTGAGAAAAAATCAAGGAATAAAGACGATAATTATAATAACAAATAGAGTCGTTTCGATACAATTTACAATCACCGCCGTAATTTATAATGAAAACTTGGTAGTTTTTTAGCATATTATCACAAAACTTCATAATTTTCCAGTAAATCATCATCACTTGTCTTTATAACTGGGTATTTTACGTTGCTTTAGTTAGTCCTTCTTCTAATATCAGAGGGTCCACAACCGTTAGATGATCATTCTTTCCGAGGTTGTGACCGACCATCATTGATCATAGCATGTTGTGGCGGTTGTCTCGTTCTATGCATGGCACTAGAACTTACGGTTTATAGCTCCCCGTGCTGCTCCTCCAATAGTTTTTTTGTTTGGTCATAGTACGACTCTAGTCTCGGTCGCTCAACGCGAGCGGCTCTGCCTTTTGAGTGGAAAATTCCTCACAGCTTCGGCGCCTCTTTCTTCGATCGATTGCGATAGAAAGGGCTCTTTCCTTCTTCGACAAGACATCCCAACCACAGATACAAAAGTGCAACGGTATAAAAACGAACTTTAAAAATCTAACTAAATGACTATATATAATACTTGAATATCTATTTCTTGTGATACAAATTTCGCGTGTTTATAGCTTCATATTGATAGTCCGTGATGTGTTTGTAATGTAGTGTGACAGTCACACTAATGTATTTTGCGTGACCCGCCTAAGATCTCCTCTGACATCTCCTGTCGACAGTCCAACACCTTTCGAAGAGCGTTCGAACTAGTTTTTCTTCAATATCTCCCTTGCAAAAAAAACTTTTCGACTATTTTTTTCATAGAATTGAAGATAATTGTCTTACATTTCACTCAGGGTGATTTAAAAATTTGGAGGGTTTTGAGAAAAATTTTCTCCGGTGTATCCTTAAGATAAAAAAAATCTGGTCTATCTGGAAACACCATACCATTAGCTAAAGCACATGGTGGAACTTTGTTCTTAATCAAATGATTATGACATGTTCTACAAACCCATTCTTTATCATGAACACTTGTTGTATTACATAGATATTTGTCAATGTCAGGATTTAATTGTCTAAGTTTGTCAGCACAAAGTACACTATGTTTATACCATGTTTGATCACAACATGTACCGATATACAATGGTCCTTCATTAATGAATTCATGAAACGTTTTGGTTGAAAATTCTACTGAATGAAGAATTATTTGTTCTATAATTTCTTTGATAGTCATTACGCTTTGCTTTTTTTTTCAGGAGATCCATTCCCATTTCTATAATATATTTTATAGTCATTATGCTTTGCTTTTTTTTCAGGAGATGCATTCGCATTTCTATAAATTATTTTAAAGTCATTATGCTTTGCTTTTTTTTCAGGAGATGCATTCGCATTTCTATAAATTATTTTAAAGTCATTATGCTTTGCTTTTTTTTCAGGAGATGCATTAGCTGTTCTATAATTCCTCTGATACACATTACGATTTGCTTTTTTGGCAGGACATGCATTAGCTGTTCTATAACTTCTTAGGTAGTCATTATGTTTTGCTTTTTTCTCCATTACGTTTTTCCTTTTTTTTCCAGAGATTCATTTAAATCAACAGCTGTTCTAGATCTATAATCTATTCCTCTCCGGTTCGCATGATAAAGGAAACCCAGCAGGGGACAAAGGAAACCCAGCAGGGTTGCATGCGGAGGAGGCTAATATTTACAATTCTTTCTATAAATTGTTCAGGATGTTCTGTCAGATAATTGATACCTACAGTTCTAATATGGAAGTGACCACTTGAATCACCATATAACTGATGTGATAAAGACTTAAAGAAACAATCACCTCCACCGCCAACATCTAGAGGCCTTAGATTATGCCTTAATAGCCAATACTTAAATACAAAAATAATTACTTCTCCAGTAGAGTTACAAACAATTCTAGGTCCTGGGTTTAATTCAACATCCCCAGACAATAGAATATTTTGTCTACAATTATACTTTATTGTTGATTTCCTGGTGTGTTTAAAATAGTTACTGTAAAAGCTATCTTGTCTTTTGACATATGTTATCTTCCATTGTTTGTAATTTGTAGCAATGTCATTCAAAACAGATGATAAAGGTACTGTTTTTTTAATCATTTTTCTATGTTTTTTTCTTAGTTTTCTCCACTTCAGCAAATGCATAACTTTTCTTAATAGTTGCGGTTACACTGGATCCTAACCGCGGGCTTGCGGTCACACGCTGATAATAACCCGTGGTAAGCATCGAGTATCGTATATCAAATTATCGAATTTAGAATAATTTTTTTAAGAAATATATATGTAATTCTTAAGTGCTTATGTAGAAGTGTTTGCGTATGTTGTGAATGGTGTAAGTCTCGGTTTAGTTCGTTTAGCGAAACGCGGTAACATGCCATTATCGATGCCAAGAACGATCAATACAATACAATACAATACAATACTTTTTATTTATACCTTGCACGAATTTACAATTTTTTTTACAATATATAAAATACAATAAGATATAATTTTAGGTATTGGTCCTAACTAATAACTAAAAAGTTAATGAGTTGTTAGGGCCATAATCTGTTATTAGTTATGATATAAAGAAGAGGAATGACAAATTAAAGAAAAGGAAAAGCCCACAACACAGCACAAAAACACGTTCTGAGCATACATACATACACACACAAAAAAACACACACACAATCTACAAAATTATGGCAAATTAGAAAAACAGTCCCTTACCAGAATAGAAGTAATTTTTCATAAATAATAATTAGTATGTATTCAGCATTTTTGCTTTAATACTGGCTTTAAATTTTTTGAAGCTGGTATTCCTTGTATCTTCCTCAAGTGAATTCCATATTTTTGTACCTACAAATTTAATATTGAATTTTCCATAGTTTGTTTTTGCTTTAGGGAGGTAGAAATTTTGTTTCACTGCTGATCTTGTTTTATAGCTGTGTATTTCATTAACATGTGTAAAGAAGTTTTGAAAATTACACGGTAAATTATTGTTTTTAAACGATAAAGAACGATAAAGGTCATATCACAGCATGTGGTTTCCTGTGTTTGGAAACTATCTGGCTTTTGATTAGTAGGAACGCTCTGGGTTTCTGATAGACCCTACTACTTGATTCAGGAACTGTCATGGGTTATTCTTTTGTTCTTTTTGATGTATCCATGGAGATACCCCTATGGGTAATTTCACCTCGGGATTAGCGGTTACACATACAATACCCGTGGTTTAGAGCGATTTACCCACGGGTAAAATGCCTAGTGTAACCGCAACTAATGGTATCCTAGATAGCTCTCTATCTCTTACTCTATGTTTTACTACTGGCGAGCATAGTCGAGAATGTCTATGACTTTACATACATTTATGGAATATCATGCAGCGCTGAGTATCAACTTCATTAACATATAATAATGCAGTATCATTAGTTACGACAGAATCAGTCATAAGATTATATTCAGAAGCAGGTTGACTACAAATCATATTTACTTCACTTTCAATAATATCATCATTTTTTAAGTAAATGTATCTGATATCCAGGCACATATTTCAAAAATGCATTTGTGAAAAAAACACTTTACATTGTCAAATAAATGTCTAATTTGTTCAACTGATAAAGCTTGTGTGGCAATTTCTTTGCTAATAATAACTTCTATCAGATAATTCAAGGTTCCACTTGGATGGTTTAAATACATTTCTCGAATGCGTTGTTTTGCCCTATTGCTGGGCCAAGAGAAAACTTCTAAGGAGGAGTCCTTAAGAGTGACTGTCAGTAAAAATGGAGAATCCGCCGACAGTTGTGAAAAATTCAATTCTCTCATTATTTGTCCAAAAGACCCTTTGGATGAACTCTTTTAAAAAAAAATAGTTAGAGGTTTGGCCGATTTTTATTTTTGGAGAAATCGAGAAAAGTTGAAATTCACGTCCGAGACCGTCTGGCGGCCTTGAAAACTTGTCCAAAAAAGTTCATTTTTGATCGGCGTTCACAAACTATTTAAATAACCTGCGAACGTAGAAATCTAGTATGTTGTTAAACAGTCTTAAGTCTATCTCTGGAGGAAATTTGAGCTTCAAGAGTTTATTATTTCATTTTGTTCTATTTAAATGAAAATATCGCATTTCAGCCATCGGAGAAATCATCGAATTTCGGTCAAGTTCTATGCGATAGTTCTAAAAGGCCATACATTATTTTTACAAAATAACAATTTCCACTGAGAGCCCAACTATTATAGTTGGTCACTGCCGAATATCTAAGCTGGCCCGCAAAAACTATGCTTTTTAGGAGAAGATTTCAAAGACACAGTTTAATCAATTGTCACGCAACATCACATTTAGCGTTACTAATGGTTGATATCTAAAATGTCTCTCAAACATGAGTTTTTAATACTCATGAAATGCACAGTTTCTATTGTAATTCATCAATTTATGTATATCGTACGTTAACTATATCAATTAAAAGCCCACAGCTATAAAATATATCGATAATTTATCTAATGAGCGTCTGTTATTGCACTTTGTGTATATACCTCGGTAACACATTCAATTTAAACAATAACAAACATTCTACTAATTTTAAAATGTCTGTGAAATAGTCAAGTTTTTGAGTAATAAATGCTGAAAATCAAAGATATAGAGCCAAATGACTTACATTATATCATATATCCTGTATATTATCAATGAATAAGAGATTCAAGTCGTGAGAAAGCTGGATTAACGTGAGTTTCAAACCCGCCGTGACAGCTACGAGTTATAAACACGTGCAAGTAACGAATATCATTCCTTAGTCTAATTACTATATCATTATGAAATAGAATAATCTTTCTCACCATTGCTAGAAGATGTGAAGATGTAGTTTATCTGCAAGCTGGCAGAAATTTCCTCAACTTAGACCATGATCCTTGCCTGAATTGCTTATAGGCGAATGATATAATTACAATAGTTTGCCTATTTATCATACTTGTTTAAGTCAAGAACATTGCAAACCGAATCCAATATTAATATTAGTAATCTAAGAAATGTTTAGTTATTTGCAATCAATACTTTCCGAGATATGAGCTTTCAAATTACTACAAATCCAAATGTAAACAACATGAAACAATGTCGTCAGCGAACGTCTGCCTATTAGGGGTGGACCATTATGTTTTTAGGGGGGGGGGGTTTCCCATTCTACGTATGTGCAGGAATTTGTTTGTCATTGTTGCTGTGCACGATTATATTTTCTCTCTTTAAGGCTGTGCTTGCATTTGTGCTTTTTTGGTATTTGTCCAACCCCCCCCCCCCCCCCCCCCTTAAATATCTAATGGTCCGTCCCTTACATAAGGCTATGTACATTTGATTTGCAGAAATTTTCCTTTTTTAATATTTTAACACAAAGGTAAAAACACTACCTGTGTCAAAAGACTTCAAACTTTTCCCTATTTTTACACAAAACTTCGATCAAAGGAATTGAAGTTGTTAAAGTCAGCTCAGTATAGTAGGACTCTATTAGTGAGGTTGTGGCCGAGAGAGAATGAGGAGAGGGATGAACCTTATATGCCACGCCTCTCAACTAACGGACAACGTACACTTTCTTTCTTTTTTTTTTTTGTGAGGGAGTCGTCTTCCGTCATTTCGCAGATGTTGTAGTGGTCGTAAACAATGGGGTGTTCATTTTGAAAATGGGCCAAAATCTCCAGTTGAGCATGTGTGAAATTACTTTCTTCTTGTTGTGCGATGATGTCGGCTTCTGTTTGAGCTGTAGTGTGTTTGGAAGCTTGTCTTGAAAAAAAAAGGACTTGATCTGTTGTGCTGTCAAAAACTCAGACACTTTACATGTAAATAGCCTTGTTCCATCTGCGCCAACAGACCGCCTCATCTCCTTTGCCACCACCTCCGGGGTTACTTTTCTTCCTGACGTCAAACCGATGTTGAACTTGGCCAGAAGATAAGATTTTTGATTTTCGTTAAACCGGTAGGACTTGGTAGTTTTTTTCAAAGACGATCCTTCATCGAGAACTGTGGTGGTACTGGCACTTCATATTACTTTTACGGGACTGAGTTGTCATTTGCGTGCGGTCCATCCGTTTTTCTCATTATCACAGAATGACTAACTGTTAATTCCTGGCCACAAAAAATATTCGTAAACAACTATTTCATTAAAAATAATAAAAAATGACGTAGAGAGACAACTAGGCTTTCATCTCCAGTTCCCGACATTGTAACATTTTGTCAAAATAGAGCTTTTATTTATTACTAATACGTATTACTAACCCTACCCCTACCCCAAAGGGTATTTTGTCAATTATTGGTCTGGTACATTTCTGAAGTACTATCGCGCTTCATTTCATCCCGAAAAGATTGTTTGTTTTGAAATTAATGTCAAATCAGTACACGACTTTGGAAGCTTTATTCGTTCAATTTTAATATACAAATCACGAAGAATGACGATAACAAGTTAACCGTACCGGTCTTAGCTGTGCATAGCCGAGGTTTATTACACAAGTCCGTTGCTGTAATTCAGGCAAGGATCATGGAAATTTCTGCCAGCTTGCAGATAAACTACATCTTCACATCTTCTAGCAATGGTAAGAAAGATTATTCTATTTCATAATGATATAGTAATTAGACTAAGGAATGATATTCGTTACTTGCACGTGTTTATAACTCGTAGCTGTCACGGCGGGTTTGAAACTCACGTTAATCCAGCTTTCTCACGACTTGAATCTCTTATTCATTGATAATATACAGGATATATGATATAATGTAAGTCATTTGGCTCTACATCTTTGATTTTCAGCATTTATTACTCAAAAACTTGACTATTTCACAGACATTTTAAAATTAGTAGAATGTTTGTTATTGTTTAAAGTGAATGTGTTACCGAGGTATATACAAAAAGTGCACTAACCGACGCTCATTAGATAAATTATCGATATATTTTATAGCTGTGGGCTTTTAATTGATATAGTTAACGTACGATATACATAAATTGATGAATTACAATAGAAACTGTGCATTTCATGAGTAAAACTCATGTTTGAGAGACATTTTAGATATCAACCATTAGTAACGCTAAATGTGATGTTGCGTGACAATTGATTAAACTGTGTCTTTGAAATCTTCTCCTAGAAAGCATAGTTTTTGCGGGCCAGCTTAGATATTCGGCAGTGACCAACTATAATAGTTGGGCTCTCAGTGGAAATTGTTATTTTGTAAAAATAATGTATGGCCTTTTAGAACTATCGCATAGAACTTGACCGAAATTCGATGATTTCTCCGATGGCTGAAATGCGATATTTTCATTTAAATAGAACAAAATGAAATAATAAACTCTTGAAGCTCAAATTTCCTCCAGAGATAGACTTAAGACTGTTTAACAACATACTAGATTTCTACGTTCGCAGGTTATTTAAATAGTTTGTGAACGCCGATCAAAAATGAACTATTTTGGACAAGTTTTCAAGGCCGCCAGACGGTTTTGGACGTGAATTTCAACTTTTCTCGATTTCTCCAAAAATAAAAATCGGCCAAACCTCTAACTATTTTTTTTGAAAAGAGTTCACCCAAAGGGTCTTTTGGACAAATAATGAGAGAATTGAATTTTTCACAACTGTCGGCGGATTCTCCATTTTTACTGACAGTCACTCTTAAATCCCTTTAAAAACGTGTGTCTATGGTGTGAAGATTAAATCATTAATGCAAGTGATGACTAAATACTCCTGTCAACGGCATATGTTTTTCCTAAATATATAAACTTGAGCAAAGTATAATAACGTTTTACAATGTGACTGATTTATCAGTTTAAATACATTCGTGAATCAGTTATTTAACTAGTTATGTATAGTTGTTATTTTTCAACAACACTGTACTTGATTACTTAAATATATACTTATTTACAATTCTTCGGTATGTAATTAACGAATCTGCGACTTTTTGTGCGTTACCAATTCAATAGTATTATTTATTATGTATCTATAAGCAAGTAGAAATAATTCTGAGAGCAGATTTACGGGCGAGACACCTAGTAACTTCTACTACTCTGCTTTCGGGCGCGTCACCTTAAAAGCAGTCAGAATTTGAAATAGATAGAAAGAAAAGAAGCCTTCAATAGAATTATTTATTATGTATTTATAAGCAAGTAGAAATAATTCTTAGAGCAGATTTACGGGCGAGACACCTAGTAACTTCTACTACTCTGCTTTCGGGCGCGTCACCTTAAAAGCAGTCAGAATTTGAAATAGATAGAAAGAAAAGAAGCCTTCAATAGAATTATTTATTATGTATTTATAAGCAAGTAGAAATAATTCTTAGAGTAGATTTACGGGCGAGACACCTAGTAACTTCTACTATTCTGCTTTCGGGCGCGTCACCTTAAAAGCAGTCAGAATTTGAAATAGATAGAAAGAAAAGAAGCCTTCAATAGTAATATATTTATTATATATGTATTTATAAGCAAGTAGATATATGTTATTTAGTAGTAATATTATTATTAGTAGTCAGTGCAGATATACAAAAATTAAGATTGTATTTCTTCGATCTTGCAAAACATACACCGCTTGAACACATAATAGTAATATTCTTTCAATATTTTCTGCATTGATAAAGCTTATTAATAGATTTTTATCTGACTAACTTACCCGGTCGCTCCGGCGACCAAGGTCGGAAAGGTATAATAAAGTTTACCTGCTTCATCTGGCGCTTTTGCTTTTATTTTGAAGTATATTTATTTAGTACTGGACCGACGATTCCAAAGACCGTGGAAACGTACACCATAGCCTTGTTTATTTCTCCACCGGCATTAAATGGCGCCATTTTCTAAATCAGGTTATAAGCTCGACAAGGGAACATGTACGATTTCGCTAGTAAACCGTTCTCGGAAAGTCGAATTAACGCATTTCGTCTTTGGCCAGCCACATAACTTATCTGTTAACGCGAACCAACGTTTTTCAGAGCTGAGACAACTAGAAAGAACTCTTCGTAACATCGTGTACTTAATAGCTCAGGATGAACTATTTAGTGACCTTTGAATAACGCGCGGGATACCGTCGATATTAATACTAAACTTTGACTATATGATAGCAGTTGACAGGACGTTAAACATGACCGATGTTTTTTTATAAATGGAAACCAGCGAGAAAACTAGTATAGTCTAAGTCGGTGTTTGATATATACGATAGGTAATATAATGAAATTTGTAACACCGTAAAATATTACTATACTAACAAATTCTGAGCAGGGTGAGCTGCAAACATAAGTGTTGAAGTACAACAACCACAAAGTAGTGTTAGGTTACAGCTCACCCCGAGAAGCTTGACGCCTTCAAAGCGACAAAATTCATTTTATTCCTGGCTTAAGCTTGTCGTGAGGGATTTTTGTTTGTTATTTTTCGTTTGTTTGGTATTCTCAGCTCCCCGAAGGGAAATTTTTGTTCCCCGAAGGGAAATTTTTGTTCCCCGAAGGGAAGTTTTTGTTCCCCGAAGGGAAGTTATTGTTCCCCGAAGGGAAGTTTTTGTTCCCCGAAGGGAAGTTTTTGTTCCCCGAAGGGAAGTTTCGTTCTCTCGTAAGAGATTAACAACTCCTTGAAGGCAATTTGGCCCCTTAAATTGGTTGTTAACGATCACCAACATGTTATGAACAGGAAGACAGCGACTCTGGATAGCCGTGTAGCCAAACAAACACTTCGGTTGAACGGTCGTTTTGACATCATAAAATCGCCGCATAGCATTCGAAAACCTGAAAACCCTTCGATAAACCAATACTTTACAATTGCACAGAAAACTGTGCCTGGATATTGACGATAAAAGGGAAAAATTCATGATGAAAAAGGGACAACTCACCTTCAAACGCAACTCGAGCAAAAGCGCCAGCAAAAGCACATGTCACGTCTCACGTCGCTGTAAGTCACGTGCTTAGTAACCATAATAACGTGTTCAAGTCTCCGTAGATCGCCGGCTCAAGTCGAGCTAACAACTCTTTCACTCGGACGGACACTCAACAGGACGACATAGTGGCTTTCGCCTTTGGCTATAGCCACAAAAAAAGTGATTTGATCGAAAGTTTGCTATTTTATTGGACGGCCACATTTAAAAAGTTTTTACTTCGAGAGTCAAGAGTTTTATTAGCCTGTAACTATGAAACCGTTTATCCAAACCGCAGTTTGGGTCCTTATCCTCGTGCAAGGAATACAAGAAGCCTGTACAGAAAATGCTGATCTTTCTCGAGATCTTATCTTCGTTTCGTATCCTCAACAAAAGCTAACTCTACCCCAAGACATCGTTGGTGTCAAAATGAAGTCCACACTCGTTGGTAGAGAGATGGAGTGTGCTTTCAACTGCCTTGGTGTCCATTGGTGTCGGTCGATTAATTTTGAAACCACACCTCTAAAGAATGGTCGCCACAAATGCGAGCTGCTTTCCTCAGACCAGTTTACTAACAGACAAAACATGGGTAAAAACATCGGTGTTAACCATCATAGTGTTCAGGTAGGAATCTTGAGTTAATGTCTCAATACACAAATAATTATTTTACATTTTTACGTTATTCTTAAAAGAAAAGGCGAAAAATCTTAATAAATCTAAGTCCAATAGACACCTAACAAGAACGAAAAACAGAAGCAAACAAATCTATTGCCCATTGTGAATACTTTTGAGTAGCTGTACGAAACGTTTAGTGTTATATTGTATCTAGTGCATCTCTACAACACAATAACTTCTGTGCATAATATCAAAGAATTGACTTTTATTTATTTTCAGAATCCCTGTGAACATACGATTTGTCAAAATGGGGGCGAGTGTATCTTCCAAGAAAACAGAAAAGACTTTCGATGCAAATGTAAAGCTGGTTTTACAGGCGATCATTGTGAGAAAGGTATGTCCACCTCAAACAAATATCAGAATATTCTATATTCTATATGGATACACAACACAATTCTCAATTGCTGATTTATGCTTTTTTAATAGTTGTATGCCTATAATTGTTTTCAGTCTTTGACAGACCGCTCACCTTTGACAAACTTTTTGAAATATTTTGGTGTTTATATTATTAGGATTGTTATTTAGCTGGTGGAACGGAATTTTTGTTTTATTGAATTTTATTTAGTAAGACGAAATTTAAAGTATAAACAGACACCGAGCCAAAATATGAGTTGTCGTTAGTTTGAACTACAGCCTTAAGTTGATATTCTTTATTTTGTAATTAGCATTTTTTTGCAAATCGATGTATTTAGTGCATGAGCCAGAAGCCGAAAAATGGCCGATTGGGACCACTCGGAGGAACAAAGGCTAACATACATCAAATTAAAGCTGATCATGAGTATATTTCAAAAATGTATGATAGCAAGGTGGGCGTTGTCGCTAAAGGTTGCCACGTGACCTAGAATGTTGCTCAATAGCCAAAACATCTGTTTTTGGTATTCTTCAAAGAAACGAAGGTTATAACATATCAAATTAAAGCTTATTTCGAGACAATTTCAAAAATATATGATATTTGTCACGTGACCTAGAATGTCACACAACAGTCAATCCTATGAAAACGATCAGAAATTTGATAATCTCCTGTATTATTCAAGAAAACAATGCTCATTATGTATCAAAATAAAGCTTACCATGAGCAGATTTGAAAATTGTATAATAGCAAAGTGGACGTGGCAACAAAGGCCTGTCACGTGACTTAGAATAACACGAAACAGTCAATTTAATTCCAAAAATCAGATTTTGGTGTTATCTAGTTAAAACCAAAGACACAAAGCTTGTTGTATATCATATTAAAGCTTATCGCATGAAAATTCAAAAATATATAAAAGCAAGGTGGGTGTGGCTGTTGAAGGCGGTCACATGACCTAGAATATTAGGAACAATCAATTTCATAAAAAATCAGATTTTGATATTATTTAGCTGAAGTCGAAGATACAAATCTTATTGTCTATCATATTAAGGTTTATTAAGATGAGAGTTCAAAACATATGATAGCTGGATGGGCTTGGCAGCTAACAACTGTCATGTGACCCAGAATGTTATGCAACAATGAAACTTATAAATTTGAGAAACAATCAGATGTCAGTCCGGTTTTTGAAACAGAAAAGGGATATCTGTTACTGTCTGCTTGGATGTGATCAAATTGTTGCTACCCACTTGTTAAAATCTAAGCAGACTAGTTATAAAAAAAGATATGTAGATGATGTTGTCTGTTTCTAAGAATGTGTTGAGATCTGATGGTTTCTCAAATTTATGAGTTTGATTGTTGTATAATCATTAATGACACTAGATCACATGAGGCTACAATTAGCTGCCAAGCCCATCCAGCTATCATATTCTTTGGAATCGTCTCTTCATAGACCTTCATAAATTGTTTTTCAAAATTAACAGTAATATATTATTTCGAAATACTTTAAACTTATTTTTACGGTGTGGTTGTTTTTTCCCTGAACATTTTCTGAATGTGAATCCGTTCTCTTGTACTTGTTTCAAAGGCATCAATAACTGTTTTGGAGAACAAGAATATTTATTTAAAATGCAAACAGACATCGAACCTTTCTTATTATTATTCCTAATTACAGTTGGACATTTTTTTTTTCTATCGTTATTTAGAATTTTTTGTTTACAATTTCACCTTCATTATCATACAAGTTTTTAGTATAACAATACTGTCTTTTAAAAACTTGAAATAAGTAATGTTGAAACTAATTTATCGTTGTTTAATTTTCTTTTATGTTTTCTTTTTTTTTAAATGACATCGATAATATTTTGGCGAATAAATGTATGTATTATAGTTTTGATGGTTTAAACATGAGTCATAGTTCAACTGCAAAGCTTGAAAATCATTCAATAAACTGTACTGAGGGAAGCGATTTGAAGACAGTTTCCATAACATATAAAGTCGCTTCATTTTCAATTATTTGACATTCCTGTAGTCTCTCCCATCAAGTTATCTACAGACACGTTTTCTTGATCTTTAGAAATCAGTCTTCTGCTTTTCTTCAGTGAAACCTATTCGCTTTTTTCTCCCTCAAGTTTTTTGTTCTTCGAACAAAACTCTCTAAATAAGAGCTCTACTAAGACACTTACAGAGTCTATAGTCACGCGACAAACTCCGAGCTTTTGTATTGGAACGCAATATACCTCGATGAATGCAAGCAATACAAGAACAAGTCACTAGGCAAACGCAAATACTTTCGAAAACAGAACCAGGCTTGCTTGGCTTGCTACGGACAAGGTCACCGTCAAGTGGCTGCATTCAGAAAAGAACATGTAGCGTCTGCCAAGGTCGAAATCAAACTGGCTTGCATGACTCCAATTTTTCCACACCTGATTCAAGGCAACGATACAACACCGACCGTGTCTATACCTCAAGAACTGTTTCCACTGAAGTGAGTCATACGATAAAGCGAGATCAAGATGCCCACTTTATGCCTATTATACCGCCTTATAAGCTACGATATATGAATAAACAGGTCTCAACCGGACCTACACCATACTCGATAGCTGCAGCACTGGAACTTTCATAACAGATGTCACCTGTGAAAAACTGCAAATAGAAGGCACCGATACAAAAGTCTTGATAAGAACTATGACTGGTCAAGTACTTGATGACACAAAAGCAGTAACTGGTCTCTTAGTCTCTGCTCTTGCAGGCAAACCATTATAGAACTACCAAGATCCTTTACTAGATCTAGAGACGAAATTCCTGAAGAAAACATCCCTCAATTGCAACGCGACCAAGCTCGAAAATGGCAGCATTTAAAACGAAAAGCAGACCAAATTCCTGAACGTTTACAAGACTAAATCTCTCAAACCCAAAGACTTTGCCACAAGTAAAAATGATGGCCCCTTTGGTGTCCTGACGTTTGCTGGTTGGACTGTCATAGAATCCTCGTACATTCCACACGACAAAGGCAACAAAGTCAACTGTAACGGCATAACTACAAGAATGCTCTCGACCAAGTCATTAAAGCATCACATAACGCTAGTGAAAAGCATCAAAGAAATAATCACGCCTAGAGCACTAAGTAACATGCTAGAACTCGAATTTAACTAAAGACGTGATGCAGACGAACCCTCGTATTCACAAGAAGACAAAAATATAACCAGCTTAGCAAACACCATAAATGAGTCATTCCTTGCACCTATGCAAGAGTTCAGACCACTGCCATCACACTACTCCCTTAATCTTCTGTCTGAGAATACAGATTACCCACCTCTTGAGGTCTCTAGGGAATCAGTTTTCCAGAAGCTGAGCAAGCTGAACACATCCAAAGCTCATGGCCCAGATAACATCCCAGCCTGGTTACTGAAAGAAAACGCTGACTTTCTGGCCGAACCCATCTGTCAGATCATTAATACCTCCTTTCGTGAAGGTCTTATTCCATCGTCATGGAAAATAGCTGATGTAGTACCAGGAAACAAAGGGTAAAGATCAACAATGACTATTTTTTACAATTTACAACAATAATCATTTTATCATAATGGCAAAATATTTTTTTTTTCTTTTCTTTTCGAGTACAAATGAAGATGGTAATAAGTTGGTAATAGATTTCAAAATTATTGCCTTTCGCGATTCAACATTTGTTCTGTTCAAGTTCGTTAAGATTCCTCTGAATAAAATTGAAAAGCGATTGTTTTAATATTTCCTTGTGGAATTCATTGATAATGCATATTAAATTATGAACAGGTTATTGGTATATTTTAGGATTGTTTTTATACGCTACATTCTAAACCCTACTCGGCTTTAAAGTTCTTTTATACCAAATTCTACCAAATGCCGATTAGGTCTATTATTCCGACTATAGACCAAAGCCAAAACTTAGCAGCCGCGCCTTTTTGCGCACGGAAATGAGGCTTATTATGCAAACAGAGGGAAAACATTCCGTCGCTAAGGACAAAACTACAACTTCATTGACAGAAGTTTATAGTCGTTTTTCCACCTTTTTCTTTTGTAAAATACTAGAATTTTCAACTAAATTACCGCTTTCTACGTTATATTTTACAATAATCAGCCTTTTTTCAATTTTTAGTAGCATTTTATTACGTTTTTGACCTTTACACTGCTCGATTTCACGCCCTTTGGCGATGAAATTATGGAGGAGAAAAGCGATTCAAAGTCAGGTAAATTGATCTTTTTAACTAATTGAAAAGAAGTTAGTCTTTTTTAGCCATACATATAATACGACTTCATATAAATTCCTTAATTCATTTTCTATCATTTTGTTGGATATTTTTGTTCAAATCGACCTCGCTACGGCATCGAGATATGTTGACATTTTTGCCGTCAATCTGATTACGAATCGCTTGATAGCACTATTTAACAATTATTCGCCGAAGGCGAAGTGATTATCGGTGAATATTTACCAAGCGGCGAGTCTTCTTCTTTTTTGCTCTAAGGTGGTTGTGATAGCTAATGGCAGCAAAAAGTCTACAAATCTCGATGCCGTAACCAGTCGATTTGAATAAAAATATCCAACAAAATGATTGATAATTAACTAAAAATTCGATCTAAGTTAAAAAGATGAATTTACCTGACTTTGAATCGCTTTTCTCCTCCATAATTTCATCGCCAAAGGGCGTGAAAACGAGCAGTGTAAAGGTCAAGAACGTAATAAAATGCTACTAAAAATTGAAAAAAGGCTAACTATTGTAAAATATAACGTAGAAAGTGGTAATTTAGCTGAAAATTCTAGTATTTTACAAAGGAAAAAGGTGGAAAAACGACTATAAAATGCTGTCAATGAAGTTGTAGTTTTGTCCTTAGCGACGGAATGTTTTTCCTCTGTTTGCATAATAAGCCTCATTTCCGTGCGCTATAAAGGCGCGGCTACTAGGTTTTGGCTTTGGTCTATTCATTGCTTTTTTTTTATTGCTGTGGGACTCGAAGTCACTCACTCACTCACTAGAACTGAAACAACATTGTGGACACTTTTGAGCCCGCAAACCACTGCATAGCGGAGCGTAACTCGGAATATGCATTACATCATCTTTCAAACAACCTCTCTCACAATTGGGTTTCCTGTGTAATGACGTTTACTAATAAGTCCACCCCTCCCCCACTTTTGCCGAATGTATAATGACGTCACCGAATCAGCCCTACCCTACCCTAATCAGGTCTAGCTGTTTCCTAGTTGATGGTCCTACACAATACGTAGTGTCCCATAGATTATATACTTCAAATACGTAGATTTCCCTCACATGTGGGACAGGTCACCTCTGAGAAACTGGGGTTTCTGTGTTGATCACGTGTTTGCGGTTTTTTAAAATATAGTATTGCGGGCTCATAAACAATAACCAAGATGGCGGTTAGCTTGAACGATTTATCTTTACGATAGAAAAGGAGATCAAAATACAGTTAACTTGGAGTGTATTCATCGTAGGATCGTGTAGCTATTAAATAAATATGGACAGTTTTTTTCATACTATATCAAGCACAAATGCCGGGTAATGAATCATTCTAAAATACAACATGGATTGTTTTGAATAAAAGACAAAGAGATACCTTGATCTGTCATATTTCGTCCTTTCAGTGTTTTCAAAACTCGCATGAAGTCGGACAAAAAATATTTTCATTTTGTATGTTAGAAAAATTAACGTTTTGAAAAAATTTGATATAACGTAGATTCTATTAGGTTCTTTCAACTAAGCATAACGAAAGTATAGAGTCCCGCGCAAAATTCGATGGATTTGCCCTGTTGAAGTTCAAAACGTGTATGGTTCCTAAATAAACTTTTGTATTTTATTCAGCGGTTTTTGTGCGCGCGTACATCGTGGGCTCGAATCGAACGTTCAAAGGCGTTCAAAAGTATACAATTTGAGATCTAAATATTTTAGCTAGCCTTGTGTGAATTTTGAAGGAAAATGGTATTTAACCTTATCACTTGTATAATTTTAAATTTTTAAACCTATCAATGAAAAATACACACAAACTTGTATCCCAATCATATGGAAATATGTATTAGATAGTTACTGAGGCCGGCAGCAATATTAGATATATTGCAGTCAGCTGAGGGCGCAGCCCGAAGCTGACTGCAATATATCTAATATTGCTAGCCGGCCGAAGTGACTATCGTATATAGTTACTATTCACCACCCTGCCCCATTGTTTTCTCTCTTGCACAGTAATCGGCGGTTTCTTGTGTTTTTGAATATAATAAAAATAGGCTTACCAAACTTTCACGCTGGGCTGGCAGTGTACTGAAATCGGCGTTTTTAAGCGTGATTTTGAATAACTTTTTATAGTTAGGTCCGATCAACTTCAAATTTTATATGTGAAGAGTACACACCCAAAGAAAATAATTCTTCTTTTCACTTTTACAAATGTTACGATTTTTTGGCGGGAAAATAACGTCATCAATTTTAGAGGAAAATCTAAAATGAGGGTAATGCAAAATTTTAAAATGCGCATTTGAAAGAACTCATTGAGATACGTTCAAAACCGAAGAGATAATAGTCAAAGTCAAATTTAATCTAAAGTTATAATTTTTTGAATGTAAAATAGAAAACATTTCTAAACTTCAAAAATCATATATTTTGATTAAATTTGACTTTGACTGTTATCTCTTCGGTTTTGAACATATCTCAATGAGTTCTTTCAAATGCGCATTTTAAAATTTTGCATAACCCTCTATTTCAATTTCCCACTAAAATTGGTGACGTCATTTTCCCGCCAAAAATCGTAACATTTGTAAAAGTGAAAAGAAGAAAATTTTTCTTTTGGTGTTTACTTTTCACATGTAAAACTTCAAGTTGATCGGACTTAACTATAAATCATTTTGTTTTTTACTCGACAAGGGACTGGAACCAATATTATGTTAGTACTCTGCTGAATGCAAGGTATTGTGGGCACAACTTAAACTTGTCAAGGAAAACTTGTTCATCATCTACACGAGCAAGGAAACCTTGTCAATATAAAATTGTCAAGGAAATCTTGCTGATCGTCTACACGAGCAATGAAAATTGTCAAGGATACTTGTCAAGGAAAAATTGCTCGTGTCAACGCCGCTTAATTAGTTATAATATTATCAGCCAATGAAAATGTAATAATCATTCAATAGCCTGTCCCATTATTGTTCTCTTTGTTGCATAATAATCAGCGGTTTCTTGTCTCTTTGAATATAATAACAATAGGCTTACCAAACTCTAATTAGTTATAATTTCATCAATTCTATTTAGAGGAATGCTAATGAACTTGATGACATTAAACGTGTTTTTGTTGCAAGTTTTCCATCGGTTGCCTGGGTAGCATAATGGCTTAAAGCGCGGATACAGCAATGCAGAAGGTCTCGGTTCGAATCCTGGCATTGGTACTCAAAGTCTTTTTTCACCAAAAATCGCTATCTAGTAAATTATTTAATGAATTATAAGTCTGATGATGCTTACTAGAATGGAAATTATTAGTTATACACACTTAACAAAACACACTGCAATATGTTTGATATTGCAGAGTGCGAACTGCAATATGTTTGATATTGCAGAGTGCGAACTGCAACATAACTAAATATCTTTGCTTTCAGACGCGGGTACTCAGCAATCAGTGATTTAGTGCAGAGAGAGAACAATGGGGTAGGGTGGTGAATAGTAACTATTAAGTACCTATTGACTGAGTGGGAGGGCCGTACGGGAAAGTATTTGGCTCGCGGTCATGACGTACGGATTTAGAGGAGACTCAGATGGTTTGAAGTTCGATTGAAGTGAATTGTAAATTTCACCACAAAAGCAATGATCGAACACGTTTGTTTTAGACATTCCACTCACTTAGAAGTATTGTGATACTTACTTGCTCTCCCTCTTCATCGACGATTAAAGTCCTCTAAATGTATGAGTTTCACGGCTTTTGTTTCCTCTGAGGATTCTTCAACATCATGAACAAACCTTTCAAACTCGGCCATATTGAATGTCGATACTTCGGAAAGCAGTCGGGAAATATAAAGTGAGGTTTTTCCAATAAATAAAATGCGGGTTTCACAGTGTTTGATGAATCAAATTTGCTTAATATAATCGCTGCGGATCTTCAGCAAACTGTAACTAGTCTTGGTCTTGTGTCCACACATCGCACAGAATGCCCGGACATCCGGTTCTTTTCTGCTGTTTGAGCGCGAAGTTTAATCAGGCGAAGTTATTTAATGACTTAATTTACAAAGAAAACAGGCCAAAATTGCTCAACTTCGTGTTATAAAATACATTTAAAAAGTTTTTAAAAGGTGATCTCAGTTAGGTAGGGGGTGCAAATCAAAGATGAAATGTTGACTAAACGTTTGCACTATCAAATGTTTAATAATGTCAATAACTAAGCTTCTCTTTTTTGAGCTCAAATTTGTCAAAAATCGGCATTTTTTGTGGGGAGCCAATATTCCAACTGTAATTTGTGGGTTTTAATAACAGGTTCTCCCACTCTATTTGTCAAGAAATAAATAAACTTCTACTACTTTACTAAGTTTAAAATACTTTTTTTCCTAGCGTTTCTTTATGTTATGTGTTGTCAATAGTTTTGATAAAACTCTTTCAAATATGGCGATGGACAAAACTCGTTTTTGTAGTTTTCGCTTCCGTCAATCAAACGTCCCATAAGTTGATTTACAACAAAATCGAGAGAGTCCCCAAAACGGGGGACCTGACCGGACTGTTAAAAAGGATAGAACTACTGGAATAGAAGAAACCTGTCTCAAGGTGAAATACTTTAATTTGTATATTTGTAAAAATATATATGAATGGTTTTCATTAAATTAGATCGAAAATTCGATCAGGTTTATTTCAATCAGTGAACTTTTGTAAATCAGTGTTCAAAGTGTTTTTTGCTATGAACACACTGGATAGAGTCTTGCTTAATGTTCGATTTAAGGCGGTTCCAATGGTTTAAAACGATCATTTTACTAACCTTCTATTTCTACTAAATCCTTAACATCGATGTTTTCGTTGAGAAGATCCAGTCATATTCGAAACAATCCAGCGTGAAGTGCATGGAACATAAAGCCAAGTCTTCGAGAATTTGAAAGAAGGCCTATTAAGCTTTTGCGCAAATTTATAGTTCATTTTCGACGATTTACTAAAATTGTTGAGAATATATGCATAGCAATTTAACTGTTGATAATACAACTAACATTTCCAGGATCTCCGGCAACGAAAGTTTGCTCATTTTCTCTACGTTTATATATAAACTTTATTTTGAACTCGACAACACAAACACAACTGATGATGTCACAAGACTGTTTTGGAAGCGCAAAATTTCTTAATTTTTAAGGCTCGGCTACTAGTTTTCGAAAAGCAGAAAAAGTTACTTTCGCATTCGAGATAAGAATTCAATTTTTTTTTTTTTTTTTTGGCGGATTTTTGCTGCATACGCACTCACAAATCGATATATCCCTTTACCCTCCCCTCCCCTACCTACCCTCTTTCCCCAATTTCCAATTATTTACTGTTTAAAAACACTCGTCACGTTTTTTGTTAAGTTCACATGAGCTGTCAATGAGATTGTGAAGGGCTAAACTAAGTAGTTAAACATTTAAGGGCTATAGGATTCAACAGGATTCCAACCCATGACTTTTGCATGCAATACCGATGCAATTATTTACCCACTAAAGCAACGTGTGTCGGTAACGTTTTAACTAGCTCGTTATTGCTATCTAAACTTTCTTTATCTTACAGATCGTGCATGTGATTCTGCTCTTGGTATGGAAAACAAATTGATCAAAGACAACCAAATAACAGCCTCCTCATTTTTGGACTCTTGTCCAACAGTCTATTGTAGGTCGCGGGAAGCTCGACTAAATAACCCAAATGCTGCATGGATGCCTAAAGATTTCGACAATAAGCAGTGGCTTGAAGTAGATCTTGAGAAGAAAACAAAACTTACAGCTATTGAGACACAAGGTTATTTATTGATATTAGGTGGAGCTGAAAACCATTGCTATGTGAAGTCATACAACATTCAGCACAAAGATGATGGAGCAGCGTTCATAAAGTACGAGAATGGGAAAGAGTTTAAAGGCAATACAGATACCACTAATGTTGTTGAGAATGCTCTAAATCCAGCAATTGTTGCTAGTTTGGTTCGTGTTCATCCAACCGAATGGAGTGACAAATGTATGGCTTTAAGGATTGAGATATATGGATGTGCAGCCGATTGAACTTGAAAAGAACTATTACTCCAAAACGACAGTTGACTACTAAAACACTAAGCTAAACCAATCCAACACCTGGTACTCAAGGTAGCTTAGGTCATTGCCAAAAGCACATTGCACTTCAAAAGCTGAAGAAGGATATCATAATTATGATATTAACTGATGTAAATATATTTATCCATATAATAGTCACTTTGTATATTGTTTTGATTAGAGCTAGTACAAACAATATAACCATTATAGACATTAGTAGACTTAGTGAGTAATAGAACCGTGTACATTACCATGGAAACACAATATATCTTTACACGATTCGCGTCCATAACCTCTGCCTCCATATTGTGTAATATATACAATTTGACTATCGCAAGTGGAATTTTGAAGTGTTTTAATTAGCTTTAATGGTTTGATAATTTGTACATTCCTTAATTAATTACTAAGACTGAACACTTAGTATGTTTAAACTCACTAGTTCATTTTTAGAGGTTTTGAAACAGTGAAAGGTTTAGAAAATAATAACATGAAAAAGTGTTCACGTTCCGAGTGCCTTAATTTCGTATAGTGTTTTTTTGTTCCTATTTGACAATCACACTTTAACTTAAAACAATTTTTCCACGAATAATTGGCCATGTTCTAAATGACGAGGGGCAAGTTTCTAGTTTCTAGATTTAATGCTATTAAGAAATATAGCCCATAGCATGAAAGAGCACATCAAAATATACAATATTACTAAATATTACCTCCTAGCCCATCCTTGTTTAGAACATGGGAGATAAAGTGTATAAGTTAAAGGGTGATTTAAGATTTAAGATTTAAGATTTAAATACATGTACAGTTAACATTCCTATACTCTACTGTACAAAATTACTCGATTCTGATTGGACGAGATTAATTAAGTCGCAAATTGTACTTTGCAGAGTACCAATTAGTTTTTCGCTATAATATAAATAAAGAATCGCACAATTTTTCGTACAATTTGAAATTAGTTGATACTCGTGATTTTTTGAAAGTTATCAAGTTTTTGAAAACTTTAAAAACTTCACTGGTTCCTATTAATTACGAATTGTACTCAAGGTCGTGCAATTTCCTATACAAAATACACGAATGTACTTTTTATGATTACTGAGCAATACCAAAAAAAAATATTCTAAGCAGTTTGATTTTATTTGCACTAAATAGGTAAACTAAATAGGTGTTTTGCCAATAATTTTCACAATAGATTTCTTTATTTTAATAGCAATAGTTGATTGGAAAAACCATAACAAACTACTTTACTGTACGTCCATTTATATAGTATCTAATATGAACTGTATGTAAAACCTATGCAAACCTCCAAGCCTTCCTTCCAATTATTTGTTGTTATCAAGTTTGTTCTGATGAATAAAGATGTATCAAGTTAGCTAAAGTGAAAATGTTTGTTTGTTTGTTTGTTTGTTTGTTTGTTTGTTTGTTTGTTTGTTTGTTTGTTTGTTTGTTTGTTTGTTTGTTTGTTTGTTTGTTTGTTTGTTTGTATCTAGCCAGAAAAGTATCAAAGAAACTAAAAAAAGCAAACAAATCTTCTATACAAACGACTCTCTATCCATAGATTCAATGATATATTCAAGTCCGAATACGTCACCCAGTCGACCAATCGCATAGTCAGAGATCGTCCACGTGCTTGAGCAGCGCGAAAACCGTTTAGTATCATAAATAATCAATGATTCCTTGCATTGATTTATTCTTATAACCGCTGACTTGTCTTCACTGCTGTAATTTTTTTTATCAGTAATCACTTCAGTTGATGATGTATTTGAGGGCCCGCTGACCATTACTTGTTCAGGCTCATGTGACCTCATACAAAGTGGAATAAGTGAGAGAGTACATGTACCCATTGCCATGACACCGCCAGCCACGAAGAAAGCGTTTCCGTAAGATCCTGATATTTGGAACAATAGTCCTGAAATCAGAAATAACTATTTTACAAGTTGTTGTCTATCACTCCTCAGTATACACCTAATTCAACAAAGGTTGACGGGGCGAATGGCGATTGGCGATTGGTGATTAGCGATTGCACGACCGAAAGGAAGAACGTTTCTAAATTACCCAAATAATGCCTCCATGCACCGTTCAGCGAAACCTTCGAGACACCTATCTAAGGTAATTGCTGAACAGTGTTTGGGTAATTTAAGATGAAATAAGAAGAAATTGGTATTACCGACTGTCCCTTTCGGTCGTGCAATCACCAATCGCCAATCGCCGTTCGCCCCGTCAATCTTTTTTGAATTAGGTGTAGTCCTTAAGATCGTGAGCATTCTTATTAATGAAGTCCCATGAGCATAATTTACAATAAAAACAGATTAAAATTTACAAAAAAAACAGATTCTACAATCACAAGAACATACAACCTGCCGTTTTTGCACAAGTAATTTAAAAGCATTGACGTTCATACCTGCTAGAGGGGGCCCAAATATCATTGGAATTGCAATAACCCCGTACAGGTTACCCAATGCTTGAACAAGTTTCTGTGGTCCTACTATATCAGCTGTTGATACAGCAATGAGTACAACAAAACACCCATCAAACGCACCAAATATAACAACATGCATACACGATGAGCCCTTCGTAGCTAACGGCCAGCGGACATAGCGTGGTCGTTACTGCCATCATAAGAAAACAAATCTGGAAAAAAAAAATGTCACTGAAAAATGTTTTGACTTTATAGGGCGCATAATTTTTTTTTTTTTTTTACAGAACATGTTTGTCAAATTTGTTGGCACCCGATCGAGATTATCCCTGTGCAAACGCGCCTTTTGTCAAATTGTACAGCGGTACTAGATAACGTGAAACTGAACTATTGGCTCTCTAATAACTACTTATAGCAGGACAAATCAAAGTGACCCTCCCATCTTTACTATGTAATGAAATACTTGATGGCCCTACCTTAAATTAATTATCCACCCTCTCCCCCGTCTTAATCAATCAATGCTCCCT
This sequence comes from Metridium senile, assembly GCA_949775045.1. NCBI lineage: Eukaryota > Metazoa > Cnidaria > Anthozoa > Actiniaria > Metridiidae > Metridium > Metridium senile. The sequence continues at coordinate 13,917,490 of OX459104.1, forward strand.
TACAAAATACGTATTTTAACATTGGGTGTTAAGGGATGCAATTTGGTATTCCATTTTAAACTTGTCATTAATTTATTTATTCTTTCTTTATTCATTATTTTCTAAATTCTTAACTTACCTGTAAGACATAAAATCGATTAATTCTCGGGTGATTCAAGAAGACCGCAAATAGAACTCGTGAAATCGTCGAGGCAATCGATAAATATCCGATAAGTAACGAGGCTAGTTGGGCTGATATACCAAGGTTTATAGCATGATTTGGCTGAAATAGAAAATATATATTATTAATTTAGTTATTATATTGCAGTAATATATTTTGTGGTGTGCTGTGCTGTGCTGTGCTGTGCTGTGCTGTGCTGTGCTGACGACCGATATCCCCGACTGCTTTCCGAAGTATCGACATTCAATATGGCCGAGTTTGAAAGGTTTGTTCATGTTGTTGAAGAATCCTCAAAAGAAATAAAAGCCGTGAAACTCCTACATTAAGAGGAGACTTTAATCGTCGATGAAGAGGGAGAGCAAGTAAGTATCACAATACTTCTAAGTGAGTGGAATTTCTAAAACAAACGTGTTCGATCATTGCTTTTGTGGTAGAATTTACACTTCACTTTAATCGAACTTCAAACGATTTGAGTCTCCTCTAAATCTTGGAGTCGTTTCGCAGCTAATATTTCCTAAAAAAAAGTCTTCAAAATCGTCGCAAAATCTTTCAAATTCCACCATATTGAATGTCGTTACTACGGAAGGCATCTGGGAAATGTCGGAAGTTTGATTGACGGAAGCGAAAACTCATAAAATTAAACGAGTTCGGTATTTTAGCGTTGGATTCGCATGTTTGTGAAAATTGCAGTAATACCTACCAAATGAATAAAAGGAACGAAATATCCAACAAACAGTAAACACATTGATATCACCCAAGAAACAAACACTTTATCTTTCCATACACTAAAGTCAATCAATTTCATTTTGTTCTTTTCTCCTGTTTCCATCTTCTTGTCAATATACCCGACAGTTCGATAGAACAAACCCGATATAAATACAGTAGCTCCACTATATATTCTTAGGAGTACTCTCCAGCCAAATGCCGTTAGTAATAAATGGTATAAAGGTCCAGTAGCTAATGTCCCTATGCCACCTCCAGCTGTCACAATTCCATTTGCAGTAGATAAATGCCGTCTGAAGTACTGACCTGCAGAAATTAAACAATAGTTGAGTATAGTGGTACCTCTATTAAGCGGTCACCCTCCATTAAGCGGCCACAATAAAAAGTCCCAAATCTATTCCTATACTTATTCTATACCTCTATTCAGCGGCCAACCTCTATTAAACGGCCACTTTGGAAAGTCCCGAAGGTGACCGCTTAATAGGGGTACCACTGTATTTCAAATCAGGTTGGTGAAAGTTTTGTTGCTATTTGCTTGTTGCTTACCGGGCTTGAAATTGTTGTTATATTCATATGTGAAGGCCCCATGTTTCTCGCGGGTATCACGACAACACAGGAGCCCCCAAAATCCAATTTTTCCCCAAACCCCATGGCCAAAGGAACGCCTGTTTTTTAAGGCTAATGATCCACAGTGCATTTCGGGCTTGGTATGAAACAATCAACAAACAACAAAAGCTTTGGCAACCTTTTGAAAGTAGCTGTAAAAAAATATACAAAAACCTCACCTAGTATCATCATTGTTGTTCCATAGCTTAAACTAGAGCCCAGTCCAAACAGTAAGCTATATGTTACGTAGATGACGTATATACTATTAGCGAATGACGTCAACAGTAGGCCAAGAGCCGATATGACGCCACCAACACATCCAACGACACGACATCCGTATCGAAGAGCTAGACCGCTGACCAACGGTCCGCATAAAAAGTTCATTCCAAAGGCAATGGACCCTATCCATGCTACGATATCAAATAAAGAATTTTATATAAATTAGTATATATATTATTTGTGATCTTTAACTTATTATTATTGATATAATTATCATCTAAACAGATCTTTGTTTCTCTCCCAAAACCATTATTAAACCCAAATTTGTCAATTTGATTTCGCTTTGTAACTAAAAATAAGCAGGGCCGGATCTAGGGGGTATCTTTAGTGGCACCGGACACCTCAATAGCGCCGTAATTGCCCCTATTTTATTTTAGGCATTTGAGGACCGGACATCCCCTAACACCCCCTAACACCTTAAGAGGGTCCACAATAGGTTTGGCGGGATGCGGGATAAGCCTTTTTTTGAAGGCGGGATGCGGGAACCGAGCTTAAACCTTGACGGGATGCGGGATTCTGAATTTCAAGCGGGATCGGGATTTCGTGTTTTTTAGGTGCCGGGTTTCGGGATATATCATTAATTTGCTGCAGGATACGGGACTGCAGCATTCTTAATTCTCAATAAAAAACTTTTTAACGTTTTAATATTTAATTAATAATTAACTTTTAAAAATTGCGGGATCAGGATTGTGACATTAAAACGTGCGGGATGGCCGGCAAAAATGAGCGGGATTGCGGGATTGAGAACCCCTATTGTGGACCCTCACCTTAAGAGCCCTTCATTTGCAATTCGGACGCCCCCCAGACAAATGTTTGGATCCGTCCCTGATAAGCGTAATAAAAACATCGCAATGTCGTACCTTTTAGGGTATTTTAAATCAATAACTATACTTCCACAGTCATTTTATTTTATATATGCTAATGTATGATGGACTGCGCAATACCAAGTAATAAAAAATGTACAAACCTACTAGCTCTACACTGTCATGTTATTAGGGAGCGGTCATTACAAGGAATCAAAAATATTATTTAAAACAAATATAGCATTAATAAAATAGTGAATATTATTGGTGGTAGTTGACACGAAAGTTACGACTACTTCAATACTGACCACAATCTATTTTTATATTTCTGGTAATTAATTCTCATTTTATATTTATTTATTGTAATTCTATTAACAATAATGTATTTAAGTAATGATGTGTGTAAGAAAAAGGCAGGCAAACGGAAATGGAATGCAGAAAGTTGCTAATTGTGTATTGTCTAATCCGTCCATCTCATTGGTTAAAACATGAAAATCTGCCATAATTTCAAAACTAAGCGGATTTTTTAATAATTTATTTGATATCTGATTCCCTTTTCATCTAAGATTTCCTGAGCCTTTATATTTCAAAATTTCTATGTGGGGAACACATCGATTTGTAAACGTCTTTTGGCTATTGTATCGAGCGCTTATGATTGGACAAGATCTTTTAGTACAAAGGAAACTTTGTTCCAAAACAGAGTTTTTGCAAACTTTATTTTTAAAATGTGTTACCTATAGGCTGATATACTTTCAGTCTGAAAACTGAGGCATTCTTATGTGGGGAAGTTGCTATTGCCGCAGAACAATAGAGAGTTGCCTACTTCTTACACACATCATTACTTGAATTATAATGTGTATGTTTTGTGTGTAAATAAACTTGTGAATAAATACAAGGACAGACTATGTTGTTTTGCTGTTAGAGTGAAGGCATTAAACCCTTGAAATAGAAATTGCTTGCTAAAGTGTAATGAGGGTCCTGAAGGGGTCGTCCGAATTCCATTTCCCAGTTTAAAAATCACATAATCCCATCAGTATTGCTCATGTTTTCAATCCCATTCACATTTTCTATTGTTCTTTTATTTGTAAATCCCAGTCCCAGTGCATCCAATCCCATTTTCCCAGTCAAAATTAAGGCCAATCCCAGCTCCCATTTTACCCCTTCAGGACCCTCTGTAATAGCCAAATAGACACAAAAGAAAACAATGGAATTAGAGACTGCTAAGGTGTATTAGTCTAATATCTATTTCACGGGTTAAATGACTTCACTCTATCATGTAGAGAGCTAGTGCACTGTTATAATTAAATGGAAACCAGCAAGTTAACTTGTTTAATAAGCTGTGTCGGTGTTTGATATAAACGATAGGTAATAGTAAAATTGTAACTAAAGCTTTAAAGCTCGAAACGTCAGTATAGTTAATAAATAAATATTTTTACGGTGTTACAAATTTCATTCTATTACACTGTTATTAGTAATATTCAAATTGTTATTATTGGCTATATGATAGAATCGCACGCGACCTAATTTCATATTAAATGCAATATGCGTCTTGTATGATTTCGTCGCAGATTTCGTCTTTGGCAAAATCGACTTCGATTGTTTTGAGTTTGTGTTTTTTTTAAACGACGCAAAATTTGCAAACTTCTTCTTGTCGGAAAGTGTTTCGTTCAAGATGAATACGGCCACTAGCAATGTATGTACACTGTCTAAGCTATAAATGGAAACTAGCGAGTAAATTAGTATATAGGTTTTGTCGGTATTTGATATTTACGATCGGTAATATAATGAAATGTGTAACACCGTAACAAATGTTGACTTAATTAACTGTACATTATTTACTTTACGTCTATATCAAACACCGACGCAGCCTATACTAGCTTTAATACTCGCTAGTTTCCATTTTTATTTACTTTTAAGTATATTTTAGAGGCGATTCAATATTTTTTTACGATGTAACAAATTACTGTTCAAGCTAGTTTAATATTCAAACCTGTATCGGAGACTGGAGCATCGAAGTCTCTCATTAGGTACGGAAACAAAATACCAAAAGAGTTATGAATTCCCATCACAATGAACTGAACAGTAAACCCTGCGACACAAACAACCCAGCCAAAACCTCCATCAGGGACGCCAGCATCAAGTTTGCTCATGGTTGCTGCAATGAAGGCATGTAGAGACCGATGTAAATACTTAATATGGAGGTCAGCACGCCATCATGGATTAAGTAAAAAGATCCTTCCTTCACCTTGGCCATAACGCAAACCGGAAACGATCAAGTCGAAGGGGTCACCAACAATGGCTTATGTTACAACGAAGTGGACACAGGGAACCCACGACTTCGGGATTTTATACACAGGTAGCCCAAGCTCACTATCTGTTGTCTTATAAGCCTTATATGGGAGAATATACGGCGATTTTTAAAATATACAAAAAAAAATTCAATAATAAAATAAACGTGGAAAATGTTCTCCCCTTTGACAAGAAATAAGAAGGGGAGAAAATTTTTCACTTCTCGCTCAAAACTGCTCCAAATGGCCTGAAACTTTACAGGGAGTCAAAGTATAACACAAGAAACAAGTAAGAACGTATATTTTTATTATTCATACAAATGTTGTATATTTTAAAAATCACCGTATATTCTCCAATATATGGCTTATAAGACCACAGATAGTGAGCTTGGGCTACCTGTGGGGAACCCAAAAAACAACTGATTTATAGAGACAACTAGCGTGCGTTACATCCGGAATTCGCAGGCTAAGAAATGTTGGATTATAAACACAGGGAACCCATGACCGCGGGATTGTATACACAGGGAACCCACAAAAACACTGAGTTGATTGAATACAAAGGGAACCCATCAACGCTGGGCTAAAGACACAGGGAACCCGTCAAACAATGGATTGCAGGCATATTGTCGGTAAATGTACCAAACTTATACAATAATAAAAACCCTCCAATAAAGTTCCTATATATTTAATACGATACAAAATGCTAACAAATTCAAAGTTTTTTATTTCAAACATGCAGATTAAGACAACTAATTTAGAAATCAATTCAATTTAAAAAAGGCACTTTTGATGATAGACGTCTAGTATCCAAACAGCCCGTAAGTATATATTATACTTTGCAGACTCAGTTTGCATTAATAGAACTGTAGCTTTTTAAGCTACAGTTCTTTAACAGTTTCTTTAACAGGGCTCTATTTAAACTAGCTATGCTAAATTAGACATTCCTGTATAAATATTGATTAAAATAAATAAATAAATAAGCAGTGATAATCTAGCTGCATTTATTATAGTATCCAAAGTATAACTTTTTTAATTCCATACGATGCATAAAGCTATTTAGAGCTCCAATTTAAACTATTTGTGGAAATTAATATCTTCTTAACGAACGTAAGAGTTCAGTCTGCTTGTGCTATCGCTAGTCTATAACTTAAGCAAAATTCCTGAATTAGAACATTGGGTATATATGAAATTAAATTTTACAAAACTTGTAACAAGTGCAATTTGAGTATTATTTTCTTGTTCAATTTGTTGCTAAAACCTTTGATCTTGAACCTGAAAGAAAAACTATGTGTTAGACATGTCATTGCCTTATTTTACAGCACGACGCACCTTAACGTGGCCACCTAATTAAAGTTTCGCGTACAGGTTAACCAATCAGAAGGCGAGAATTTGACCTTAATATAAAGGACACGCCGAGTGTTAAACTGTAAACTCTTTGAAATGTTCAAAGCGAAGACAAGAGTGAAGTTTATAAGTGTCTGAAAAACCTCTCAGGTTGTCTAAATTTCAAAAGGTGTAGCAAATAATTTGAAAAGAGAAACTTTTGAACGCTAAGCTAACATGTAAAAAACTTTAATTGGGTGGCCACGGCAAGGTGCTTCACGCTGTAATAAATTGTCTTCCCAACTGATAAGCCTCATCTAGGTCTCCACGTTTGTCTCGCTTCGATGCAAAGGCCAGACTACCTTTCAAGATGGCGCAGGGATTTAACTTTAAAGTGCACTATTCATAGTATTTCGTTTCTCCGACTGATGTATGATATTGAAAGAAAGTTTGTGGAGCCTCTGACGCCAACTTTGAGCAGAATTTGTCAAATATCAGCTGAGATTAGTTACTTGAATATATAATTTCCTCGTACAAATCACTGTAATTTAAGCTCTGTTGATGAAGTTTGAAACAGAGCTTAAATTACAGTGAATTGTATCAGGAAATTATATATTCAAGTAGCCATATCTCAACTGCTATATGACGAATTCGGGTCAAATTTTTAAATTGCCTATTAAAATTAAAAACCGAAATTATGATAGAGGGAAACTATTGTTGTATGACGTCATCACTTTAGTACTCTATACACGAGTGCATGCTTACTTAGTTAGATATGTAGAAGGGCTTTTGTAAAGCCTTTGCATTGGTCATCGTCGGATTCATTGACAATGGTTATTGGTTTGTTCATGGGCTGATGGAAATTCTCATCATCATCCTCCATCCATCCATTCTCGCGGCGATCCAGTAATTTCTGAAAATAAAATGATAACCTTTTAATACTTAAATCAAAGACACAGTGCCTTTTACTCACGCTTTCGATGTAATCAATCATCATTCATCGTGAAATGATAACATTTTAATACTTAAATCAAAGACACAGTGCCTTTTACTCACGCTTTCGATGTAATCGATCATTATTGTGTATAGGTTCTGTAAACTCCATCTGATTGGACGGCTAGTTACCATGGAAGTTGTCAAATCACTCGAGTTTTACAAAATAAGGCTACAAAATTAACAGCGCTCAGCAACAATGGCTAATGTAACAGGGAAAATGTCGTTGACAATCGCTCAATATCTATGATTTCATGAGGTCTGGCTCGGAATCCGTAAAAATTTTGCGTTGTCTATATATATGTGTTGCTGAGGGGATTTTGAAGGCGAAGGAAAGATTAAATATGATTTTCTAGACCATCGAAGATAAGCGGTTCATATCTAGAGTGACCAGCCTTTCCATGTTTAAGTACAGGTGGACAAACATTGAATGCTTTAAAACAGTCAAAAATCACCAAGAATAACACCAAATACATTTATTAACAACACAGGACTAAAATATGTTCATTTTTTTTTTTCAAACGTATTTTTATTAATATCTCCCATCATATAATTACTGTAAAAGTGGATTGTTTGGGCTGTCTGTGTGCAGAGCAAGAAAAAAAGACAAAAAGAGCAAGAAGAAAAGACAAAAAGCAGGGTTCCCTGTGCCCCTTTGTTCAAGGAGAGTGCATGCTAGAACGGAAGAGAGGATATTAGGTGGGTATTGGTTGTTAGTACTTACATCAGCATACTCGAAGAAGACCATCAATTGCTGATCTTCACATTTCTCACATGTTTCACATTTTTTTCTGGGCCAAGCATCTCCGATCCAAATGTAGACATGGTAGTCGGTGTTTAGCAGATACACTACACAAAACACAAAATATCATGAAAACTAGACGCTCTAGGAGCGTGAAGTCGGGCTAGTCATAAAATCAAAACAGGAGGGTAAACAATTCTACGTTGGGCTTCCTGTGTTCATTCCCAAAGCATCATGGGGCCTATACGCGACATGACAGATAGATACATAGATACATAGATACATAGACTAAAAGGTAAACCTAGAGTCGGGCCCTCTAGCCCGACTAATAAACGTAAATAATTGACATCTATTATATGCCTTTTAAATATTTAAAAATATTTCTCGAATTCTGATTGGTTGACGCGCGGTCCATCCGTATTGGACCATTTCTATGACAACAGTCCAATTTTCGTATTTTTTTCAGACCGGGAAATTAAAAATAACTTATAAAGTATTGCAATAAATATTTTGTTAATTTTTTGCCTTTTCATATCATATCATATCATATCTTAAGTGTATTTTAGCATGTTTATTGTGTGTTTAATGTATTTTTATTCATTCAATAATGAGAGACTTGGGGATAAATATTTGCAATTTCGTTCATCGCTAAGAAAAAAAAGCCATATAATAAACGATTTGTTAACCTCCCTTGTTTGGTATGTATGGGAAAATATCAGACCTCATGAGTCTTTTTTGTTTGAGAAAAAATGATTAGATTTGCAAGAAGCTATAAGAGCTATAATCAGAAAAAACAACAATACAAGGCCTCAGCAGAAAACTACATAGAAATCTCTACATTTTTCATTGAGCAAAACCTTCCAAACATGCCTATTTCAGGTGGTTCTTTCATATGACACTGCTAAATAAAAATATTAAAATAACGACTGCTCATTTTCTGATACATATTATGGTTTTTCTGAAGTGGTCTATCAAATATAAAATTAAATATTTTATTAAGGATTTGTACGGAAAATCTGCTCTGGATGACAAAGCTAGTAGATCGTAGATACTGAGGTGCTCTTTTCATTTCTGGTGTTCATTTTGACACAGCTGCTCGATTTAAAAGGGGTAGGGTCACGCGCCCCGTTGTTGCAATAGGCCTATTTGTGGCAGAAACTTGCCGCTCAATGCCGTTGCGACACAAGTTGCTAGAGCATTGCACAATGTAATTGTAATTGCAGATCGCACTGCATGCCCGGGGGGACCCCCGGGACTATTTGTATACGTACAAAGTACAGTTGAGTTCTACTTTTCGCAACGGAGTTTTTTATTTCAGTGTGACAATGATACAATTTCAAAAATAATACTATTAGAAATATTCAAATATGTATACATGTGACAGGAGAAGGAAACAGAAATTATGTTCAAATTGAATATCGTACTCCTACTTAAAAAAAAACTACAAACGGATATATACAATGCAGAAAAAACAAATACTAACGAATGCAGCAATACTGAGCTAGACAAGAATCTAGTACCGTAAAAAACTATTGACTCCTTGCTAAACACGCTTTGTCAGTTTGAATCACAGTTTAAAAGGTTATATACTTGGGCTCGGAAGGAAAGAATTTCTGCATATGGCTGTATGTATATATATACAGTGCGATTAGTGAAACCAGGGCCTACCAAACAAATTTCAAAATAAAAAATTACATCCTTGCCAACCATACTTATGCACGTATCAATGTCTTGCCCCAACAGGGGGAGTGCGGGCAAAGAACATAAACTTTGCGGGGGGCTGCTTGATGTTTTTTGACAATTTCATCACAACGTTCTGCGTCCACAAGAGTAAATATATGAGTAAGTGTATGAATTTGACGTCCCCAGGATAGGGACTATTGACAAAAAGATATGAAAAATGTCAATTGCCCCTTGGTATGCCCGCACTCCCCCTGTTGGAGCAAGACATTGATAAATGCATTAGTATAATGAGAGATACTTACCGAATTTGGTATCCAAGCTCAATCTCGATACAGTAGTCATATCTTCCAATGCTTTGGCCATGAATCTACCGTTGATATCTGTTAGCCTACAAAATCACATTTCAAGGTAACTATCTATAACGTAGCACACATAGAGGATATTAAATGGGCGCGCTCGACATAACACGAGTGAGCGTATCGAGAAAATAAATTCATATCTCCAAGTGTCCATGTACTAATCTGTTGTATTATATAAACTTCAGTGAGATACCTATATTTTTCTGTTACAAAAATTTGATATCTTCACATGTGAAAATATCATCACTATGGTTACCGACACAGCTTTATGGAAAACGTCGCGCTCACTCGTGAAAGATCATTTCAACACTCAAAAATAAAATTTGTATCTCCGCGCGCCCATGTAATATCTTCTATTTCATCAAGCACGTAGTACACTGATAAACGTTATACTGCAAAAAATATTAAGTTGTGTATATCACCCTTTCCGAGAAAATTTGCCACCCGTAAAAAGCACACAAGCTAGTGGCGCAAAGGATCATGGATCAGTTCGGAAACTAAATGTGCATTCGAAACTTCTTTCTTGTTGTTTGATAATTCAGAATGGACATTTCTCAATAACATATTGACAAGTGTAGCAATGTGGCCATGAAATCCCTGCGTTCTAATAAAGTATACATAGGTAACCCATAATCCCCTGCGCTACTAGCTTGTAGGCTTTTCACTTCACGGTTGACAAAGTTTCACGGAAAGGGTGTATAAAGTGCATTTTCTATGCAATAATAAAACTAGAATAATTCCATAAGTTTGTCCCAGTTCGCTATCTGTCAGAATATACATATGTTTCAATAAACGTTGTTAAGTGAACAGTGCATTCCAAGACCCAAGAGGATTGTGGGTCTCACACGAAAATAGAAAGTAAATATGCAGCGATCTGCTCCCTATATGTAGCAAGCGCTTACCCTATTGGGTGATCCAAATTTTTAGTGTTGTAAATTGTCTTTAATTTTTCCATTTTTTTTATTATGTAGTAGTTATCATTCAATAAAATTGTTGAAAAAAGCATGTTTCGGATGGATAGAATGCACTAAAAATATTTAAAAAAATATTCTTATTATTTAGTATAATTTAGACTATATAACAGGACCCAGAATGCATTTCAGTATTAAAATTAATATGTGAGAATAAGATTAAACAAAAAATGGGCTGCAAATCTGTCAAGAAATGAAGGATTGTGGGACGTAATGTTTAGTGAATGACACTTTACATGTATACCTATAAAACCACAAAAATGTGGACTTAACTTTACTGACGTTTTGAGCTTTAGCCCTTCGTCTGATAAAGCAGTACTTTTGCTTTTACTCCGACGAAGGGCTAAAACTCGAAAAGTCAGTAAAGGTAAGTCCACATTTTTTACGGTGTTACAAAATTCAGTATATTACTCCTATCGTTTATATCAAACACCGACGCAGCCTATACTAGTTTACTCGCTAGTTTCCATTTATAATTTACCTATAAAGCGACTTCTCTTTTGTCTTCTCAGTTTTCTGAAATGAGAAAAAAAATCAGTACAAAAAGAAGAAAGAGGGGAAAATCATGTTATTTTTTTGTTGGCGATACAATCTTTGTTTGAGTACCCTGGGAAGTTAAGCAGCGGGTTTCTTGATCTAGTATCTAGCATTGGGGGGATGTAAAAAACCCTGGCCGTGACCCCCTCAGTGAAAGGCTCATAATAATAAATAATAACCTTTTTCTACGACGAAGGGCTAAAGCTCCAAACGTCAGTAATTTTTTACGGTGTTACAAATTTCATTATATTTAGCCTATCATAAAAAAATATCTAATGATTTTCTAACGATTGTAAGCCGCCATCGGTCTGTACGATAATTGTAAAGCGAACTGAGACGTATTTTAAAATGCACTAAATAAGCAGCACTATTACAATACATTTAAAATATTTTCAAATAGACTACGATTAGTCTCTCCTTTCCCTCCAGAATCGGTGATTAAAAAAAAGCGATTGTTGCGGGATTCCTATTTCCTGCGCGCTCCACAGGAATCCCACAACACTCATTTTTTTAATCACTGATTCTGGACGGAAAAGAGGGACTTCTCGTAGTCTAATATCCAAAAGAAGCAAGTCACCTTGATGCTTGATTTTCTTAGTTTCTTCTTGGTTGCAGTAGTTGGAAAAAGAGAGTAGATGCGATCGTTCTTATCGTTCTCGCCTTCATCTGAAACAAGTCAATATTCATTAGAAGTCGTTTCTTCCACGTTAAGTAATAAATGTAATTTTGGGGGGAACGGGAGAAAGTTGTTTTTTGGTTGTTTTGGGTTACCACTCGTCTTAGGTTTAGTACTCGTCTTAGTCCGGGGGGGGGGAGTTGACGTACGGGAGATGAACGGGGGGGGGGTGGGTTACGGCTACAATAGCATTGCTAGAGGGATATCATTGAAAGAGAGTGGAAGAAATTAAATGTCCCTCAATCCAATCCAAGCCCCGACCCTCACTCTGACATTGGGATACACAGATTAGAAGAAAATAAACATGAGAGTGAGCCGAGTTGTGTGCAGAATATTTAACGTAAAAAAAAAAGCAAAAAAATAATTAAAATAAAAAAAATAATGATTCAAAGATTCGTAGAGGTAGTGAGTGTAAGCGAGTCTTCCCGATAAGTAGGACATTTGTGCATATGTCAGGCTATACCTAGAAGATTGAGACGTTAAAAAAGTGATTTATTTATTTTATATATTTTCACATTAATTCTAAACGTTTCTAGATACTTACTAACTGTAAGCGTTGCAATTCTCCTCGGCTTTAACTTTGCCTACAAAAATAAGAATCGGAAAACACGTGTTAACAGTCAGCAATTTCATACTTCATGGGCGCCTCCATATGTCAATCCATACGACCAATAGGAAGGCGTAATGTTTATAAGTGTTGGTATTGGGATGCTAATTTGCAAACCATTTTAACGTTATATTTTTTAATTTTCTTTGTTCTAATAACAATTGTTGGTTTGCAAAACCATAACAAAATACGTCACTCTATTTAAAGATTGCCAGTTGCACTTCAATAGGTACTGGGATGCTAATTTGCCAACCATTTTAATATTATATTTGTATATATATTTTTTTTTTTGTTCTAATAACAATGGTTGGATTGCAAAACCATAACAAAATACGTCACTCTATTTAAAGATTGCCAGTTTGTACCTTCATTCCAGCAATAAAGGCAGCCGCAGTGCTCTTTTCATCGTCGTTGCTCTTCTTTCCATTCCACTATACAAACAAATACGAACAAAATATTTTCAAAATGATTAAACTGAGGAATCGAATTATTTTAAACCGATTTATTTTAAATAGTATTTGTGACCCTTAAAAGTTATATAGGGGCGGACTTGGTGGGCCAACAGGGCCACGCCCCATTTAAAAGATGTATTTCTTTACACTTGGCGCAGAAAAAAAATGAAACTTCCATACAGTTTTGGTGGTTTCTCTAAGGACAAAGTTCAATGTTGTTGTGACCTTTTACTGCATGCTTGAAATACAGTGCGAATCAAAAAACCGTGGGCACCTAGAAATATTTTAGAAATCGTTTATTATTCGTTGAACAACTCAGAAACAACTATACCACCGCAAGAAGTTTGACTGCTTAGTAGCATGATAAACGTTTTGTAGTTAGAGTTGTTTTTGAGTTGTTCAACGAACCATAAACGATTTCTAAACAATTTCTAAAATTTCTGGTTGCCCACGGTTTTTTGCCTCGCACTGTAGTATCATCCATAGTGCATTTCGGGCTTAGTATATGAAACAAAACTTCCATAAACCTTCTTGGAAGTAGCTGTACGCTATAGACCGAATGCCAATATGGCTGTTACTTCATTATCATATATATTTTAATTCATATTATTGACCAGTACATCAAATTTATACACCTATTTAAAAAATCGTTGTCGCAGCCAAAGCTACAGTTTACACACTGAACCCTTCAAAGGATGTCGGTATTTCTTTTTTGTTATCAATTTATTCATAGCATATTTTGGATGGATGTGTTTGTGTTATTTAACCATAACACTGTTACAGTGGTAGATGATGAAACACTGATATTTCTTTAAAAAACATAAATTATGTTCATAATAAATTATATATGTCGATAATCGTGTGGATTGTAGCTTCGGCTGTGACAACGATTTTTGAAATAGGTGTATATGAACTGATGGGGAATATACCTGAAAGATTTCGTTTTTATCTAGGTTAGTAAGTACAAAGACATCACCCGTGTTCAGATTTCCACGTAGAAGTTTCCTTTCAACCATCCATTGCTTCTTCACTCTCTGTGAATAAAGAGTTTTAATATCGTAAATGTGGTTGTAATCGTAAACACATGCATAGTCGTGGTTTTAAGGGGCCGTTTACATGAGATAGGGTTACCCTAGGTGTAGGGCTAACTCTTATTGTTTTCTTTTCTCTGGGGACTCTCAAACAAAAGAGTTAGCCCTGCTAGGAGGGTTACCCTATTTCCATGTAAACGGCCCCTAATAATCGTAAATTAAAGAGATACCATTAGTTATATTTTACGTCATTCAAATTGCTATCTTAATCATTAGCATAACTGTCAATTTAATGTTTTTTATTATGGCATTAAACGTAGTCGTAATCGTTATCGTAAACATGCATAGTCGTGGTTATAATAATCGTAAATTAAAGAGATACCATTATAGTTGTATTTTACGTCATTCAAATTGCTATCATTATAATCGTTAGCGCAACTGTAATTTTAATGTTTTTTATTATGGCAATTATTATGGTAATCGTAATCTTAATTGTGCCATTATTGTAATCGTAATCGTAATGGTTAATGCAATCGTAGTCGTAATCTTAAATGTGCCATTATTGTAATCGTAATCGTAATGGTTAATGCAATCGTAGTCGTAATCTTAATTGTGCCATCATTGTAATCGTAATCGTAATGGTTAATGCAATCGTAGTCGTAATCTTAATTGTGCCATTATTGTAATCGTAATCGTAATGGTTAATGCAATCGTAGTCGCAATCTTAATTGTGCCAATATTGTAATCGTAATC